>JACDJE010000036.1:1307644-1724850 GCA_016647715.1 Pavo muticus
CGAGGCGCGGCCGGGGCTCGGCCTTGCGGCCCGGCCGCCCCCGTCACCTTGCGTAACGACCTTCCCGGGCACCGCCGCGGACGGGCGGCTGCGGGGCCGAAGTGTCGGCGGGGCGCGGGCGGGCGGCGCGGTGCGGTGAGCGGGTGCCGGAATGTCCCTGCTGCCGGCGGGGTTCTGTAAGCCTCTAGGAAGAGAATAGGAGAAAAAGGTTTCCTGAAAGCTGTCGTCTGCTGCCAGCTTCGCTGTGCCATGGCTCGCAGCGTTTGGCCAAAGGTTGGCGGAGAGGGTGGATGTAACGATGCTCTGCTTCCAGGTTCGCGCATCGGCGCTGTGCGCTGGGATCGCACGGACGTGGACCCGTGCGAAGGGCGCGGTGGGCCCGGGGCGTTCTGCGCGGTGAGCCGCACAAGCGGCAGCTTCGGGAGCCCGCGCTGAAGTCTCCCCTGAGTTCTATCATCTCCCCAAGGCAAACTTACTTTTCAGTATGTGCAGGGGAAGATAAATGTCCCCCTGTTTTCAGGAACTAAGTCTTGGTCGAGGCTTTCTTGTTAATGCAGGGAGTGTAGGTTCCATCTTTTCCAGATGTGGTGTAACGCGTAGCTCACCTTCTGAAGGCAGATTTCACTTACTGGCACTGAGATCAGTAAACTTCAGAGAATTCATTCTTTTTAGGTCTTGATATGCCAATCTCTCTCTCGATAGCCGCAGCAGGAATAGAACACTCTTCAAATGAAGGCTCGCTGTTGAGATTTGTGTTACTTGAATTTACTCTCTTGTGTGCCTGACAAGCTCTGTTGCTTCTCCCCATGAAATACTATGATAGCCTTTTCAACAGTGTGACTCATATCCCTAAATACAGGAGTGAATTTTGACTTAGTACAATGCAAGTGCTTTATCTCAGCAAACAGCCTGGTGTAGAAAATGCAGGGAAGGTGGAGGGAGTGTCACTTACTGTATCTATTAATCTTTGTCCTCAGGAGGACAGCATTTGAGGTTGTTTGCCGGTTGGAGTTATATCTTCACTCCCAATTCAATCAGATAATCTCGGTTCTTTCTAAATAGTTTTACCATTTCATGAAGGGCTGAAAACCATTTCTAAAAGGAGGAACTAGTTGGTTCTTGTTGTTTATTATTGAAACCGTATTGCCTGGGGACAATTGAGCCCAATTTAGTCTGAATGGGTGATGTACCTTGTTCTCTCTTCCTCTCTGTGTAATGACTGTTCTTCGTGAGAAATTCTGCTTACTGCAAGACCCACACTTCACACAGTTACTGGTGACCGTGCCAAACTTAGGGGTAGGAAAAAATCCTTCATGGGTTGTTGGCTTTTTTGGTGTTTTCATTACATGTAAGATAACTTGCCATACCATCTCCTAGTCTGTTCCTGTCTGAGAGAATATAGGGAGTAGTTTAAAGTGAGGCAGTATGTTCAGTGAAAACTATGTTTAGTGCTCTTTTTAAGGCGTACGGATTGTTTTCTCTTTCTGTTAGACAGAATGTGAATTTATTTTGTGTGAGTGAGTAAGGATTAAGTAATATATGCTTCCCTTTCCTGAGTGGTTAATCCATCTTGCTGACTAGGAAGAAGCTGGCTTGTACAGCCTGGTCTGGAAAGATGCTGAAGGACAAAGTGGCTGAATAGTGAATATAAGAAGATCAGGTTGTTTAACGTCCAGAAACTAAACTGCCTAAATCTTGGGAAGCAGCCAGCAACCCAGAGTGCAGATCATCTGAAATCCTTAATCTGCTTCATGAGGTAGAATCTGGGAAAATATTGAAGTGCTCTGGATTCCTAAAATGAGTTAGAATAAAGACAGCTGTTGTCAGTCTTAAGTCATCTTCTTCCAACCAAAATCCTTTTCCTTGATTTAAACAACAACAACAAAACAACTAAAAGGCTTTATACCATCAACTTCTGTACTTGAGTCAATGTGTAGCATCTTAGTAGCCCCACTAATTTCAATCTTACTTATAACCTTGCAATTGTTTTTTGTTGTTTCTCACATTGTATTCTGCTGTCATTAACAATTTTGCTGCCCTGTAAGACAGCTTAACGTGCAGTTTTCCTCCTCGTGTTGGCTTTCACATTTTAATAAAACTTTAGGTGTTGTTGCTATTAAGTGCCCTGGACTAACAGAGTAACTTGATTATAACTGTGTAGTAGGTATTTTGGAGACTTCTGTGAATGCAGTATTCCTATTTTGAGCAGGTGGAATTCTAAGTAAGGTTGCCTTCGTGTCCCATGAGAGAATGGGAGAATTACTTCAGTGTTATTGACAGGTGAGGCGAGTGGTAATGGAGATAGAGTGGCAAACATTGCTTTAGTGGTCTGATTTAGTGTATACTTAGTCTATTAAACAGATGGTGGGAAACAAAATATCCAGGTTCTGATATGGCTTATTTATTCATAAGGTTCCTTTATGTCACGTTATTCCCAAAGTGCCAGCAGAACCCACTTGCTTATCCTGATTTGGAGCCACAGCAGTACTGCTGCAGCCACTTGGCAATGAACATCAGGAGCAGCTGCTGAAGAAGGTGAGTGTGCTGCTCAGTGCTAGCTGGCTGGGGAATCCAAGGAGGAGAAACTTTCAGAAATCGAGCAGTTTTCCTATTTTGATGTCTTCAGCTTAAGAGACTGGAGTGGTATAATGCCATCCTTTAATTGCCTCTACTTTTGTTCTTCCTTTGTAATTTTTTGTTTGTGTTTGTAACAGTTACTGTGATCCATAGCCATGAAAAGAAGGTAAGCAGGTTTTTATGCAAACCAGCATTAGTTCAGTGAATGGATTTGGATATTGACATAGGCATTCTAATTGGACAGTGTCTGGGGACTGTAATTATGGAGAACTGGTGGCCCAAGTGCTGATACAGCCCCTCAGATATGAGGCAGCTGCTTTTCATGATAATGCAAGCTTTCATCAGCGTGGGAAGCCTCGCTCTTCTGTTCCAGATGGAATAGTTCAGCTGTACCTTGAGATAAATTTGCAGGGTTTTGTTTTTGCCTTGCAAAAAGTTGTCTTGTTGGTTTTAATCAGGTGAAGCCTTCAAGGCCAAGGTCTGTATTCATGCTGTCAAGCCAAGATATTGCTCCTTCCAGGAACTTCTGTTAAAACTGTGGCATTTGCCTATGTGTGTAGCAGCTTGTGTACTGGGGAGACACAAAGCAAAGAACAGAGAAAAGAAAATTAGTTTGAGGGACAGGGATTCTCCCATTGAATGCTATAAGTAGCAAAGTCCTTTTCATGAGGAAGATTGTAAGTCAATGATGTGATTCATTTGATTCATTATTCATGGTTTGTATGAGCTAAGAATCCTGTGATCCTTGCCCTTCTTTGAGTCTCACAAGGTCCTGTTATTCCTATTAGCTAAGCACATTTCTTCATACATCCCACAGGCATTCCGAAGTGTTTAACCTTGACTATTAGTCCGACTAACTGATATTTGCCTTACTGCTTTTTATTTCCTGATAAGAGATGATAATATTTGACGGTAATCAACCACTTTGTTTGACCTCATCCTATTGACAAAGGAGTTTTCATAGGTAAGAAATAGCAGGCAGATGGTTTTATGGTGACTTATTTTTCTTTAAATAAGAAAGGAGGGGTTCCATACTGATAGAAAAATCTGATTTCACTTTGACCAGCTGTTGTTCTTGGATCATGTCATTTGTTGCCTTCTTCATATAATTTTTTTTGCTGTATGATGTATTCCTTTTTGCTGTGTTTCCTTAGAGTAGCTTTATAACTAAACCCTCATTCTTCAGCCTTGTTAGAAATCTAGGAAATGAAGCTTATTGCTGTTTCCTTTCTGTTACCTGTTAAGGCTGCTTTTCCTTGCTTCCCTATGAATCAGACCATTCGCACAAACATTGTGACTGGTGCATTAGTGTTTTATGTAACATGTTTTGAGGTCCTCTCAGAGCATTTTCAGATAGCTTCTAATCAGGTTGTCGTTAAAGGTAAAAGCTGCAGTGAATTTTCATTCCTGCCATATTCTGCGGCCTTGAGGTTTATTGAACGTGTGATGTCTCAAGAGACTGAACCTTGACACACCAGTGCATTATGTGATAGTCCTCTTGTCTGTAATGTGTGTGACTAGAGCGGAGTAACACCCTTACAGGAGCTCTTTGGTAGTGCAGAGCTATATGCATAGATTTCACTGGGGTAGCAGTTCTCTTGGGTTTAAAATGCCATCTCTTATCTCTCTCCTCCTTATCACCTCCCTGCTCTCTCCGTGTTTGTTCCTTTGCTGCAGAGAGCTGTTCTTTTCTCCTTCCCTGCCCACAGGTATGTCTGATAGAATGAAAATACAAAGCTCCAGTAGTTGCTTCAGTGCAGTTTTTGAAAGTTGCCCTTGAACTCTATCTCACTGGGTCCTGTTCAAGTGCTGTGCATGGTTTGATTTTCCATGCTGTAGACAAAGAAGAGTAAAATTGCCAGATTTAAGATACCATAAAGCAAGTTCTGTGCTGTACCGTTTGCCCTCTGTATCACACCTTCAAATTCTTCCCTTTTTTTGATTTTTGAGAGAGAGGGGAAAAAAAAGGAATGAATGTGAGGAATGTCTCTAATCTGGTAATTATCCAGATTTTACACTGTTTGTTTTATACCAAAGCATTGTAACAGCATTCAGTGTTGAAAGCTGAATGAAATTGTTTGCATGACCTAACAGTAGAACGAAAATCCCACGCTCCAGTCCCCTGTTGTGAGAAGGCTGCGTCTGTGTAAGAAAAATGCTTGTGGGACTAAAAGGCCTTGAAAATGTTACCCCAAGTAACATGAACTGTCAGGTAGTTTTCTTTTCCTGAAGTTGGCTTGAATGCTCATTTCTACCTAGATACTGTTAAAGCTTGCTGGTTTTAATAATTAAAACAGCAATAAATATGGAAAAAATAAAAGCTGCTTAGAAGTATTAAGCAAAAATCAGCATCCACACCTTCATCTATTTAGACTGTCAGTTTCCTTTGTCTTATTTTTGATATGAATTGTACATTAAAATGGACACCACCACCTCTTTTCCTACAGAGATCAGAGTATTACCTTTCTGTGTCTGCCGTGTTTATGTTTCCTGATCTTGGAATTTGAGCCACCTGGCAAGGAACCTTCTCTGTGAGAGGGGAAAAAGAAACTAAGCAGATATGTATATCATGCCTGGGAGAATTCTGAAATATTCTTACCTTGAAGTTTTCATACCTCCTTTGCAAATACCTGTGATAAAGGAGCTTCACAGCACTCTTTTCTGTGCATACTAATATCTTGTATGTGGATACAAGCTTTCCTATCTGCTCAGCACACCTTAAAATCAACCCAAGAAACAGCTCCAAAACGCTCAGCATCTCTCCTTTGAATCACTCTGACAATACTTACAGAATGTATTTCACTAATGGTAGTCATACAGGGGATTCAGAAGTTGTTGTGGCAGGAGGAGGGGCTGCAAGACCAGGGGGCTGTTCCTTAGGTAGTAATGAGATGTTTAAAAAACAAGTAGTTCAGCAGACTGAGTGAGGGACCAATTCACTGCTCAGGCAGTAAGCGTCAGAGAGGGATGATTTCAAGTACTGAAGGGAGCAGAAGAGTGCTTCCAGTCTCCGTGTGTTGATGGAACTTCAGGTGCAAAACACTTGAAATGTGTATCTACATTTGTGGGGACTGTGGAAAAAGTTCTAGCAAGGTTGGGAAAGAAACTGAAAGAATGTTCAGAGAACTGAACCAAATGGCTTTGAGAGAGGTTTTTGAAGAGCTCAGTTGTTGTCTGAAAGGTTGGTGTTGCTAAGTTCAGAAACTGAGTGTGGGCTTTAAACAGGCATAAAGCAAAATCAGAGAGAAAACGGTTTTGTTTCCTCTTGGGTTTAATTAAGAATTGTCATTCCTGTGCTTTGACGAGAATTTGTCGGCGAAATCAGTATTTGTGTTTCCTGGTCTGACCAAACAGGAACAGGATGTGGAATGCTCCGTGTAGGCAAGAGATAAAGCAATAAAGAATAAATGCTCAGTCTTCAGCACTCAGACCTCAGGATGAGTTGTACTGGATATTTGACCAGGCCATTTGAGCTGCGTTATTTCAGTCAGTTCCTCAGCACTACTGATTCTCTGACTATGTAGTGGAATGCATCGTTCTGTTTACGCTGTAGAACTATCCATGTTGTGCAACTATTCTTTTCCTGGAATGGAAAGAAGGCATGAGAAGGGAGAACCCTGCAAGTGCTTCCAGTGTATTTTTCTGCTCAACCTTACAGCTATGTTACCGTATATAAAATCAACCATTTCTGAATACTTTAGCAGCCTGTGATCAAGGTAGATGAGTGTTATTGTTATTCTTGAAGGTAAGAGATTTTTGTTTCTAATGGCCATACTGAGTTTACCTATAAATCAGTTCTAGAAATAATCTTTGCGCTGATGTTATAACTTCTCTTGAAGGACAAATATAATCTGTATGCACCTAGTAAATACTGATCTGTAGTTCTTGCTGGGATACTCTTCCAATTTTTTTTTCAAAGTTTTGCAAGTCATGTTAAATAAATTGGATAGTAAAACAACAATTTCAGGGTTCTCTTTAATGGTATAAGTTAAATAGGGAGCAAGGAAGAGTTTCAGACTGGAAGATCATTAAGGTTTTGGTCTCTGCCAGCTTCCATTGAGACTTGCTGCCAGCTAGCTGCTGAGATGAAGCTCCATGGCAATAGGGCTTGCCTGCCATCGGTCCAGTAGTTCATCTCACTAGCTGATCCATGCTGGCTACTGAACGGCCCATGAAGGGGCAGCTTAAGGCACTGCTGGTAGTGTGTTCTGGCCTGTACTGAAAGGAAGGGACTTTTTTCCATGACATAAGGAGACTTCCTGCACAGCGGGTACAGTTCTCTGCTGATGTAAAAGCAAGCTGAAGTTCACTTAAGCTCTACTTGAGTAGATGCAGTTGAGACCTCTGGCTTTATATGCTGAAACTAGTACAATGAGGCCCAAGTGTGCTCATAAACTTCCCTCTGAGAGCTGTAGCGACTGATAAAAAAGTATCAGCTTGTAACAGATTTCATTTCTCTTCAGCGTGTGTTAAAGTCTTTGTACCTGCATTCATTTCCCAGCATAGTAGCTTCCATATGTCCTGGTTACACATCTTGCACACTGTAATGTTACAGAAGAATGCCAATATTAAGCTACTTAAAATGTCTAAGAGCACTTCCTTCCATACTGAGATACTGGCATGCGTGTGGCCACATGTGAAGCAAAGAAAGCAGCAAGCTCAATCAGAAAAAAGGTAGCCTTTTATGAAAACTGTACTTGAAAAAGCAATATTGTGCTTTCAGTATGTGAGGAAAATCTGTTCTACGTTAATTTTGTATTTCTTAGATCTGAAAATGTGGGTTAGATGACCATCTAAATAATCTAATTTCTCATAAATTAGGTTTAAAAAAAGATTAGCAAGTCTTTCTCTTTCACGTGCACGTTTCAAGAGCAAGTTTTTTGCATCCCATGTATTTGGGCAACTGTCATTTACTCTCTTATTATTTCTGCACAAAGGGCAACAAAGCTGGTAAAAGGGCTGGAGATATGCCCTGTGAGGAGAGGCTGCGGATACTAGGTTTGTCTCGTTTGGAGATCAGGAGCTCAGACACTGGAGCAGACACTGGAGATGCCCCATGGCTGTCAGTGGTCAAGAGACATTGCCCTCAATGGCATGTTTTAACTTGTGATTGGCCCCAAAGTTGGACTCAATGGTCTTTTTGTGTGGTGTCCAGCTGAATTATTGCACCATTAGTTCTCTGTTCTGCTAGAACCGCTTTGGCCTCTCTTCAGACTGTTGTTCTGATCTTGTGAGTTGATATGGCAAACTTGAGTTGTCTGCTGAATACGTCATACTTGAATTCTGTTGCACAACTGATAATTAAGTACTAGATATGTTGTTCAGAATACTCTGTAATCCAGAGGTCTTCAAATGCCATTTTATAATTTCTTGTACCTTATGCTTAGCAAATATTCTGTGTGATGCTTTGATCAGAGGAAAATTACCCCGGAGTTCACTGGTGCTTTTCCATGGGAATGTCATTATTTTCCTGGTCTCCCCAAAGGCTATAGTTAGATGTGACCTGTGTCACTGTGCCTGTCCCTCTGCAGTACCTGTCAGAGCATTTCTATGGCAGTGCAGTGAACTACTGAGAATCTGATGTGGCCGTGAGTGGCCTCTTTGTGTTTGGTTGTTCACATCCCAAAATGAAAATGATCCCTACGTAGCTTCACCTTTTGCCTGTGTAAGTTGGGGAAGGAGCTTAGGAGGGAGCAAAGCTGCTTCTCAGTGACAGTGCTGGCTTTGGCTGCTGGAGCATCAGCCTCATTAAAAGATTGTGTTCTTAGTACTTAAAATGCTGGGTTCATAGAGGGTTAATGCTCTGGTAGGCCAAGTGTTCCCAGTTTTAGCTAGCAGATTAATGGCCCTTTTCAAAGAACAAAACCCCCTCCTTTTTCTAAGTACTATCAATATACATGTTTGTGCTTATCCCAATTAGGAGAAAAATATCCTTCTCCCTACATGAATTTCCGATATACAGCTCAGATTTCATGCTGTTGATTTCGGATGTGTTATGAAAAGAGCTTTTTAATGAAGGTAAACTCTTGCTCTTTCACAAGCCGTAGAGTATTTTTAAATACGCCACTCACCTCATTAAATAACTAAAAATTGACATCTTATTAGAAGGCTGCTGATGGAATATTGTAGTCTGGCAGAAGCTACTTGAACCATGAAATGCTCGGTGTTTCTACCTTGCCTCTATTGTGGGGGTTGGGATCAGCCTAATTGCCTGGTTTGCAGTTGCTCAGGATAAAGATGTGTCACACGTTGACAAAAATAGAGGTGAAAACCCTTTTTGTTGTTTATTTTGTACTGACCAGCTCTGCCATCCTTGGACTTAACAAATGGAACAAGAAATTTGTCAAATGTTATTATTTGAAATGATTAGAAAATTTGTCTCCTTTTTCCTTTATTTTCAGTGTGTTCTCATTAGGATTGTGTGTGGCTGAATGCAGTGATGAAAGTTGTCCAGTTATTGTGATCTTAAGGTCTTTATTTCCTTATTTGATGTTTTAAAGGAACTTTTTTTTACAAAGTACACCAGTGTTTGAGGTGTAAAACTATCAAAAAAAATAAATGAACAAGGAGAAGCATTCGAAGTTCTCCAGAATACTTCTAGAGAGATGTAGGGGTTTTGGTCATACCCTCCTTTTCATCTTGGCTTGTATCTGTATCCTTTCTCCCCTGTTTTATTTAACAGGAAGCATGTTTTTTGTTGCTGTTTTTTGGGTTTTTTGGTCACTGCTCCTTACTTTTTGCTATTCCAACCGCCTTCTCTGTTCTCCGTCCTAGAAAGACTGAAGGGCGAATCCTGTTGTGCTCTCTGTTTATTTTGGCCTTTAGAAGATATGCAGGCAATTCTGTTCTCAGCCTGGCTGCCTCACCACTGGAAGCAACCTTCTGCTAGGCTGAAGATTTTAGTGCATAAGATATCTTATTCAGCAGATACGTCAACATTGCGAAATGCTGAATTCGAAGTCAGTTGTCTGAGATTTCAGCTTTCCAGGAAGTGTTCTGGGTATCTTTGCAGTACTCTGGAAGAGGCAAAATCTCTTTCACAGTGGAGACTTCTGAGTGGTTTTTGCCTTTCTTCCCCAAACATTTCATCTTCAAGGATGAATTGACTTCCCCCCCACACACACACTCTACTTTTAAGCTCTACTTTGTGTGTTTCTTCCCATCTCCCAAACTGTACTCCTGAAATTCTCTCATGTTTATATAACCTGTTTCCTTTTTAAGTAATATAGAAAATATTTATTGCACTGATTTACTTTTAGACTTGGACTAAGACAGAGCTCCTCATCCTTACCAATCCAGTCAGCAAACCTGGATGGCTTTATTTTCTGTAAAATCAAGTGGAAGTTAATGAAATGTTAGAGGTAAGCATGTAGTTAGGTTGAATCTGGACAAACTGGAAGTTTCTGTTAGTTTGCTTACCAACTAATTATCAAATCAGCTGGTTTCAAGCAAGGATCACACATCGTTCAAGGCGTGTGGATCGTACATCTGTTTCATGAAAGAGTTCTTCATGCAGTTTCTCTTCCTCATCTTTTTTCTGATGTGGCTTTTTCAACTGACCTTGAGCAACTGGCGGAAATGATTGAGCCATTTTTACTGAAGATGCAACTCTGCCCATATTGCACAAGGTTTGAATCTACAGAAAATCTGGCTTTTTTGAGTGCTTCTTGGCAGTGAGTCTCTCTGCTTTGTTGTATACAGATTTTAGGTGCCTAAGATAGAACTGAGTGTCATAGCAGCTAAATGCTTACAGCCATGAAGAAGTGTTGATTTTTCTTCATTTATTGTTTTTATTTCTTAATTAAGCAAAGGGAAAACCTTACAGTTCTTAAGAATCTTATAGGATGACAGGGAGAGGATGTAGTGGTGGTGATGTTAAGATAGAGTACTTCCTGCCATAAGATAAAACAAACTTTGAGTAGGGAGAGCAGGAACAATACAGTTAATGGGAGAAAGGTTAGGGTTTGAATGTGTAGCAATTGGACAGATCAATACAATGGGAAAGGCACTACACCAGAGAAGGACCCAAACAATAGAAAGGTGCTATAAAGGAAGGGAAGAAAATTGCTCACCTGTATCAGAAGATTGCAGGTTTGCAGGGAAAAGCTTCAACAAGAAGGGATCTCCAACAAGACATTGTTCCCAAGTGGCAGTCAGCCCTTCAGTGAGGTCTCAGAGGGGTGCAGCCAGGCTCCACCCTGGTCACACACATGAATTGCCTTCACCTGTGCTCCCAGGGCTGACAGGGTCCTTTCCCCAAGTGCTCAATCAGTGGTTCAGGCCGTGACTCAACAGTTCCCATACACAATGAAACCTTACCTAAGGAAAAAAAAGCTTAGTTACTTGGCAGCCTTAAAATCCAGATGTTTTCTCAGGTTTGGGAAATAAATAAAGGCCACTTAAAAGTCATACGCCAAAATAACTGTTACACTTGTTAGTATAAAATAATTTGGGATTTAAATAGCTGTTACAAGAATAGAGAAGAGATTTCCAAAGCACTCTTTAGACTTGAGCCTTAAGACGTGTGTTGGTCTAAACTGTAGGGTACATCTCTTCTCAGAATTAAAACAGCAGCCTAAGTTGGAATAAAGCCTGGAAGCTCTTGAGTGATACTAAAGCTGAAGAGGGGAATATCGTATCCTCCTCAAATACAGAGGGTAATGATATCGAATAAATACAGCCTTTCTTCTGTCGGGCTGTTGGTTTGAGCATTTCCTGTCTTTAAGACCGTACCTAATGAACATGAGTGACTGACTCATGGCGGGTTCTGTTTTCCCCCGCTTTGATTAGAGGTGCTGTTATGATCTGCATGTACATGGCTCAAATACAGGTTTATCTGCTTTCTGCAGCAGAATACAGGTGTAAGTCGGTAGGCTAAGACACGACACAGTGGTAGGATAGTCTGTGTTTGATATCAGTGGTTGTAGCTTACCGGAAATGAGCTGCTCTGGGTGTTGCAATGTGCTGAGATAATGCCTTAAATAGTTTTCTGCAAGTTCTGTCAAATCCTCGCATTTACAAAGATAAATATATGTAGCCTAGTGATACAGAGTTAAACAGAATGAGGCTTTTTGTACCCACTTAGCTCTTAAAGATGCATTTGCCAGCACATTTCCTTAGTGAGAAAAAAAGAATGAGTATTTTCATAATACTAGAAAATCTGTTATTCTGTGTCTCTGCATCTTTCTCTTCGCTAGTTCTGACTGACCAGTAAAGAAATCCACTTGGCTGCGGTAGCGTCATTATAGTGGCATTTCTTTTCCCATCTGCCAGTGCTACAGTACTGTTTCAGGACCATTTGAATGTAATTCAGAGCTGTAGATTATCTTTTTGGCAGCCTTATATCTGCATTTACATTAACTGCTGGCTCGCATCTTTAATACCAGGTGTCTTTAAGAGCCCTTTATCTAATTAAACTTGAGGTACATCATGTGATATATGGCAAATAAATGTTGTCCCTCCTACTAATGGAAGTTCCTCTTGAGGCAAGCCTTCTATCGCTGTGTCTGCCTTGAAGTCTCCTAACTTTCCCTTGTGAGCTCAAAGTATGTATTTTTTTTCCACTGTGACCATATTTGAGATGAACAGTATTGCCTGCTGAATTTCCTCTTTGGTTCTGGAACCATTTAATTTAGGACTCTGTATAGTGGTTTACTGTAGGACGTGTCATGTCACTACAGTAGGACAGGTTGATGTTTCCAAGAATTTAGGATGCAACTACAGTGGAAAGATACTCCAATTGTATTCACCCCTGTGCAGTCTGTGAAATCTCCTAGTGGGTATGCTGCAAGATTTTCTGCTAGCAGAGGCTTGTTTTTTTTTCTCTCCTCTTCCATCTATGAATATCACCTGTTCGTAATAACAGGAACCATAGCTGGTTCCTGTTGCAGCAGCAAAGAGATGTGGTAATATTTAAATCTATGGTGCCCTCGTAGAGAGTGCTTAGTAAAGTGGGTCCACTCTTGTTAATTTTTGGAAAGCAGTTTCATTTGATAACAATGATTTAGATTTCATAGAAGTGTATGCTAAGAACTGAATTGTTTTCTGAGCACTGGAGGGAGAAAAGCTCCATTTGTGTACTTGGGAACATGCCAAGGAGCCTGCGTGGTGGAGCTCCTGGTCTGGTGAGAATTGAAGAGCAGGGCAAGAGATACAAAATGTACAGGAATTATATAATCTGCAGGTAAGATTCAACCAAGCACAGAATTACCCTACCAGATTTGTTTCAGGTGTTTTAGAGTGATTTGAAAAGGTGGATGGGGCAGAATTACTTAAACTGAAAAATTCAGGATGCTGCAGTGGGTATGAGAAGAAAATAACTCTCTGATGTGGTCAGACTGGAAAACATAAGCTTAAATCCAAGGCAAATAATATCATTTTGTAGCCGTATGAGAGTGTTTAAAGTGGTCATCAGTGTTGGGAAAAATATGCTTTCATTTTCTAGGCTTTTTTTTTTTTTAAACATACCAAATGTTTTTTTCTCCTTCCCTTCTCACACAAGGAAGAACACTTTCCTCTGGGGACAAAGATAGGATGAAGCTAAATATATCGCCTGTCCGCTTTATTCTCCATCATGTTGCTTCAGTGGTTAGTGCTAGTTTGAGATCTACCTTCAGAGATTCTGCCTGACGTATGATGACATTAATAGTAGTATAGACATAGCAGTTTAAAATTAATTCTTCATTACACTTTGGTTTTGATATACAAAGTGCTATAAAAAATTAAAAGGACTTTGTAAACATTAACCTATGTGCTTCAGTTCTTATTATTTCTGCAGAGGAGAGAAAGCTGACTGGGTTTGAGGGCCACGATTTGTGGCTTTGCTGAGGATTTTTGGTTGATGTGTTCTTTCTGAAGCACCAGCCAGAAGAGTCTAAAGAAGAGACTGAGGAGAGAATCATAGAATCATAGATTGGCCTGGGTTGAAAAGGGACACAATGCTCATCTAGTTTCAACCCCCCTGCTACGTGCAGGGTCGCCAACCACCAGACCAGGCTGCCCAGAGCCACATCCAGCCTGATCTTGAATGCCTCCAGGGATGGGGCATCCACAACCTCCTTGGGCAACCTGTTCCAGTGCGTCACCACCCTCTGTGTGAAAAACTTCCTCCTAATATCTAACCTAAACCTCCCCTGTCTCAGTTTAAAACCATTCCCCCTTGTCCTATCACTATCCGCCCTTGTAAACAGTCATTAGAGAGAGCAATTGCATGTCTCTGTCAGAGAAGGAGCCCTGAGAGAGCAGCTAGAGAGATTTTAGGTGGAAAGAGAATGGCTTCTTCAGCAGTCTGTTAGAACTACAAGGTAAAAGGAAAGTGTACCTGGGTGTCCTTCAGACATCGAAAATTTGATTATTTCTTAGTCTTTTTATACTGTGTTTTAGTTAACTGGAGAAAGGGCCAAAATGTTTACTTTCCCATTCGTAATGAAGACCAAGCAGTGATGAGGAATAAGTACATAGTGCTTCAAATAGCATTCAGACTGTAGCTGTTCCTTTGATACTCCTGACTCTCAGATTGGGCATAATCAATGATTGCCAGCCATGGGAGTTTTGCCCAAAAAGATGACCTTGCAAGTTCTAATTATTGAGTAATTTACTTTGACTTCCCAATTTGCAACTAAATCCTTTTAATCCAGCTCCTAATTCATTCTATGTTTATATTCCTCACAGGAGTTGACAGTAAAAATTTTCAGTGCGTGCTGAGAAAAGCACGTTGGCCAACAAACAGGTAACCATTGCAGTGCCCATCAAATAAGCATCTATCTCTTCAAGCTTTATGCAGAACCTTTGGTCATGTATTTGACAGTGAGGTGATCACATCTCACTGTCTGCATGCTGAACCCAAGGAGGACAACAGAGTGATAATAGGAAATATTCTTGCAGTCTTGAGTGAGGGGCCAGTTTATTCTCACTGAGCTATTCTAATCCAAACAGGCCGACGAGTTTTGCAGTTTAAATAGTGAGCTGCTTCTTATCCGACTTATTTTGCCTGAATTGTCTAGGCAGTGCTCATTCAAGTTAATTCCATGGGCAGATGTGAGGAGGCAATGACTTCTGCTTGGAAAGCAGTAGCATTTCTGCTGGCACAGATTGATCTGGCAGAGGTTATGTCTGCCTGGCCTCAGCATGTCACATTCAGACATCTGAGCAGGGCATACTAAAGCATGTGTTCCGTGTGATTTTCATTCATCAGATTTTATAATCATTTTCCTCTTCTCTCTCTCCTCTATTTCAGCTTCACTGTGATAGTTTTGGTTGCCAAAAAATGGCTGGTGGTAGGCACACGAGTATGTTTGCTTGTTTTCTAAACTGTTCTCCCTCATGATCAGGAAGAGATTAAGAAGTTGCTCATACTATATTGGCAAACACTGTTATAATGTAAGAACAGAAAGTATAAGGCATTGAATGAGTTGCAAGCAGAAATGCTTCCTTAATATTCACTGTGGTGTACAATACTGGGGAATGTGAGGAGAGGAGAAATAAGAGGTAAAAGCACAGACTGATTTAAGGTTGGGAAGGACAGTACAGACCGTGAGGCTTTGAAGCCACTGGTTTGAGTCATTCCTGCAAAGAGGAAGAAGGGCCAAGGTGAACAGCTCTTTAATGCCAAGATACAATTCCTCTTTTTCGTTTTCACTGGCTGTGATATGCACCTGACCCATCTGGTAGACAGCTTGGTTTGCAAAACAAGTAGAAAGCTAATATAATAAAAAGGCTTCTTTTGTTTTCACAATCTGTACAGCTCATCGAGCTCATCTGTTGGCTTGGCACATCTAGCACAAAGCAGGGCGCGAGAGCAAGTGGCTTGGAGGAGCAGACAAGGAATGGGAGGTGAGAGCAGCACAGGGCTCAGCATGGAGCTGCCAGATAAGCTCTGCTGCCTCCTGCACCTGGAGGCTGTGGTGCGGGCTCGGGGCCTCTCCCATCTGTACTCAGTGGTTATGGAGCCATGCGGAGTGCTGCTCTGATGGCAGCAGGCTTTGCTGTTGTGATCTGTGAGTGTTACCTTTCCCTTCATCTTTCTTTGCCCCGTGCAAACTTTCCTTTGAAAACAGCAGACGTGGTAGTCTTGGTAAAACTTTCTACCTTGTTATGAATAAAGGCAATAACTGAGCAGTGAGAGGTTTCTGTGGCAGAAAAGGTTACCTTCTCAGTTGTTTCAGTAATCAGTTGTTTAAAAATGCCCCAGAAGTAAGCAATAACCAGCACTTTTGCTTTGAGGCTATTCTCAAGAAGAATGCACTTCTACACTAGAATGTAGTCCTGCCACTCTACAGCATGTCTGAGTCCGGTGCCAAGCCTGCTGATGCGTCCTTTTGCTTGTGTCACATCTGGGCTCTTTGCATTTTGGCATGCCGTCCAAAACCGATTTAGCCCTTTACAAGGATTAACGTTGCTCTCAGACATCGTTACTCAAAAGACTGTGTCCAGCGTGTGGTGTGAAATTAATCACAAGGAAAGAAAATTAATGACCTGCTGTGGTGGCATCCATCAGGATATCTCTCAGCAGGTGTGAAATTAACTTGCCTTGATTGTGGATTAAATTTAACGGCATGACGTCAAACTACAGAAACTGTTTCCATTATTACTAGGGAACAAGCAAGGCTTTTTTTTTTGTTTTTTTTTTAAGATTCCAGATTAATGAACTGCTTACGCCATACAGTGGATGGTCCTGTGATCATTTAGCAGCATGAATTTAGATTATGCTCCCTAAGAAGATCAAGTATTACCGTATCAGTAAAAATTGTTAAAGTCAGGCCACAGAAATGCATTTTTAATTTCTATAATTACTGTGTGCCAGATGGTGGATGTGTACTCGTTTCCAGAGTACTATTTCGGCTCAGATGTAAGCACTCATCATCTTTATTTACAATTAATCAGATTTTAACCTAGGTAACTTGAAACTCTCTTGTGACTATGATGAGCTTTAAAGAAACACGTAGAAGAAAAGTCACTGTTGTTTTAGTTACAAAACAGCTTTTTTTTCCCTCCCACACCCTGGATCTTAATTATGAGGATAGCAGAACTGCCTGCTGACTCTAACTTTCTGCCAGCTACTTTGGAATAAATATCTAATATTAGATTATGTGTTTGGTAAATCCTATTTAGTTAAAAAAAAGAAGAGTCTTCTTTTGAGAAGTGATAATGAATTGCTGTTCCCCTGCAGAAGGTCCTGCTCACAGAATATACCCCTGCTGCTGAGGCTGAAGTTTTAATCTGTTGCTCTGAAAGAGCAGTACCACAGGGATATAAAATACATTACATTTCATTAGCTGTTTAAGGTGAATGAGGAAGATGAAGGAAATGTATTTTCCAATTTAAATATTAAGAGCTTGATATTCTGCCAAATATTTCCATGTTCTTTCCCTTCTTATTCCCCTATGTGTATGTATGTTTCCTCTGGAATTAATTTTTTTCTGTATTTTTTTAAGAAGCTCCCTTTGACTTCTGAATCTTAAGTGGATTTTTGCTGAACGTGCCTTAAAGGTCCTCCTCTAAAAAGTTCAGTCACCTCAGCTCTTTTTAGCTCTCTTGATGCTTTGCCCTTGATGGAAAAACAATCATGTACAGGTTTTTTCACCCCTCAATTCAGTTTGGAATCCTCATTTCCAGGAATTAAGGACGATTCTTAGGAGTGGAGCTGTTACACCTCCATTAATGCATCTTCAGGTGTAGAAATCCACAGTATACTGATACGTTCTTGAGTATCTGGTCTTTATAAGTAGGCTTGTCTGACTTTTATTAAGGAATATCAGTGGTTTATAGAAACAATACATTTTTGGTTTAAATTGGTTTAAATCAGAAAGCTGATAGAGTAGAGAAGGTCTAATTAAGTTCTATGGATTCTGTATCAAAAGTAATTTCTGACGTTTGTAGCAAGGTTTGGATTCGTAACACTTCTTCAGTAGTTACATCTTTTTTGTTGGGGTTGCTTTAGGGCTGTCCCTCTCAGTTGTTGTGTCACTGGCAGTACTTTGTGCAAGGGTAAAGTCGTAAGCAGCACCTCTAGGATCACAGGGTCTGCACTGTTCTGGAATTTAAATGAGAAGCTCTGATTAAAAAAAAATCATCCCCTTATTTTCTAATACTGAGTTGAGCTGACAAGGTGACATTTTAGACATTGCTTATAAAGGCAAAAAAGCATTAAAGGAGAATTAATGGTTCAAGTCAAACTTTTAACAGTAGATAAAGGTTAGATGATTACTAGAACAATTACATTTCAGCTGCTGCTTTGGGCTGTTTTCTTCCCTGCGTTAGGAAGTAAAAGTCTCAATATGTGCACTTAAAGAAATTTGCTTTTTAGACTTGAATCGTAACAGGATGCTCTTGCAAACTTGCTTATATTGAAGCCAATGCTGGAACACTGTATTCAATTGCCTGCCGGCAATTTTAGATTGCTGGGTTTATTTAATCATATTCCTGCCCTTCTCTTGTTGACGGCTTTTAAAGCTCCTGGTCTTGTATGATTATTTTGTAGCACCAGGGGAGGTGGGGAGAGAAGAGGGGAAAAGAGAAGTTTAACTCTTTCTGTTTTGAAGAGAAGTGAAAGGTGAAGTGGGAGTTTTCTTCAGAGCTGTGGGAGCACGATGGCTGCTTTGCTGGGAAACTTCAGTCAGATCATCTTACCAGAAGTAAATCCTCATGTCACTTTTCTGTGATAGGCAGTGCGAGTTGGGGCTGTTGCAGTTCTTTATTGTGCTCTGCCTGCAAGCTGAGGCCATGTTGGCTGGTTTTGCCATTTGCTTCATCTCTTCATATCTGTGATACCCTTTCACAAGGTAGCATATGAATCTCTTATGGTGCCTTCACAGCAATGCTTTTGCCTTATTAGTTTTGGGTTTGGTGTTGTTTTTGTTGGTTTTTTTTGTAATGCAGCTCTACTAGATTTTGGTATGAAGAGAACTCAGATATTTATGTGTTGTCTGCTTCATGATAAGCAAAATTGTTCTGTCAGCATGCTCAGAGTTGAGCAGCGTGGTGCTATCTGCCTGTGAGCAGGGGGGCTCCTGAGAAAGTGCTTCTATTTCTCTTGATCTGGTTGCACCTGGTGTTCACAGAGTGTATGTTCATCTTCTAGGTTATGCTGACGATGCTCTTCAGTTTCTGGAGGACTGAGCACATGAGTGAGGGAAGCTCGTGTCTCCTAGCAAGGGTGATTGCAGTAGCTAATGGTTAAATCGTTGGTTAGGTGGTTTTTGTGGCTCTGTGTTGAGGAGTGAAGGTTTTGTTTAGCTTTTCTCCTTTTGTTCTCTGTATATTCTCAATGTGTCCCATCTCACAGGAATTGCCAGTCCATCGACTTGAGATTGTTGTTGTAAGTCAGCCAGGGGGCATGGAAACTTCTTACATGACAAGTCAAAAATGATGATATTTAATAATAAATTCTGTATGGCAAAAAAAATTAAGTATTGTTTCATTAGCAATCGAGCCACTTATTTTGCCCTCGAGTTCATTATGTGTTAAGTAGGTTTATACCGCTGATTCACACAGCGCATTATGGCTCATAAATGTCACTAAAATGACTCAAAATAAGTGTTAAAGTGTCTTGCTGTCATTAGTTATCCAGTTGGTTTAGTCTTGGTGACAAGTTTGTAGATAATGTGTGAATTTTATAGTTGATGTCAGGACTTGGAGAGCTTGCTGCTTTTCATTAAGGAAAGAGACAAGCCTGTATCTCAAAGCTGTAGTTGGAATTTCTTTCTGTTCATATCTACTGCCTACCTTTCCTTGTCAGCAGTGTGAGTTGATATCCTGTGCCAGGTTGAAAAGCAATAAATACAACTGTAAAAATAATGAAAATTATATATTGTCAGTGATTCTGAGAACCCGGTATCAGCAGCATGCTTTCAGTGGATCTGTGTTCTTTGAGGAGATGACAGTCAGTGAAGGTCTGGAGCATGACAGTGTAAGCTGAAGTAACCACTTCATTAATAGTGCAGCTGATAATTTCCAGATGCAAATCATAATACTCAAATACTTTATGTTTAGGTGAGATCCTCTAATCTGCATCTCAGAAGACTGTTGACATTGTGAAAAGGAAACTAGCAACAGTACAGAAAAAGTCTGCGTAAGTCCCTTGACCACTTGATAAGGTAATAAAAAATCTAGATACTTTAAAGTAGCAGGCTGTGGTAACAATGTGTTTTGGTGACACTGGAAGATTTAGTACAAGATCTGTGTTGTTGGGAAATTTCAATTAAGCTGAATAGAAGTCTTAGAAGCTGAAAATTCTAATTTATTTTAGAAGATTCAGGAGGCAAATATCTTGATATATACAGTAGCATGAGCTCTAGTCATGACAGCCCTACATCTGTCAGTGGCTTATGAATGGCTTTAGATCAATAGATTTCAAAGATTAGGGGTTATTATGTGTTGTTTGTCGTATCGGATAAGTAGTTAACCAGGTATGGAACGTACAGGAATAGCAGTCCAGTGGAAGAGTCAAACCTCATAATGCACCTTTCAAGCTCCAGAGTTCAATTCAGCTGTGGGATGAAACTAAAGATATGCAGAATTAAAATGGGAGCAGCTTCTCTGGTGTTAGTGGGATCGATGAGAGTAAGGTATGCCAATCTGCTAGAGATTAGTGGAGCATGGGATTTTGTTGAGAAAGAAATAGCCGTGTGAGGAGTACTGCCACCTGATCTCAGCTCATTGCACTGAAACCCTAAAGCAGTCTGGTAGATACCTGTTGGTGGGTTGGCAGGGATGTTTACGTACATTTGGAGATGTGTGTCCTAAGTGACTGAAGATAAAACTACTTCTTATGTTGTGGTTTTGTTCTTGTGGGGTTTTTTTAAGTGTAAAATTAGACTGGAATATCACTTTTGATTAGTCTCTGCATGAAGAAAGATCTGGTTTTAATAATTTATGTGGAGGCTGTATGAAAGATTTAAAATGTGACAGCTCTGAAATAAGAAGATTGATGCTCCAGTGTGACTTGGATTTTGACCTAACTTCTTTTATTAGTGATTGGTATAGGACTTTGTGGGGTACATGAGCTTGTGACTTGTGAAGATGACTGGCTGATATTTTTAGGCTACCAGCTAATCCTGTTTAGGAATAGGATTTTTATCTGAAAACTGACAAGTCCTTGTATTCTTCTTGTTTTACTTTATGGTGACAAATTGAAAGTGTACAGAAAAAGCGAAGGACTGATTGCCTATTTCAGAGTGTCCTGTGCTGTGGTGCACTCATCTAGGTAATGATTCTCGGTGTGCATGTGTTTGAAGAGTGATATTTTTCTTCCATGCCTGAGCAGAAGGAAAATCTTCCATTTACCTTGTTAATTTTGCACGTACTCCAGGGAAGGTATGGAAAAGCATTGCATGCATTTTGCCCTTGAAGATGTTTTGAGCTTTTCCTCCTGGACTTTTCTCACATTGCTTTGTAACTGTTTCCATAACAGCCATACTGTAGATAAACTAGCATGCAAATTCAAAGTTCTATTTGCTATATAAACACTGTCGTCCAGATGTTTTCTCCTCGTTAGCAGTTACCTTCATATATTTTAACCTATGGCAGAAGAAACCTTCTTTAATTCTATTACTTAGTGTGAGATTGTCACCTGCTTTGTGTTTGTGTGTGAAGCATTTGTCACTCGTTTCTAAGGACTGAGTCCAGGATGATCCCAGCCTTATCTATGAGGCCACCTTTGTGAATTTTTAATTAAACTTTTTGAAAAGAGTGAAGAAGCAGGAAAATAAAGGCTGTTGCATCTTGGAAGTCTTGTGGCTGTTTTATTTCCATTTTGTTGTATGCCTTGGTGGGAAGGGAGGCCACAGTGAGTGGAGAGATGAGAATTCGGACTGGAAGTATAATGCATATGAATAGTACTCTGCTGTACTGAAAATATTCTAATTCAGTGTATTGGTATCCCAGTTAGAACTCAAAGTGTTACTCATGGAGACTGAACCCAACGTGAAGATTTTATGGAATGCCATTGCTTCCAATTGAATACATGCACTACCATATGTAGAGTCTTGCATGCAAGAGGTGAAGTGAGAGAACTACAGTTAAGTTGAGGTAGCATGACCTTTACATGAAGGATTGCTAGGTTAGAGCTAAGAATGTGAGCAGGACTTTCAGGATTGACTACAGCTGAGGTTCCAACTGTGAGCTACTTTTGAGCCTGAATGTTATAGCAGAGCCTGTTGCTGGCCATGTCCTGCTTTTGGGCTGTCTTAAGTTGTTAAAAAATAATTAAAGTAAGTTAAGCGCCTGTTTAATGTTAGTTTTGTCATAATGTAATTTGAAATTGTTGGTTCCAATTAAACAGTGGGGTTTTGTTGCCAGTTTGGCTTGCTAATGTGACCGCGTTCCACCCTCTTTAGTGAAAGGGGAAATAGGGAAATATTGATTCATCTTGATTTAGTTAATTTCCAGCTACCACCATCTCCAATTTACTGCCTCTTAAGAGCCCTTGCAGTATATCCTTTGTATACTGAAACCTCTCTTATTGTCGCTATGCAGAAGACTCCCACGATGGCTTGGTGAGGTCTTCATTTCATTGCTAATGGGGGTTTGAAGTGAAAGAGAGGTGAGCTGTCACACTCATATGGGCGATGTCACGCCTTGCAAGACATCCCTGCTTCTTAGCACAGTTATAATCAAGCCCTTGTCTCCTGGCAGCACAGAAGGCTGCAGTTCTGTGGGCAGTGTGACTGGTGAAAGAGAGCAGCTAACTCTCAAGAGGTCTCCCACACAAGTCAAGAAGATTTCTGCATTTCTGCAGCACAGTGTAGCTCTTATCTCCCCCTCCTGCTTTTGCCATCCATACTTTTCTGAGTTATTTATGGTGCTTTCAGGGAAGAAACTGATTCAGCTACCAGTCATCAAACAGATGTTTGGGTGTATGAAACACTTTCACTGAAGCTTTCTGTGCTTCCTTCGGAACTGTCTTAGCAATCATCTTTCCTTCGTTTTTACTTCATCTTCTTTTTCCTCTCCAGTTTCTGAATGTTACTTGTGGTTTTTATTTGCTTCCACAATAAAAAATAATAAATAGTATTAACTATTTGCAGAATTTGATTAAATTATGAAACTCCTCTAACGCTGAATAAGCCGATGTTGTGGAAATTTTGCAGGCTCATTTAATTGTATGTATCCATCTTTTCTGAATGTTGCATAAATCAGAAAGAACTTCAGCTTTCTGCTCTTTAATTACCTGGTTACTTATGCTGGCAGTGTTCACATAGAAATAGAATAGTTATCTAGATAGCCAAGTTATCTGGATTTAGCTAAGGGAGAAGGTAGGTGACACTCTAAGGATACTTCTGGTTGTGTTCAGTGCGGATGTTGAACCCATCAGACCTGCTAGATAAAGGCAGAGAAAGAAGGTGTATGGTGTGGCATTGAGACAGGGTGTGTTCAGAGCTGGAAGGAGCTGCTGGAAGTGCCAGACCTACCAACCCCACAGAGGTACTGACTCACAGGTAACAGTAGCGAATGTCAGTTACGTTTTGAATGGGATCCAAGTTGTCTGTCCACAGAGTCCACCCTTATGAAAAGATCTTTCCTGATCTGATTTGATTAGAATTTTTATTGGCAACACTTGTTGACACTTTAAGATGAATTGAAAAGATGGGAGAGGAAAGTGTGGCTGGAACTAATCAGGGCTTTTCTACCTCAAAAGGTATCATGAAGAGCATCCAGTGCTCTAAGTGCTTTTTGTACTTTCAGTACATACCGTTATGTATGTGAGTACAATTACAAATGTTGTATTTGTATGGATTGTTTGATGGCCTTCCTCCTAAGATAATTAAACTAATTTCTTTTAAAGCCCAATGTAATCATTGCAGAAGTGGACAAAAACATGTGATCCAAATCTGAAATCAGAACACAGATCCTCGTTACATTTAATTTGATGTACTGCCTGTGTGTTGTGTGGGATTTACATAATGAATTTGAAGTGGTTCGGTGTGCCAGGAGACCAAGGCCATTAGGTACTTAAAGGTGCAAGAAGAGAAATGCCAATTGCTGCTTTAAATACCAGACACTGACTCCTACACTGCCAAAAAAATGATCTTTGTGTTACATAAATTACCACTTAGCAGTGCAGGAAGTGCAGTTTTTGTGGTAAGAAGCGCTGTGTTCATCCAAGCGAATTAGCAGTAAGGAAGTTGAAATGAGTTACTTTTATTATTATTCTCAATTTAATAAAAAAATGTAAAGACTTGGTCACTTTGCAGTGATGTAACAATTAGTCATAAGCAGGCATCGCAGTAGGAATTAAAGATGATGTACATACCAAGTATATGCTGAAAACAAAATGTAAAATGAGAGCTGCTGCTTTTCGGTCACACTTCAGATACTACAAGAAAGCATATTGCTAATGGTTTTGTATAAAGTGAGCCTGAACTGCATTAGGAGGTAGGTTTTCTTCTCAAGTGTTAGCCGTGTAATTACTCAGTGTATTATGTTTTTATTTTCCTAAATGAAGCAGTCTGCTATTTTCATTACTTGACTAAAAAAGAAAAAGGAATGTGTGAGTGGAGATGATTTTTATAGTCATCTTATTCTCTCAGTACTGTAGACAAATGCACTTTATGTTGAGAAGCATCATTAAGCTGGATTTCTGAATGATGGAAATTAGTCCTTCCTAAATTGCTCAATGCTGTGATTTATTTATTTTTGTTAACAGTGTAATTCTTTTCCTTAGACCACCTTCTATGCTGGACTGAGTTTGTTACTTGATACCAGCCATATGCCTTCTTTTTTCTTCTTGTCCCTGAGCACTCGACATTAATAATTCTCCCATATTCAAGATCATATGGAATATTGGAAAAATAATAGATGCAATTTTTAATGCTCTTGAAATCAACTGTGTATATCTGTGTAATTCTTTATAAGTAATCCAACAATAAATCTACGTAACTTCAAAACAAGATCTTACACTTCTAGATAGCTTTCATGCTCTGTTTCCTGTCCTCTAGTGGAATGCACAGAAAGAGCTGAGGGTGACATTCACGTAACTGGGTTATAGGAGACCGCTCTGCTAGTTCAGAAAGCAGAAGAGTAAGAGTGGCCTCAGCATGTTGGTGGTTGCTCAGTGGAAAGCACCCGTGAGCTCTGACTGCTGGTGCTTCCCCTAGGGCTGTGACGGCTGTATTCAGGGCTGGTGGCAGTAAGGGATAGAAGTACTTCAGTTACTTACCAGCAGCTTTTTACTAGCTGATACTCTTGGATATACAGGCTGGAACTCATATATGAATACTGAGGGTGCTGTATCCTGTTCAAGTAATCGGGAGCTGATCTCTGTGCAGTTCTACTGGGGCTCACTGTGACATGCATTGAGCTCCCAGAGGTAAGCCTGCCACAGAACTTACCAGGAGAAGAAAACATTCTCCTGCTTCCACTGCTAAAAAAAGCTGCTTCCACTTACAAAGCATAACATGTGTTATATTTTCTTTTTGAAGTTTGTCCTTGAATCTTTTTCTTCTTACCTTCACTGCAACCTGTACAGTTCATCAGATCCCTTGAGGCTGTCATTGTCATTGTGTGGCATCAGCTGTGCAATGCTAATGAGCTTCAACAGAACAGAATAGCAGCCTATGCCTGGTGCGACTCCTGCAAGATCATTATCAATCTTGTGTTTTCAGGAAGGCCGCATTTCTTGATAACATTAACTTTGTAAAACAGCAACAAATTCCCCTTCGGGGGCAGCTTACTAGCATTTTGGTAAAGAAATCCTGGCAATGGTGTATGTTACTGAGTTCACTCAGTCTGCCGAACTTGAGGAAGTTCTAGCACTGTTAGATCTTCGGGTTTGAGTGACTGACCCAGACACACTTCAGCTGAGCTAACTGGTGGCAGAGATTTGCTGCGCCCTTGAAGTATTCTGACCAATCTGACTGTGGTTTAAAAGAATATTGTCCTACAAGTTTAGTCTGGACTAGCTATGAGCCACAACTTTTATTCCGTCTGTTACTGTGAGTGTCTTGAAGATGATGCCAAAGAAAAAAGGTTACTAAATATATTGACTTTTTCTGGCCATACCTAGTCCTGTGACTGCTTTTCCTGAATATCAAAATTAAGCAGCCCCATCTCAAAAAACATGGCATGGAAATGACTTCCCTTGACATTTGTCATGGATGTATTTCCTTCGTTGTCAAATTATTTTCCATTTGGAGTTTTATTCAGTATTAGAGCTGTTCTTACATTTGTTTGCATTCAAATGTATATATTGAATATACCAGGAATGTATTCAAGTTCATAACTTAAGTATATAACATATGACTATAAAAAAAATCTGTATTCAGCTGGAAAACCAGTACAATATAAACAGCATAGCAGTAAACTATGATTTCTTGTTATGAGGACAATAAGGAATATGTAAAAACGTGGGTTTTCCTATGTTTAGGTAGATAACAAGAAGTAGGTGAAAATAGCAGTTTTCAGTACTGGTTCTCAAACCCACAGAAAAGCTTTCTTTTCTTGTGTATGCTTGAGCTATGCCCATGATTTAGATTGGTTTCATCACTGTAGCAGTATAACACACCAAATCATAAAGAAAGTCTCAGATTTTTTTCAGTATTGAAGAGACAGCAAAGTCGTTCTGGAAAGAAGAAAGAAAAAGCTGGTGCTGGAAAATTCAGACCTCACTCCTACTGTTCTATAAATTGCTGTTAGTATTCCTGTCTCCGTGTGTGAGCCCTGGGTCCAGGCTGGTGGTTTAAATTATAAACAGAGATGAGCTACTTCTATACAAGAATAAGAGTGCACAGATGGAGATAATCAGAAGCGACTTAATGTGTTGGCATTTTTAGAGGTGCTAAAAACCCACAGTGCCAAATAGATGCTGATGAGAGAGCTACAGGTGCAAAGTATTCTCAGACATATCCTGAGAGGCTGATTTCTAGGTGTTCAGACACCTTCGGAGTCTCATTAGGTGCAGTGGGAATTGTGCTTTTGGATGCATTCAGAAACCTCACAGATGCCTCTTTGTGCATCTATTGAGATTTCTTTAGCACTCCTAATTTTTGCTCTGTTGACGGTTGCCATAATTAAAGGCAGTTTTTATAGAACTTGCCTTATTGTTCTTGGTTAATTATAAGAAGTCCTGATGATGTGGGCTACAGAGGAGAAACGGTCAATACTGTCAGGGATGGTACTTAGCATTGAACAAAGGATTGCTGTGGGATTCTTTAACCTCTCTGATAAACTAAAATTCAAGGAAAGGACTTTTCTCCCCTCTGATGTTCTACAGGCTACATTGTTCGTGCCGTTTGGTATGTTCCGATATCTAGAATGTAACTTTCTAGCCATAAACACTTACACATGACTTGCAGCTTGACTTTCCCAAAAGTGATTAATGGAATTGGGACTCTTCACTATTTTGTTGGGGATTGTTTTTTTAGGTAGTCACACGTTCACCAATAGCACTTCAGCATGAATACAGCTACGAACAGCACTGTCACTAACAGATGGTAGGTGGTAGGATCAACCTGCTTATTGTTTAACCTAATCATTTCCACTCTTTTAGGTGACATTTCTTTTCTTAGTCATCACTCAAGCTGCCAGCTTTTAAGATTTGAAGCGTAATGGGGGGAGGTGACATACTGGTTAGTTAACTATTCCTACTTGTATCTCTCTCTTGCTTAAATACATGCGGTTCTGTACTGTGTCCCTTAATGTTGTATGTTCACTCACAACCTCTGAAGTACTGTGTCTTCAGCAATACTCTTAGACAAGCTGGATTCTGCCTCCTGCTTTCACAGCAAACTTAAATCAGTTAAACGGACAATATTGTTTCATTGGAATTTGTAACAAGCCTTATCTCCCTGTAAGTATTACTCTTCCTTTTGTTTCTCTTTAATTTTTTTTCCATTGATACATAGGATCACACAATCTGTTGAAACCTAGGCATTGCTACTCTTCTACATGGCCTCAATTAGCTTATTTGATTTGCTTTTCTTAAAAAATGTCACAACAAGCATTTAGTTAACTTACCTTCCCAAACCTCTTCTGCAATTCTTTCACCAAGTTAAAATGAGGAGGAAAAATAAGAAATGTTAGTGAATGCGTTTTGATGTAAAGTAAGTCAAATTCAGTGGATGACTTTTCATAGTTCTGGAATGTTAAGCTTAAAAATGAATTGTTGTCAAGATTCTTGGGGTTCTTGCCCTTTCTCCCTTCCCCCCCCACCCCCCTTTTTGCTTTTTAAAGGGGACAGTTACCTGTTCCTGTTCTCTGCAGACGGGTTCCTTGGAGCTGGCTCTGGTGTGCAGAGTGCTTCGTTAATGTTTCTGCTGACACTTCTCCAAGGCTTGCTGGTTTCCATTTTAAATCTCTCTGATGTTTATTCTCTTGCAGTGTTTGCAATGTCACTTCGGTTTGTTCATGAAATGTTTTAGGCGTTTATCCTTCAGTCGCTGCTAACATCAGATCTTCGTTATTCTGGGTTCCTACTTTTGTCCTTCAAACTCCTCCTTTTTTCCCCTATTCCCAAAAAAGACTGAAATCCCAACTGAAGCGGGGAAAGGTACCTAAGAGAGCTGATCTTTTCGTTACCATGTAGTCTTAAATGCTTCTGTGCTTTTGTAAAGCACATCTCACAACAAGTCCTCTGTGTTGGTTTTTTGAATGTCTGTGCACTTACAGGAAAATCACTTGTCTCACGTTGTGCGTGTCTGTCATAAATACACATAATGCTTTTTCTCCACAAAACCTTTTTCTTAACTGCTGAAAATGGCTCTGTTTGATTGCTGATAGTTGGCACAGAGGTGGCCAGCCTTCAATGGAAAATCATATGTTTTTTATGGGGTTTTATATCTAGTACATTATATTGCTCAAAAGCTAAATGATAAGATTTACCACTGTAAGTTTGTTGGGTTTTGTTTTAAGAAACTGGTGCTGTATGGGATTTAGTCTTTGTTTTGAAAGTATAGGAAAGTCATGTGATAGTTCTCCCTGTCCCCTTCGAAGACTGAAAGGTCAGTTGAAGAGGGGGGAGGTGCTTATCTACTAGGTTTCTTTCTTCATTGTCATGCAGTAAAATTGAGTTTTCATCCTGTTTTAATTGAAAACCTCAAGAGATCAGGCCATAATGTGATGGAAGCACAGTGAATTTAGTAGTATGCAAGAAACTGTATGTTAGAGCCACAAGCCATTCATTCTTAACTTCAGCGACCTCTGGATTGTAGTCATGAGTGACAACAAGCTACTGCAGTCAGTGCAAGCTGCAAGCGTGCTGTGAGCATTAAGTTGGTACACTGGAAAGCAACTCTGGTTAATGGCACTGATATGTTTGGATGGAAGCTTTTCTCTTGGCTCGGCATGGCTGAAGCTTTGCGAGTAGCAGACCTTATAAACTGAAGCCTTGCTCTTTCAGCTGATCCCAAAGAAGTTGTTCCATCTCTAAGCCAAGTATTTGGTGGGCTGTTTTCTTCTTCTGGAGAACAAGTTCCAGTGCAAAGGGGAAGAAACAAAGGCTGAGGTATTTAATCATACTCGATAAAGAAATCTAAAAAAGCTGATACAGACCAAAATCATTCTGTTCTCTAACAGTATGTGCTTCTTGGTTTGTGCTTATATAAAAATGAAGAAAGGATGTTATGCAAATCAGTGTTTCTTAGTTTGACACTCACTACGCAGCCACCTGTTAAAACATAACAGTATGGATGAGTCCCAGTATGAGATATGAAAGCTTTGCAGCTTCTGATGTTTGCTAACCTTCAGAAAGTAGATTTTGTTATCAAAGTAGAATTTGAGAGCCTGAAAAAGTAAATGTGTACGAGCTTTGAAGGTAGTACATAGGCTGGAAAATAGAGTTGTCTCCAGCCAGAAGGAGACCAGCCAGGTGCCTCTTGTAGAAAATTTCACTTCCTTTGTGCTTCTGATCCACAGATGTGGACAAGGCTGGGTTTACAAACATTATTTTCATCTGTCTTTAGATTGAAAAGTATGGACGAAGCTTATTGACATTCTTTGCAAGAACACTTGGCTAGTAGCCTAAACTCAGTATCAGTAAGCATACTTACTAATGCACTGTCAGACCAGTGAGAGGAGTTTGTTCTCAGAATACATGTGGAGTAACTACTGGAAGTTGCTGAAGTCTATACAGGATATTTAGTTGTACCTCCTCTGTCATTTGTGGTTAGATACGTGGAAGTACGGTATTTCTTCGTACCTCTGTCTACAGGAGTCTGTGCTCAAAACATTTTGAAGACAGTGGCTGTTTTGGAACACGTGAAAGTATTAAAGTTCTGCGAAATTGAAGTGTAAGGGAGCTCTGAACTGGTGCTGACCACTCAGTGGTGTTCACCAATTTACGTCGTTAATGTGACTGTAGATGTTGCCTCCAGCACTGTCATACTCCCTTAACACAGACCCATGATGTCTTGTGCAAAGGTAGCGCTGTATCTTGTCTCTAATGACTATGGAGAGCCGTAGAGTTGATTATACATGTGAATGTATATACATGTAATGGAACACTTCTTTTTGTCGTGCTATGGGCAAGATCCTTATGGTGTACAGTGATACAAGTGTTTGGAAGATAATTGCATAGAGATCTGACTATATGAGATTATTTTTTTTGTGGAATTGATATATCAATAAGACCAGCAATAAAACTGAGGAACAGTAATTGAGGGAGTTTCCAGTTATCCTGGAGAATTTATTGAAGAAATATCATGAAACAGGAAGTTTAATCACTGGCTGCAGCTTTCTCATAAATGAAAAACCCAGCTTGTTCCTCACTCAAGGTGAAAGCTCTGCCACTTCGAATGATATCAGGAAACACCAAAATCTCCTTGACAAACAGTTTTCCTCTCTTGATGTTTATAGTCCAATTTGTATAAGAGAATTTATTAGTTAAGTGTTGCTTGTGGCCACGTAAACTCACTTTTATCTGTTGACATGTCAGTCATAATGTTGACTTAATAGTATTTACTGTTCTTTATCTCTTGCTGTCCTGCATGACCTGGTGTGTTCAGCCATTCAGTTTGTTAAGCCCTTGTCTTTTCAGGATTGTTTTCTAGCACCTTACTGTCTGTCCACCCTGTGTTTTGTTAACTCTACCTTGGACTTGCATCGAATTCTTTTTTCTACCTCAGGTCTTCCTTTGGGGCATTTGTTTTCTTTCTCACCCTTCGGTTCCTTGACTAACTTAAGGCTTCACTCTTGTTGTTGTTGTGATTTTTTTTCTCAGGTTTTCAAGGGTTTTTTTCCTCTTTCTTACAGTTGTTTTCTCCATTCCTTCCCATATCTGTTATTCTGTAAGTGCATAAATTACAAAGTCAATGAATTCCTGTTTTTTTTCAAATTTTTACCCATAATTTGAAGATCTCAGCTTTACTTTTCCTGTTGGATCACATTATTTATATATATTTATACTATATTATATATATATATTTATGTTTAACCAGTTATACCTAAAATGTGAATACAAAATTGCTGCCTCTTTCATTTTTCTAGTCTGATTTTCCAATGAAGCAAGTCATCTCATTTTGTCCTTCATAAGTTCAGAATGCAGTGGTTAATGGATATAGCATGTGATGTGTGCAGCTTTAGCACGTTGCTGTGCTGCAGGAATTCCAGCAACCCTTTCTGATATGGTTACAGCTCACTGAAATGTAAGCTAAATTCTGATTGGAAGTGTATTCTGACTTAGTAAATCTGCAGCTCTGTGCCAATCTATAACCAAAACCTGTAAAGGAAGTTAGCTTTTTGTATACCTATTTGGTCATTAAAATTTCTGGTTTGTTACTTGAGAGGATAACTGCAGGTAATTGAATTGTGTTTGTCTGTTTTTTTTCTGCCCATTTCTGTGGTGAGTTTGGAAGTTCAGGATAGTATGGGATGGTCCCAAACATTGCTTTGAATGTGATCTGCTCTTTGAAGTGAATTGTAACCTTGTGGATAGTAACACTTTAACATGTATTGCAGGGTACTCTTGGAGATCACAAACTGGATTCCCTTTCAATTAAAACATTCCAGGAATGCAAGAAGTGTCCTCAGACTGTTGGCATTTAGTCATTAAGGTGGACTAGACACAATGCACAGCCCTGTCCCCTGCTATTAATATGCACGCCCCGTACATCCCTGAGCTGAAATGCCTGCGGAGTGAATGTCAGGTCCTCAAAGCCTATCGTTTTGTTTTGCTGTTCTGCTGTGTTGCATGCTGACATAAACAGAGATTTTGAGACCTAAGGTGTGATTTTCTGTCTGGTAAAGGCAGGCTTCAGACTTCACTTTGTGGTTCATTTAAGGATAACTTCAGCAAGGAAGTAGCTTGTGTAAGTTCTAGCTGCATCCTTAGAGGAAGGAAAGCAAATCCATGACAACTCTGAAATTAAAGCATTTGATGTTGTAAATAATTAAATTTGCCAAGATATTAACATTTACTTTGGAGCTGCACAGCAGAAGGAGTAAAGGTTTGCTTTCAGCACCGAAAATGAAGCTACTTTTGCTAACAAAGCTTAAAAGAGAGTATTGCCTCAACAAAATGTACTTTGCAAAGAACGCGCTTCCACCAGTTTAGGTGACTTACAAAAGGCATTGAGGCATTGAAGAAGGTGGATTAGAACCAACAGGCTTTCTTAAGCTTTCTTTGGTACAGGTAGACTAGAGCTATCAAGAGGACCTTGGGAGTGAGAGAGGCTGCAAAAAAGGTGCATTGTTGTTAATGGCAGGGTATAAGCAATGAGGAGAGCTTTTTGGGTTCTTCAGCTGTCCTTCAGTACTAGCAGGTTATTGAACTGTTACGTTATGTAGAATATCAGCTCAGGACTTTTTCATGTTATTTCCTGGATTTGGGAGCAGTGTGTGTGCCCTCTCTCTCCTCCTTGGAATTTGAGAGCAACAATCTGGTATTACTGATTCACTTTCCTTATGCTGCTTCTTCTGGCTGTATTCTGCATTTCTAGCTTTTTGTTTTTTTCATTTAGTTTTGCAAGGGGCCACAGCTGAAGTAGAGCTATTCCTCACTTTGCCAGTACAAGCTGTTCTACAGCTGTCAAGGGATGTTGGAAAAAGAGAGGCAGTTTTCCACCTACTCAAAATAGTTTATAAGTTTTATGCCCTACAGTATACTAAGTACAGCTCATACTTCTGTAAAGGAAGCTTGTATACTTTATTAAATCTTGCAGGGAACTGAAAAGCTGACTGCCTTCCACCTGCATCCATCGCGGCTATGAAATATTCCATGTAAAGTGAGAATGGTGCCATGTTTAGTGTCGTGCTGCTGGCTTTCCTTTGAAAATACTTCCGTGGTTGTGGCCGTATCATTCATAGCAGATTGTGAGAAGTGTCTGCAGGGAGAAATGCTCCTGTTTTAAAGGATTGTATCATTACTATCCATAACTGGCTGGACAGATGAGAACTGCATGTGTAGTGAAGGTTTGTCCGATGCTCCATTTAGCATTTACCCAGTGACTCGATTCCCCTCAGGTGTTTTCTCCTCCAAAAGCACAGGACCAGCATTGCTTTCAAGCTCCAAAGATCTGTCTCGTGCGACTGCAGGTTTCTAGTTGGGCTTTTTGAATGTGTAGAGAACTACAGATAGGTCCCTCCAAGCATTTTGGTAGTGGGATTGCTGTTTTAGTGGCACGAGGTTGTTACAGTTGAACAAAAATACCAGCTCTGTAGCTCTGGTGCTGCTGCTGACTCAGTAACACTGTAGTAACTCATCAGCTAGAATGGGTTTGATTGCCTTTAGATGTAAAGCACATTTTTTTGCAATGCTGTTGATTCTTATTTCTCTTTATAAGTAACAGTAGCAACTTTCATTTCAGTGAAAGTGCTCATCTAACTGTATCAACAGTTGGTAAACACCAATGTTTGTAAGCAGGATTTATTCAGGAGATACAAGATATATGTTCAAATGCTTTGCTGTCTTTCTTTCAAGTTAGGTGTCAAACAAATTGCAATCTCACCCTTTCTGATAATAAAGAAAACATTGTAAATACAGAAACTAGAGCAATAATCAATAGTACTGTTGTTTCCAGATGGGTGACTGTTGAAGTTTTAATTCCATTAAATACTCTGCTTTGGAGATGCAGCTTGTATTTTCAACCATTTGCCTAGCCACCTAAATTGGATTGTGTTCAAGAAGCTTGCCAAGAACAAATCTGTAGGGAGAAATGTTATACTTTGACCCAGGCTCAACGTGTTCTAAAACAACTAGAGATAAATATTTCTTAAGACTTTATTTAATGTTCAGCTTAGATAGTTTGGGTTATTTTCCTCCCTATGATACGGTATACCCTTACTTAATAACATCTACTTACAAATTTCTGAAGTCTTTCTTCCTATTGTAAGTCAGCTTTCCTGTCTTCTGTCGTTGTGACTTCTGTGGAAAATTTGGATGCAGAATCCTGTAGCTGTAATCTATTGAAACCCAATTTACTGAGAATTTCTTTTTTGTTTTAATTATCTGCCATTCCCAGCAAAGTGAAGAAATTCAAGCAAGTTAATTTTCTTACACAGATGTACTTAAAAACTTAAATGTCTTCTATTCTTCACAAACTTTTCCTTTAAGATGTAATGAGCATTTTGAGCATGAACATGTTTGGATCTTTCCTTAAATCTTGTACTGTATTTCCAGCTGTCTAACAGCTACATTACATTTAGTTTGTTGAAGATCAAGTTGACAAGAGATGGTAGTTAGGCATCCACTCCGATGAGAGCTTTCTTGTTAAATACAAAGCACTTCTTGACTTTCCTCTGTGAACTGGACAGGGCTGCTGTTGAGAGCTGCTTGTTTTTCTCTTGGACAGACTGCAAGATGTGATGTAACAGGCTGAGTTGTGGTTAACAGCAGCGAGTGAGTCTGAAGGATCTGCTTCATGCATGAAATGAGCTAACAGATTCAATTTTTATATAATGAACATTTCTTCTCAGAGTGCTAAGTGATTTGGTTGCTTGGATTGTAAACTGAAGTTAATTCTATTTTTTCATTAAAAATATTTTCTGAATAAGTTCAAAGCAATTTTCCTTCACTCTTGTTACAGTGGTTATAGTGTGTCCTAAGGAGATAGGAGAGAATTCCCTGAAACCGAGTTGCACACGCAGGATTGCTATATAACAATGAAAAGCTTTTTGTTCATAACTGGAAGAAAGTTATCTAAACAGTATGAAACTATGCTTCTTAGCAAGTGCCAGAGCTATGCCTTTCAGTGGTCAAATGCCAAGTGTAAAATTGAGAATGACATAAGATGGTGTCATATATTAGGCTTTGAGATGGACATCATGTGTGCGTAGGTGTGAGGAGAGGAGAAAAAGGTATGTACTTGTGTCCACATGAGAAAACTTCTTATCCATGCTATCTATTTTTTAATTTATCTAAATTAATGAAGTATGTTAAGGTTTTTTTGTACAAAGGACTCTTGAAAGCATGAAAATCACTTGTGAATGAATCACAGAATGGCCCGAGTTGGAAGGCACCTCGAGGATCATGAATCTCCAACCCCCTGCCACAGGCAGGGCCACCAATCTTCCCATTTAATATTAGCCCAGGCTGCCCAGGGCCCCATCCAACCTGCCCTTGAACACCTCCAGGGACGGCGCATCCACAACCTATCTGGGCAGCTGTTCCAGCCCCTCACCACTCTCTTGGTAAAGAACTTCCTGTGACGTCCAACCTAAATCTTCCCTCCTTCAACTTAAAACCATTTCCCCTTGTCCTGCTGTTATCTGCCCTTTCAAAGAGTTGACTCCCCTCCTGTTTATAGGCTCCCTTTAGGTACTGAAAGGCTGCAATTAGGTCACCCCACAGCCTTCTTTTCTCCAGGCTGAACAAGCCCAGCTCCCTCAGCCTGTCTTCATAAAGGAGGTGCTCCAGCCCCCTGATCATCTTTGTGGCCCTCCTCTGGACCCTCTCGAACAGCTCTCTGTCTTGCACTGGGGGCTCCAGACCTGGACACAGCACTCCAGATGGGGCCTCACGAGAGCGGAGTAAACAGGGACAATCACCTCCCTGTCCCTGCTGGCCAGCCCTCTTCTGATGGAGCCCAGGATCCCATTTGCTTTCCGAGCTGCAAGAGCACACTGCTGGCTCATGTTAAGTTTTTCGTCCATCGGGACCCCCAGATCCTTCTCTGCAGGGCTTGTGTACTTCTTTTGCTGGTTTTGGGGATCACTTCTAAGTCTTAGGATGACTGGGGCTTTCAGCCTATTTTTTTAAGTTTCTTTCTTGCAAAATATAATGAAAAACAACTTTCCTAATCTCTTGATCACCATGCTGACATGCCAAGACATCCTTTTTCCGTGCAAAAATGCATCTTGGGGAATCCTGTAATGCAATGACAAGAAATGTTAATTAATTTACCTTACAATTTGCCTGTAGATAGCTGTAAAAATTCCAGTTTCTTTCATTTGTTCCAAGTCAGGAATATTTCTGTTGCTCTAAAGTTGGAGGAAGTCTTCCTATTCTTAATCCTAAAATTAGTCCAGTTTTTTAATCTCTAAGCACTGTTATTAAAAGATCAAGATAGTTTGTGATTATGGCCTTAAATGCATTGTCTAGAGTGGTTTTAATAAGGATTATTTGAATCATAAGAACTTCAATCCATAAGAATTTTTCCTTTTAGATTTTCTTCTCTCCTTTTTCCTTTTAATCCGTATGAGTTAAAAACAATGAGATCATACAAAATTCCTTATCCTATTCTTTCTCCATATGAAATCTTCAGTTGTGAGCTTCTTTGATATTAATGTTGGAGAAGTCTTGAGCTCTAGGTCTACTGCCTGAGTAGTACTTTTCATTGTCTTGTTTGTCAGCTGTATTTTGATGTGGTTGTTTTCATTCTACATAGTTGTCCACTCTGTCCATGCTCCGGAATTGTCTGATAGATACGCATCTTCACTTGACACTTAGTGTACTCCCATCTATTAAAACTTCCTTATGAATTCTTTTCAGAAAGTCCAGTAAAATGTTGAATTAAGCACAACATGAAGGTTGGAGATGCGACTTTTTTCCAAACATTTTATGTTAAATCGTTTAAGCTATATAAAACACCTGTAGAGTTTGTGAGTTCCAAAAGGGCTTTAGGTAGAATAATGGAGAATGGTATTTAGCAGAGAGAGCTCAGTGTGAAACAGTGAAGAATAGCATTTGTGGCACTGCTTGATGGCTGTAGAGTGATCCTTTTGCACGCTTTGAGGGGAAAAAGCAGACTTTTCTTACATGCTGGGTGTAGCATTGCGTGTCCTTTCCTCGCCTCTTGGTTCTGGCTGACAAGGTGTTTGCAGGGATGCTTGCCACTGTAATCACTTTGTGTAACTGTTCATTTTTTTCTCTTCCCTCCCTGAAACACCAGGGTCAGCAAACAAAAGGGGCGAAAAAAATGCAATCTAACTTCTGTAGGACTAAACTGCAGAAAATTAGGTGCTTGGTAGGAAATTGGAAACGTCTTGGAGCGCACAGTAAAATCACAGACCCACATGGGGAAATGCTTGTCGAGCTGCCACCCAAACTGTTTCTATGTGGAGAAATTTATTTTTGAAAGTGAAGGCGAGCTGCTCAAGAAGAAAATTTACTTTTTTTATGGCATCTTATCAAAGGCTTCTTTTCTCTCCTTCCACTTTCATCCCACCGCCTCCTGCCAATTTCTACTACACGCACACACACAAAAGCAAACATGTCCCCCCAGCCTAAAAAAACAAACCCAGTATTTATACTTTTACTCTCCCTCGGTCCATCTGGTCTGCTTTCACTCTTGTGACCCAGTGTTGTTCTGCTTTTCTCACTTCATGGTATTGCGTTCCAAGTTGCCACTTCAGAACAGTACGCGGTACCATTTCAGCTGTAGGTGGGGGGGCTGAGAGAAAAGAAGCAGTGACATCTGTCAGCTAAAGGAAAAGAACTCGTTGGCAGAAACAATGCTGAAAATAAAGTTAAGCAGTAGCGGGAAGAACAGAACTAAGGCTCCGTAGTTCAGACGAGGAAATGTTTTTCTGCATCATTTTATATATTAAGGAATGTGTGTTTCAGAATGTACACTTGCACAAATGTTTATGCATGCTTTTGCTACTAGACAAGGCTGGTACAACTGCATGATTTTTTTTCAGCTGCTTCTCCTTCCTCAGTAGCTGGGGTTGGAAACCGTCTTTGAGGTGTGTAGGGAATGTATTACAGGACTGATCACAACTAATGAGACTGATGAAAACCTTTTGAGGTGGCTTAATACCTATGGACCATCATACACATACAATTGAATTAACAATTGAAATAAATTCTGATTAGTTGTTGAAATCAGGGGACTAACTCTGATCTGACCACATATTTCCTCACTTCAGAGTAACCAGGTGTGGAAAGAACTGGATTTACTGTCTGCCCCATGCTTTTTGCACATAAGATGGTCAGTGACTAAAATGGCAGTGAAGCTGTTTCTGAACCTTCAACATAGCAGTTTAGGGCATTGAGTTTTGATTAGATCTGTGTGTGGTTTTATGCTACCAGAGGGTATTTCCTGATTTTGTGTTGTTGGCATGTCAGTACTGGAGTCCAAGTGTACGTGGTATGATCAAATCAGAAGTTGTGTTCAAATGTAAGCATTCTTATCAGAAACCTGGCTTATTTTTTCTTCTCTCTTATGATTTTTTTTCTGGTCTTTTGTGATCACAGCACATGACTGTTATATGTAGTAAGTAGTAGTATATCATATTATTAATGCTATATACATATAAAAAGGAAAGGCGGGTTCAGCCTCCAACACCAGTAAAGAAACTGGTCATGTTGCACTAAGTAAAGCAGGGGGGAGTGGGCAGACTTTGGTAAAGAGTGTGCTGGCTGAGAACACAGAGTGGCCAGCACGGCTGGGACATCTGCTGGAACGCTCCCTCGGGAACAGAAAGCTGCAGTACCAGGAAATCCATTACTTTGCATTCAGTTGGGGTACGGTGCACATCTGTTTAGGCAATGGAGCTGCAGGAGGAGACGAGTTAACATTAGCCTGGAATTTTAGTGTATGTGTATGTTGGAGCGTGTCTGTTTTAAACTATTAAAGCCTAGCAATCCCTGTTGCACTCAGTTCTCCTAGAAAGGAGGTTTTAGAGGGTTGCCTGTCTCTTTTAAGATGTATTACATCTGCTTCTGCACAAAGCATGGCTCCTGGCATGTTTTAGCAGAGGAGTGTGGGGATGTGGCGTTTTCACTCACCACTATTTTCTGGCTGTGGCTCTGGTGTGCTGGCAGACCACTGGATTGACACTTGAATTGTCATTAACTTCTAGGTTAATGCATCTTTGATAAGAGTGGAGGAAACTCCCATCTTGATGTTTGTCCTCTGTTAGCCTGTTAGGAGTTGTTCTACAGTATCAGATGGTTGCAAGCAGGAGTGCAGCATGGCCTCTTCAGCAAACAGTCTGGGAAACAGATCAATGTTTGCATTAGGATCCTAATGTGTGGGTTTTCTAAGAGAACCTCTTGGAGTTGGCTGTGATGCAGTAGTGAAATTTGTCAGTTAGGCGTGGTGGCGTGATGTTGAGGCTGAGTACGTGTTTGTGCATGCATGTGGGTAAGAGGAGAATTAGGAATAAGGAGAATTAGAGACTGCTGTGAGTGAAGGTTAAGAAGGCTGGCAAACTTGCTTTCTACAGATTTAAGAAGTTGAAGACAGAACTTCACTAGACTGATACTTGTTAACAATGCATATCGCTATTATTTATCTCTTACTCATTCCTCATCGCTGTCACTGCATATTCAAAGTACTTAATGTGTAACAATCTCTATTTAAGTTAATGATGAGCACACAGCACCGCAGAGCTGACGCTGTGTGTTGAGCACCAGTAGCTGCATGCTGTGGTGGCGAGACCTTTGTGTCTCTGGGTGCTTCCTCGCCCTGGGCCCTGTGATGCTGCCAAGGGGTGGCTCTCAGGCGGCCATTTTGGCCTCGCAGTTGGTGGAAGGCCTGAGGTCTGTTCCTCACAGCAGCAGTGCTATTTTCACTGTGCCACTTGGTACAGAAATGCTTATACACTCTTTACTAGTCATGAAATATGAGTATGCTCATGTTTGAGCTCATAACAAATTAATAATAAACAATGTTTATCTGCTGCTACTTTTATGCTTCTGCTTTGGCTACGAACAATTAAGGTTTTATAGCTGTGGAGATGATGATGAACAGTGTGGAATTTCCCCTTGGATCTTAGCTGGGGATAGTGCAGTTCCAGGCTTACCCTGACTTCATTCCTTACATAGCTGTAGGTTGAACAGGGAGCTTTAATCTTTCTATAGGTCCATACTACAGAGACTTTATTTAATCTCTTCTAGCTGTACTGTAGATGAACATCAGAATCTGTTCACATGAACGTTAACAGTTTGTACTGTATTTTAAGCCTTCAAACAAACAAAACAAGCTCACCTGCAACACTAAGGCTTAAAATGCTGAGGAATGTGTGGTTTGCATCTCTGATACACAAGGTCACTTTGGTATTACTTTCCTGATATCCCAAATAGTATGAGGAGTTTTTGGTTATGATGATGTAGGAATGGTAATATTATCCTCTGTAACTGATGAATTGTCCAGCTGTTGAACAGTGGCTTATTGAATATAGAACAGGAAAAAAAAAGTGCTTTAATGAAACTGTTTGAAATACTAAAAATACTAAGATTATTAAAATTATTATACTATGTAGAATGGGTATAATGTTAGCCCTTCATTCCAAAGAAACGTGCAGTGTCTGTTAAGGACAGTGGCAGTTGTGTTTTGAGTTATGTTTATTGCAATGGGTGGAACTCATCTGTTTAAAAGAGAAAATAAAGCGTGTCTGAAATAAGGAAAAAATGTGTACTGATTTGGTTATGATGAGATTTTGGATGGTTGGAGATGAATTTAAGGAAGAACAAAACAAAACTGATCTTTTACTGAAGTGTGGGCTTTTCTGCCTTGTATATCTTTTCATTTTCACCTTGTTTTTCTCACTTGACTTTCAGTTTTGGTACATTAGGTGTTGTCAGAAAATCAGGATGAATCATCTTCCTAACATTTCCACATGAAACTGAACAACTAGGACATATCTGGAGAGGTGCTGGAATTGTTTCAAGAGTTATCTTAGAGTGAGACCACCTCTTTCCAAAGCTTTAAAGAGAAAAAAAGAAAGAAGTCTGTTACACTTCAGAGGCACATACAGATATATTTCCATAAGAGCTGATTTCTTTCTTCTTTTATGACAGGAAGTAGTGGGGGCCGTTCTTCCCTTTGCCAGAGTATCTTAATGCTTTCTCATGGAAAAACTTTCCTGACCACATTCTTATTTTTTTGAATGTATTTAAGATTCTTTTCCTGTTTGTTGATGAACAGAATGGAAAAGTTAACAGCTTTATTTGTGAAGATAATGCTTATAAGGTTAGACATGCGCCGAATAAAAAATGATACTTGCATTTTTTGAATCTCTGTTTTTAGTATGAACTGTATTTTCTCCTAAACTAGTTACAAATATCTAGTTAGCACATGTCTGCTGATAGGTTTACTTTCTTGTTCAGTGTCTTCATCTTCATGTAAAATTGATAATGGGGGATAAGCAATACTGACTGTTTTAACTACAAGTCCTACTGCTATAGAGTAAGCTGTCAGTTCTTCCATGAAAAGAAGTCACTGAGGGAATTGTGTTGGATATTTCAGATTCCTTTTTGAAATTGCAATGTTGTTTTAACTATCCATCCATTTTTTTTCACATCAGATGTTGCAAGAAAAATAGTACAGCATTCAGTTTTTAGTGAAATGATAATGTTCTACTTTGCAGTCAGCCCAGGAGTGTCCCTAAACTATAGTGAAGTGAGCTGAAACAAGGAAAGTTTGTGTTGTCTTGGGAAATTGACTTACGTTTATGGAAAGCAGCTTTAATCTTTTGTAATGTTTTTCAGTGAAGTCTCAATTTTTCTTTGCCATTCTTCCTGAGCAACAGATGGCTGCAGATTGTTCTTTTAGCAGCATAAATGCATGGTACAGTTACTTTCTGTTCTGCTTTTAGTTTTCTGTGTAATGCATTTACTTTGGCAATCAGTCGTAATCGGTAATGCTACGTGCACCCACAAGTTGTGTTGGAAGCTGAGTAGTCCAAAGGCATTTGTGTCCTTCTGCAGAACTGCTGGTCGAACTGAAAGGGGAAGATCTAAAGGGAATTTTAACAGAGTACTGCCAGCAGGCATCTATGTAATTATCCTATTAAAACAAAGTAACATCTGCATTATCTGTGCATATGCAGAATGGAAGGGAACGTTATATTTTCTAATCCTGTCTGGGAGCATTATGAAGTTAAAAGGATCACATTTTACCAAATCTGTGTTTTAACATGATAGGTTACACTTAATTACCTTTGAATTACCTTTCTTCTATTGTAGGGCTTTATGCTAAAGACCCTGCCTCCAGCCCTCATCACAGAGCTTTTCTTGCCTTGGGATGCTTTATGCCAGTTTTTATCTTTGAGTTTACAGTTAAAAGATGGTCCTACTGTTTCTCTTGAAGGCAGCCAGCCAACTCTTTTTCCTTAGTGTGGGAAAAGCACTGAGAATATTAATTTTAGATACAAAAGAAGTGTTGTAGCATTCAGAAGTACGTGTTTTGAATTTAGCTGTAAAGTGCAGACTCATTGGATTACATTTTATGAATAAGGAGTAACGATGCATGGCAGAGGCCACACAGGAGCAAGCGAGAAGAGATTATTCCAGCCAGTATAAGCCAGGAGAGTGTATTGGTTTAAATAATGTAGACTTCTTTTTTTTTTTCTTTATTCTTTTCCTCGCTCCTTACCCCTGAGGGAGTCTGATTTCCTGATCATCTATCTAGCCATATGCCATAGCTCTTGCCAGGATCTCCTAGCAGTGTCATTGCCAGCTAAAATTACTTGTTTTCTGAGAACTGAATTACGTTAAGAATCGTCTTAAATTGCTGCATTGGCAACATCACAGAGTTTTGTGTACACACAGGAAAAATAAAAATACGTTGAAGCAACCTTGTCTTGAAATTTAGATTGGAAACAGCTTCAAGCATTGAACTTGATCCAGATATTGAGAGGTGTTCTACACCTGCTCAGGCACATCGCTTTTTCTTTGTTCTGTTTCCAGTGCTTTTCTTAGTTTGTTTGTGCTCTGACTAACACAGCACAGTATTGATGCATACAAATCAAACACTTGAAAAAAAGCATATTGTCTACATCTTTTTAGTACCAGTTATGGTAAAGACTTCGTGTAGCTCATAAAAATTTCTTATATTTTGTGTTAACTTTGCTACTTTTCTTTCCTCTTGCAACAGGATGGAGCTGAAATACAGCTATATGTTGACTAAGGAGTCGGAATAAGACTGAGTCCTGCTCTGTGATCTGCATATACTTGGACCATGAACTTGCTCTTTGGCTTTGTGCTTTAGGAACCTTTGTACTAACTGTGAGAAGCTGTTGGGAATCATGGCATTCTCTCCATGGAAGCTGTCCTCTCAGAAACTTGGCTTTTTTCTGGTGACTTTTGGTTTTATTTGGGGAATGATGCTTCTGCATTTTACTATTCAGCAGCAAACACAACACGAAAGCAGTTCAGTCCTGCGTGAACAAATTTTGGATCTCAGCAAAAGATACATCAAAGCATTAGCTGAAGAAAATAAAAATGTGGTTGATGGACCTTATGTTGGAACAGTGACAGCATACGGTAAGTGTGTGTTCTAGATTGCATGGTGATCTGATCAAGGGCTTTTCTAAGATGTCCAAACATTGTACTTTGTAACGCTGCTCAATTGACAGCACTTCATACTGCAGGTTTTCTGCACAGATGGAGAAGAACATTTTTTGCTTGTAAGTTATGAAATGGGACAAAATTTAAATTCTCAGTCACTTGGAAATGAGATTATCTGCTTTTTTCCCCTACATCTGTCTAGCAGCCATCTATGTTATGCCTCAAGTTACGTGTTAGAACTTGATTTTAAAAAATGTGTGGTTTTGCTGCTAAGGAGAACCTTAGGAGACTTTACAGTTGGCATGTCAGAGTTGTAAGAAATTCCTTGTACAAGAATAACTTGCTTTGTTGATGAAGTGGAGACCTGCTCTGTTTATCTTCTCTTTTCCATTGCACATTTATGTCCAGTCAATTTCCCTAACATTTAAGCTTATGTATGTGGCCTAAGGTTAAATTTAATCTTAAATATATCGTATTTACCTCAGAGTAGAGAACATTCTTTTCATGAATGTCAGTGCTTTGTCTGGCAGTTTGTAGGACTTCCTGTCATCCATTTCATACAACATGGCCCTTAAGTTTGTGTGTGTGTATGTGTGAAGCAGAGCATGTAAAAGTGAATGGAGCACATCATTAGAAATATGAAAAAGAAAATGTAATCTAATATTACGTGAGGTGAGGTTTCTTTTTAATCTGATAGTCACATCATACACCTTGCTTTTTAGCTATTTTTAAGCTCACTTTCTTTCCTACTTACCCGTGTGCTTTTAGACTATCTGGATAATTAATAGGAAATCAGTCATCTAGATTTGTTTTCTTTTCTAGCTGTCTTAATATTCTGCTATCAGAAATCAGATTTTTTTGTAGATTAGAAAATAATGATGGTTAGGATGCAATGGATCATATTTGCACCATTTTCTGTCATTTTCTCTTCATACTCATTTCTTTTTGGTGCGTATAATGAAAATATTGTACTGGATGTCTTCTCATTTCTGTTACTTCTTCCTCTGAAAAGAAAAAAACAATGTTGGAGTTTATGAAAAGGTCCTTGCCAGTAAGGCTAGGGTATCATCTGTAACATGGCTAACAATTACATTGCTCTGTTGATTAAATTTAACAGGGAGTCCCTATTCTTCAGTTCTTCAATAACTTCTACTGATGTGTGTCTGCACTTTGAACGATACTGGTATTGTAATTTTACAGAGCAGTGCAAGCTAAATAGAGTGGCTCTAGATAAATATTTGGATTGAAGCTTTCCAAGCAAGTAAAGGTCCTTTAAGGCTTTCACAAACTTGCAGAATGTTTGAGATTGGCAGGGATCTCTAGGCCCATCTTCTCCAGCCTCTGCCCCAGCACCCGGAGCGGGGTGTCCAGGACTGCATCCAGGTGGCTTTTGAAGATCTCCAAGGAGAAGACTGCACAACCTATTTGGGCTACCCATGTCAGTGCTTTGTCACCCACACAGCACAGAAGCGCTTTCTGATGCTTAGAGGAAGCCTTTTGTGTTCCGGTTTGTGCACGTTGCGTCTCATCCTGGCCCTGGACACCTCTGAAAATAGCTGTCTCTGGCCTCTTTGCAACCTCCCTCAGTTATTTGTACACTGTGATAAAGTCCCCCGATCCTCTTCTTCTTTAGGGTGAACAGTCCTCCCGGTTCTCTCAGCCTCTCCTCGTGGGAGAGATGCTCCTGCCCACTGATCACTTGCTGGTGCTCTGCTGAACTCTTACCAGGAGCTCCGGATCTCTGCTGTACTGGGGAGCGCTCCAGATGTGGCTTCACCAATGCTGATAGAGGGAAAGGAGCACCTCTCGACCAGCTGGTGAATTGTTTGCATAGGCTTTAAAAACCCTCTGTCTGCTATTTAACAAGTATCAGTGTCCCATTCTCTTGTAAGGATGATTGAAGAAGAAAAAAATTAAAAACAAAAACAAAGAAAAATTATCTTTCTCCTGAAGTCGAAGGGTAACTGCATTAATCTGTGCCCTGCCTAGGCCTGAGCGTACAGGATATCTTTAATCTGAATTCTCCCTGCAATTTTTTGCCTATGACTTTTATTTCCTGTTCTAAATCCTGCTGTGGAACAAGTTGACTTGCTGCCAAACAATGGGCAAGTTCACCAGGAGAAGTTAAAGGCATTTGAAGGTGCATGAAATAACTCTGTAAAATTTTTGTAAGTTAAAGCTAAATTTGGCATGGAAATTTCAAGGTCTATGAATAAAAAGAATGTTTAGGTTAAAGACAAGTTTAGACAAGTTTTTTCAAATTAAACTGTTTTGAAGGACGTAAAGTCTTGTAAAAATGCAGTGGGAAAAGTGCTATGGTGAGTGGATGGCGCTGGATTAAATAATACTGTATTAAATTGAGTAGTATAGCCAGTCAGTCACTGTCCTCCTTGGCACACTAAGTGATTTGTTGATAGCAAATTATCAGATTAGTTGTTTAGGAATAAACACATTACTGTCTCATGTTAATGATAATGGGTAGAAGCCGCTTCATTATTCTGACAACTGCTCTTACAGTCACAGAATGACTTGGGCTGGAAAGAAGGACCTCAAAGATCGTCTAGTTTCAAGGCTCCCTCTCCCTCCCCCCAGCCTCATGCAAGACTGCCAACCAAAAGAGTGTACAGGATATGCTCTTGATTTTTACCCTTTTATTTCTTTTGATCTTATCCTCTGATTGCTATTAGTGAGCACAGTTGTGATTCCTGTGCTCAAGAGTAAGTACTAAGTTTGCTTGCTTTGGCCGCTCTTACCCACTCAAAGGTTGTTCAGTCATTCATTAATTTGGATTGCACAGCTTGTTTGCTTTCTCACTTTTCTTTCTACTTTATATTGGCCTGTCAGATCAGTGGATCAAACGCATTCCTTAAAAAAGTTGTACTTCAAATATACACACTAAGTGTTAGATTTTTGGAGTCGTAAACAGTTGTTTTGCAAAAACTATTTTGAATCTCTGCTTTGGCCCTCTCTCTCAAATTGGCCTCCAGCTGCTTTTTTGTTCTGACAAGAAGTGTCTTATATCGATGTTTTGGTGTTACTATCAAAGGATTGCAATGTTAGCTGTTTTTGTCATGATACTTTGTGTATGCCTTTGCGTGCTATGTTTCTTCTTCATTTTTGTCTTGGATATTCCACTCTACCTTTCTTCCTGGGTTTTCTTCCGGGGTTTTCTTCCTTTGTTCCATGTTTTTGTTGGTGTTAAATCCCTGTTCCAGTCTTTCCTTCTGCAGACTTACCACTAAGTGTCTTCTGGACATCCACTGTGAAACATCACATTCTCATAAATGCTTCTTTTATCCTTCACTGTATTGCACTGTGCCAACATTTAAAATTATATCAAGACAGTCCATATTATTAGCACGTAAGATTCCAGTCTTCAGCAGACTAAAGAAAACAGAATTACAAAAAATAATACAAAAAAAATCTTTATGGCTCCATTGAAGAAATAGGGCTCATTTATATTAGGAGAAAATAATCATAAGCTTTCCAAGTGTAACAGCCTTGCCTTATTTACTCTCACATTTGCAAAAGATTTGAGCTGCTCCTCAGAAAAAGTACAAAGTCTCTTATGGCAAAACTACAGCTGATGGTGGGAAAAATTAATCTCTTCAAATGCATGGAGGAATTTTCTGTTACGGATCAGAAAGTTATCTGATTCTAAAGTTGTGGAAAGCAGAAGGGGTATTCTACATATATATATATGTGTAAATATGTGGGAAAATAATGTAAATCCATCATACCGAATTCCTTAATCCTGAGACAAGGGTAGATGAACAAAGAACAATGCTTTCTTCTTATTTGGCTTATTGCCACTTGAATTATAAATTTTTAATATGATAGTGGTCTGTTTTTTCTCTTGCTGTAATTCTTTCAGCTTACCCAAGTTTTGTGTTACCTTGAGAAAACTGAACAAAATAAAAATAGAAAAGAATAAAATCACGGAACACTTTTTGGGCTGTTACATGATAGGCAAACTCCAAGTACGGCTTGTTGGTTTCCTTGCAGATGGAAATGCTACATCTGATCAAACAGATAAGTGGACACTGTCACAGACTGAAGAAACAAGTGATTTTGTGGTGTTATGGGTACATTTCAACACTGTGTGCCAGTGTAAAACCTGGTTGTGGAGGAGGAGAGGCAGGAGGTTTCTGTACTGGTTCAAAGCTGTCCCTTCTTTTGGAAGTGGGAGTTTGTTTTCCAAGTGACTGAGAATCTGACAGAATGTTGGATTCTGTTCCTCTGAGAGCTCTTTATTATGGATTTAGGTCTTGTTATTGAAATAGTTGGGTAATACAGCAAAGACTTCCAGGTGCAATATCTCAGTCAAATCTAATTCCGACTTTGCTTTTAAATGGAAGTACTTTGTCCTTCATTTCTCTTTTTTCCTTTCTGCTTGATGCTTAATTTGACACTCCAGCTGAATGTTGTAGATTGGATGGGCAGTTTTTCAAAATGATTTGGGATGTTTTCCTGGTAGAGTCAAGTTCTTTTGTTTTTCTTAGGACATTCCAGTTAGAGAGGGTATGGTATGTCTCCAGGTACGGTGAAGGTGTGTTTGTCTACATAGAGCTCTGGAATAGCACCTGAAGGCAGATGGTGGGTGCTTATAAGTAAAATGCAGGCGTTCATTGCTATTTAAGTAGCTTATTATTACTTGAACTATTACGAAACATACATTTTTTTTCTGTTTTTCCTATGTGTATACCCACCTATGTTCATACTTCTCCTTGAATGTAGGATACATCTGTGAGTTGTATTGTGCTTTATAAAATGCATAGGAAGACCAGTTACACATCAAGGAAAGCTTGTATCTAAGGCCAAGCAAAATAGGGAATAATAGTGCACTGATGAAGTGTGTGTGTGTGTATTCCAGTCTCATATCTACTTTTGATTCTGTCTGATAGTGTGCATTCATTATTAAGCAATGTAACTTTTCATTTGTAGATCTGAAGAAAACACTTGCAGTCTTGTTGGATAATATCTTGCAGCGCATTGGGAAACTGGAGTCCAAAGTGGAAAATCTTGTACTTAATGGAACAGGAGCAAACTCTACCAACAATACTACCACTCCAGCTCCCAGCTTAGGAGCAGTCGAAAAGCTTAATGTAGCAGGTGGGTATAGCAGTACTTTTGGATGGCTAAATCTGTATTGTCTCTGTGCTGTGTGTTTTTTCAGTTGCAGGTATTTGAAATGTCTTAGAAAGCAAAATTCAAAAGTCTAAGCCAAATCACTTACACTCAATAGCACTGATCTTTTACAAGCTCAGAGAAGACTTTCTGTGATAACTTGCAGAAAATAATATTCTCTGTCAAACAGGTACTTTATTAATAGTAAATATTTCATAGTTTAAAATGATTGTACATTAGAAGACAGGCCAACATAAGTCTTGCCTGAGCTAGGCTTTCCTAGCAAAATAAATAGTAATCTTGAGAGACTGTGTTCAGATATTGTAAAATGGAGTAGATGTGAGCTTTGGTAGGGAAGTGCCATTGTCAGGAAGTCAGGGAGAGTGGTTGTGAAATGCTGACATGATTAAAGCATGCCAGCAGACCTAAATGTCTGCTTCTCTGTCCTATCCTGTTCATACTAGGATATTCAATGCCTATTGTCTCTCAGTGAGAGAGGTCTTCTGTGTCTCATTTCCCAAATAATGTAGAAGTGTGCTGATAGGAAATTAGCAAAGCTCTTTGCATTCATTTTATACTACTGTTTACCTTGCAGTAACTTTTTTTTCCTAAGTCTTTGGTCTTCGTTAGACTGAAGACAGATTAGGAACTAAAGAAATACAGCACTTGGAGAGAGCTGTTAGAGTGAGCCATGTTACTACAACAAGGAATGCAAGATTATGTCTTAATCATCGTTGGAATGTGAGCTAGTATAATATTGTTATAGTTTCAGGATTATAAATAAATATACAAGGTCATTTTTCATTTTACCTTTTATAGTTTGACAAAAGAGAGACTTGATGCTGTTATGTCAGTAGATTTGCAGATAAGTGATAGAAGTAAACTCTCGTTGTTGCTTCCTCATTTGTAGGCAAAGGACCATGATTTTTGTCTGACCAGAAAACACATCTAATCAGTACTTAGGACAAATGAATTTGGTTGTTATTGGAGTCAAGTATCACGGTTTTAATACTCACAAGCAAATTTTAAGAAGCTTGGTAGAAGTTCTCAGGCTTCTATATCTATGTAGCTTTTTGCTGCCTGGGGCTTAATCTGTGGCAAAGAACACTATTTGCCTTGTTAGAGTTTCAGTTTTTGACTTTTGATGCCCTAAATTTGAAATATCTGAAGCATCTGTAGTAAATAGCAAGAGCAGAAAAACCTTTAAGAAACAGTTACTTAAGTTTTGATTATACATGGTTCTGGTGCCAGCTTGGCTGATGTCACTGTTCAGGTATCTCCAGGATAGATAGCCCCAGTGGGCTAATCCTTGTGTATTTGCTAGTTAAAGTGCTTATATTCACCCATTTGAAGCAAGAAGTGGAGGCACTTCCAAATGGAAGTGAAATTTTTGTTTCTACTTCTGTCTTCATAGGAGTTTCCTGACAGTGACGAAGTCTAGAAGTTACATAGTTACTGCATTGAATTCCGAATAAGTAGATGTTGCAATTGCTGACACATTCATTAATTTAGAAAACAGAAAAAAAGACCTTTTTTTTTTTTTATCTGCAAGCTAGGAAGAACAGAGAAATGGTTAGCAAACATGTCTTCTTCCAAAGCCTGTCTGCAAGTGGAATCTTTTTTTTAGGTACATGCCTGTAATTCAGAAAGCAATTGTAAGAACAGTGTTAAAATGCTGGGTGGAGGAGCATGATACTGGAAGTATTCTAGTTTTGTTGCTGAGTCCAGTAACTAGAATTGGTCTGGGGATTTTTTATTGCTCTAATCTGGCTGTAATAAACATGACGGGTATGTAGCTGTGACTCAGATTTATGGATTGCAAAATTCCGTGTATTAAGGAAGATTAAGGGCACTGACAATTGGACCACGTTGGAATTCCTTTTTTTTAATTTTCCACATCTATTCACCATGTCTGTATAGACAACCAGGATAGCAGTACAAGAATAGAATTCCATTCATCGTATTAAAATGTATGTATGTCTTCCTCCTGGTCACTTGTCTGTTGTTTCTAGCCTAGATGCAAGTTGGTGTTTGAGTATGTGAGTAGTCCAGGTAATACTGAAGAGGGTGTGCTTTGAGAAACACTTGCGAGTTGCAGTTGCTGAAAAAGTGGTTGAAAAATCACCTTGTTTAAAAATGCTGCAGTGTTTCTCAACGAGCTGAGGTCAGAGGATATTTAATTTTGCCCATGCACTGTTGTTGACTGTAAGGTATCTGTTGGTACAGGAAAGTTCTTATGTGTAACTGAGAAACTTGCAGGGTTGCTTCAGTGTGCTACATGTAAGCTGAAGTTACCACATTCTCTTGGTATTGAATCTGTCATCTTCTTTCTAGCAAAAAAAAAATAAAGCTACAAATTTTCTATGTACTTATCTAATGTTTGTAATATTCTTTTGTGGATATACTTATCCAGACACTGATGGTCACAGCAGATGCCTGAACAGATCTGCTGTGTGTTTGTTAGGGGGAGCAGGTGCTTATAACGCTATGACAGGGTTAATAAAGGGACACACAGCCCTTACAGCCTCAAATATGTAGAAACAGATGGAAAACGTCATCTGAATCATATGAATGAGGAGAGACCTAATAAATAATCTTGCTGCTTTTTGTAGCTACTTTTAAAACAACTGGAACTACTGTATGAGGTTATTTGAAGGGTAACTGAAGGTCATCTTAAGCTTTTATCAGCATCTTCTATTGGCTTTCTTGATAAGTAAATGGTAGTACCAGTGCGAAAATGATGAAGTAGGCGAATTTGTTTATGAAGAGATAAAACGTCCAGTATCGGGGCAACAAAGATTCAAAATAAAACATAATAAACCAACGTTCAACAAACAGAATGTAGACTAACTGTGGCAAGCGTTAGATAATATGAGCCACAGAGTCCAGAGGTCCAGAGGGCTGTTGAACTGGGAGGATTTACAACCTGGAGTACTATGCAAAAATCATAAATTACATCATAAAATTACCATCATCTCATAGGGGATTGAGCAATGCTTTCTGTGAAGGAGCCTGCCAGTGAAGGAAAAAGAAGGCAGTTTTGAACAATTATCTGTCTTTATTTTAGGATTAGTAATGCAACCAGAACCTGAATTAAATCTGCCTAGCAGTAGCCATTGTGGCTCTTGATCTCTTGTAACAGCAGCCCAATGGAAATGTTTGTGGCTTCCTAAAACAGTTTTGATCAATCCTTTAGCCTATGCTTTGACCATAGGAGCCAAAATTTATGTGATAGGTATTAGTTGGCACAGAGCACATGAGTTTTAGTATAGCAGTCTCATTATCATGCTTAAACCCAAGATAGGCTATTTGGACTTAACGTAAGTAAAATGTATGCTTTGAACAATATTTATAGCTGTACTTTAGGGCAGATATACAAACATCTTAGGAATGTCACTGGGTGTTTAAAATCTAGGGGCTATGTGGAATTAGCCATTCATCACTTTCTAAAAGTCTCCTTATCAGTTATGATCTCTATTTGGCAAGGCATGGAGAAATGTAGTTGTTGTGTTTTATTGTTTTTTAGGGTTTTTTTTAATTGTTCCACCTCTGGCTGTCAAGTGTGCTGTAGAATTGAGACAGCAGTGGTGAAATCTGCAGCAGAAGATATGGCTTCATAGTGATGTGTGAAGTTCTTGGCATGTTAAACCATCTGAAGAAAATCCATCTGGATTATACTCATTCATGATAAGAAGGTGGTAACGGTGGGAGGAAATGTTGAGGATTTAGCAGGGACTGTAACTTGGCTCCCTCTGAAGTAGGTAAACTCAAACTTCTGTCTGATTCATTCTTCAGTTCTCTAAATTTAGGGACCAGAATCTCTCTCTTCCCCTTTGGATTTTCAGACAGCTTATATTGTTCACTTACATATAGAATGTACTGACTATTCACATCTGTATTTTGTTTAGGTTTAGTGTTGGCAGTGTGTTGCTACATCTGGTTTCTTCCTCTTAGTTTTGTAGAATCTTTCATTGAGAAGTCTGGGCTGATGATTGGACTAGATGACCTTCGTGGTCTGTTCCAACCTGAATGATACCACGATTCTAGGAGCAAACTAGTTTCTCTTTTCTTTTGGTTTGAGTGAGAGGATAATGGAGTAGGAGCTCTTTCTGTCTCAAATATTTTTAATCCTAATCCCAAAGGAGTTGAGCATGGACTCTCTACTTGAGGATGATGTGAGCTGATGGACTGCATAGGTGATGTTAAAAAGCAAAGCTGTATAGCAGTTTGAATAGCTTGAGTACGAGTTTGTATTCCTTTTTTTCCCCTTCGTAGGTCCATGTGTAAAATTATAAGCATGCTTTCCTTGTTCTTCTTCCATCCTCAAAAATGTCAAGCAGCCTTGTTGATCTGACCCTGACAATTTTCAACTACTTCTTCAGAACCTCAGATTTGTGGAAGAGTAAAATGTTAACAGAGATGTTTACAAGACTTCAGCCCATCGGTGTCAGATGCGATGAAATCTTCTTTCTTTCTATCTCCTCTGCTTTCATTTGTCCAAGGTTGTTTGAAAAGCTTTAGAGAGATTTGGTAGCCATCTTCTCTGGTTCTGTGAGAAATAATATTTTCTTGTTTACATAAGCAGGTGCCAATCTAAACATAGGTGCATAGCAGATTGGAGTTTTTCTCAACTTCAAACAGGAAGCCTTGAGACACTGCCAATAGTAACAAGCTAGGTAAATCTTAAATTGCTGTTTTGAAGATGATAAAATAGAAATGGGTAAATGAGAAATCACAGCACTTTCAAGCAGGGCTTCTCCACAGCGCAGCTTCTGTTGCAGCTGAATGGTTGGATCCATGTGAAGGCGTGATCACATGGATCAACTTCATCTAGGCAATTTGGCTTTTAACACTAGGGCTTTTCTAAGATAAACCATTGATTAGTTTCATGGCTTTGTAGGATAGTTAGTGGAATTCTATATTACATCACATAGGACAATCTCCTTCACAAAAATAATCAGAGTCTGTCCTATTTTCTTCATGTGATTTTTTTTCTGATAAGCAGCTTGTGTGAGTTCTGTGTGAGGTAGGTTTTGTTTTTAGCTGTGAGCCCTTGCTGTGTACTTCAGATAGCTGAGACTAATTTCATTTAAGGAAACTGTTACAATTCCTCATTCTTTAGAACACTGCTAAACAATAATGGTATTAATAATAATATGCATGCTACAGAACATTTTTTTAAACAAAGATGTTGACTTAAAGTAAGGGTGAAGGTACTCTGAGACCGCTGTCTTTGCTGTACTTCTGTGCATGTTCAGTAAAAAATTATGTCTTCTGTAATTGTCACTATCTTAGTATAACAGCACTGAAAACTGTGCCAGTCTGGTTGTTTACAAAGAGTTACTTTGCACTGAAAAATATGACTTAGGAAGATTTTAACAGTGTGCCTTTGGTCCATAAAAATAGCAAATGAAGGTTAATGTCAAATTCCCCCCTACTTCCCCCTTGGTTCTTGGAGAGCTCCTTCCAAAACTAAGAGCAGTTCAGCATCGGGATGCTGGATGTTACACTACTCAAAAAGGGAGAATATTTTCAGTGTATCTATTCATAGCTTCCAGAGCATTTCTAGCTTATGCATGACCATGTTCTGGTGTACAGGCTGTTGAATTCTCTTTAACAACTTGAGTGACTTTAAAGATGTTAAGACTAATTTGGCTGCAGACTCCAGTATTTGTCATCTAAGAGATGATGGCATGGATGCCTGTCAGATATCTGGCTCCTTTGTGAACATGTAGAAAGGCAGACTGACAAGTCAGCTTCAGCAATGCTGAAAACAGGCATTTTTATTTAATGTTACTATGGTGAAAAGAATGTTTGTCTTCGTGTTTCCATGTACTTCATCCTGCATGCTTTGGGGTGACATACTGAAGGCTTCTAGGTGGGAAGGAAGAATCAGATAACCTCATGATCAGTTGATTAATTCCTATGGCTCTTTCCAGTGAACTTTGTTATGCTCAGGAGGTTTGTTTAACTGTCTGCAACTGTAGCTTATCCCATAGTTCTGTGCTTACAGAGACAAACTTAATGAAAAGCTCAAGTATTGCTTATTGTTTTGAATTTCCAAACCTGTCCTCTTAAAAGCACCACAGAAGGCTTTTCTTCGCCTAAAATAGCAGGTACAGTATTATCCGTGGTCGTGCATTGAAAAACAAGGTAGTCCTCACAAAACATCATGGTGTACTGGATGTAGTAGGATGTGGGCTGCACTGATTCTTATAGCCGAGATTACAGCTTTCTTTGGGTAATGCTTTGCTTAGACTCATATTTATTGTGCCTTATCCATTGTATTCTTTTTCCACACAACATATAATAGCAAGCAGCTTTTCCCACTTTTCTGTCAGTTTGCTTCCTGCAAATCCAGCAGCATGGAGCTGAGGAGAATTGTGTGTTTTCAAGCCTCACCATTGCAGCACAGTATAATGACTGTGCAGAGGACCACACATGGCTATTTTCCACTGCAGTGCTAAGCTGTATTAGTAATGCTGAAAGGGGCTGTTAGTGGTCCCCTGGGCTGCATTCTGATTAACCACTTGACTGCTACTTGAAATCTCCTAACATTGCATCGATTTCAGTAGTGTTAATGGAACACAGCAGCACAGCTGGTGTGAGGATGGACTAGCAGTAGGAAAGTTAATTTTCTCTAAATCATACCAATGCTTTTGCTACTGAAGATTCTAAAATGTTAGTAGAAAGCATTTTGTGCTCTGCATTTAAAATTATTGTAACCTTTCGTTGATTTCTTTGAATACATTGATAGTTCTTTCAGCTCACACTGCAAATTCTCTCTTACCAGCTGGAGAGGAAAATGTGAATTAAATTCAGAATGTGTTAATTAGAGGGAGAAGGGGAGGGAGATCTTGCACAAACAAAAAAACCTTTAACTGTAGTGTTGCTTCTAACCTTAAATGCCAGATTTCTGGACAGACATAGAAGCAAAAAGAAGATTCCATGAATTGAAGTAAGAATAGTACATTTATTGATCGATCAAAAGCAGAAAAAAGAGAGATGATTACTCTATCCTTTTGATACTAAGGAGGGTTCTGCTTTTGTGAGACCTCCTGATAGGAGCGCTTTGAGTTGAGGTATTATCTGTGCTATAATAACAAGGTTTTTTTAATGTTTTCTTTTTTTTTTTTTTTTGGCTTTAGTCTAAGAATCAGGGTTTTGGCCTTATATTCCTAAGTGTACAAGCTTCTGTGTCGTGTTAAATTCTTAAGGTTCATTCTCTGAAGAATGAAGAGTTGGTCTTTAGAAGGCTGCTGGTATCACAGTCTGCAAGTTCAGTAGTATTGTGGCTTTTTATTTGCTTTAACCAATAGAACTATTTTAAAACTTGGGACAAATAAAATACCTACCAAGCAGTAATCTCTACTGAATAACTATTCTTTTGAGTCTTTGTTTCTATTAATGGTAACTGTTGTTAAGCTTACTATCTTTATGAATTATTTCCAGTCTTTTTAACTGTATGAAGGAGAAAAAACAGCACAATAATTTTTAAGCCTCTCACCAAGCTCTTTCTTTGAAGGATGTGCATATAGCAAAGGGACAAAACATGTATGAAGCACTCACAGAACCTGCTTTTTACTGTTCTGTTAGGGAGCGATTAGGAAGCAAACAAAAAAGTCATTTCCTTATTGCAGATTGTTCTTTGAGCCCTGGTTTTCTCTTGGGGGCTATAAAGCTTCAGTAAAACAAACAAAACTCCCTGACACTGCGATTAATTGTGAGGGCAGTGAGGACCTGTACCTGTGAAATGGTGTTCAAGTAGCGCAACGTCAGAGGCGTGTGACTTTACCCAATCTCTCTTTACTCATGCACAGCAACAAAGGAGAAGTACCTTTTCTGGTGCAAGGTTGGGTGACTTACCTTAGATCTGCCAAGTCAGTCATGTGAATGTGCCAGACTTTGCACTGAAATAACTGATAACTGCTCACAAGTTGAATTTCCCCTGCTGTGCACTAGCGATCTCTGATGCAGAGCTGTTAATCTTTGAACAGCCACAGACATTTGCAAAGTGAACACATGGCTGCTATCTAAACATCAGGATGGTTTTCAGTGATAGATTGAGTGTCTCAGGACCTCACTTAATAGAGCACTGCATTAAAAAGCATCTGTGAGCTCTTAGATTTGTAATATGCTCACATTCATGTTTTCAATTTGTCAATGCATTGACTTTCAGTGTACTAATGTGCTAGGTGAATGCTTAATAATTCTCTGTCAATAAGAATTAAGTTGGCTTCAAAACACCTGAATGTCTGTGGAATGGAAATTAATGTCATGACTCAAAGCTTAAGAGAAAGAGTTGTTTTATCTAGTATTGTCCTGTACTGACTTGATAGTTTCTGTGTTTCTAACTGTTGGCTTGGAGTTCCAAGTTTTGGCTGGAAAGGGGTCTCATAATTAGCATTTTAATTGCATAAATCCTTATTAAGGATAAAAATCTAAGTCATTTCTTAAATACTATTTTCCATCAAAAATAACAATTATGTCAGACTTAATGGTGTATTTTTCCACATTGGAAAGGACCTATTCTATCCAGATTTGGAAGATCAAGGTGTGTAGATAAGCATCCCCAGGGTTCCATTTGTTTTGGGGTCTCTTTGTAATCTATCTAAAAGTATGCATTGCTGGTACCTGTTTGAGATGGTCCCCACTTTCCATGGGATACATAAGATATACTCACATTTGGTTCCAGTCAAAGGAACAGTAACAGCACTAACAGTAACAAGGATGGTGGAAGCCTGGGAACAAAGCAGGAGTAAGCTTATTTGGCAGTACAGGCACACTGGGCTAGTCATGCTGGGAAATACTGCCCAACCCTTCACTTCCTATATCTTACAAGGATGTTTCCTCTGTTTCTAACTAGTTCAAAACAGATAATGTAGTAATATAGTAAGGATGGGGAAAGGAGCTGTCTTCTGAATTTTAATGTTATAACAAATGCTACATAGTAGGATTCTTCAGCCATGTCTGGATGGGGATTCCTAAAAGGAGGGATTCATTAGGCTATCTGTTAGAACTGTGAAACGAAATTCAGTTGTGGTCTATGTTTCTCTTTAGATCTCATAAATGGAGCCCAAGAACAGTGTGAACTGCCTCCTATGGATGGTTTTCCTCACTGTGAAGGGAAAATAAAGGTAACTGTGAGCTGTTTTTATGTTTATTTTGTTAAAAACTGAATATCTGTTGCAAGAAGTCACTACTCAGTGGTGTAAAAGAAGAAAAGTTGAGTCAGAAAGGTGATGTTCAGGAGCACACGTCACTACAAAACTTAAAACTTAGACTCCCAACAGAGAAGTTGTTCCATTTCCAAACAGACAGCCATTGTCTTGTTCAGGGTGATGACATCTATGAGTTTACCCTAAAACCTCGTTTAGATGGAAAGCTTTAAAAAAATAGTTAAAAAGAAGTGAATAAAACAAGATCATTCCATTCTGGTTTGGGGATTTACATCTGATTCTCTGTAAATCATGCATTTTACTAGCATTGCAGTTGGAGAGACTAAATATGGAAAATCATCAGACTTCCATTGGAAAGGAAAAATAATCCACTTACTAAAATTGAGGGTATTTTTTTTCAAACTACATTTCAAATGTAAGGAGGCAGTGTTAACAGTTGGACTGAAAGTGAAATTGCTGGATGTTCACTTATAATTGTCAAGTATTACAGTTTAACTACTGAAGGTGTAAACAACTGGAAAAGTGCATGCAGAATTTTGTTACCTTTTTTTTCTGTAAATAAAACTCTTAGACTCATTTTTTGGTTTTTTGTGGTTTTTTTTCAGTTTTTTATTTTTTTAAATATAATCTCTAACTGTTGATTCTCTGGATGTGTTTTGGTCCGTTTTCACATGCTGGCTGCAAAGTGGCTATGTAATACATCATTGAGATGCTAAAATAAGAATGTAAATGAATCATTTGCTTCTTTGGAAATGTCAGATTCTTGCCAGAATCGGGCAGATTCCAATCTTGGTAATTCAAACAGCCTGTTGCATTCCAGAGCAGATGTAACGGGGGCAATAGAAGTCAACTCCAGCCACACCCACATGTGTGAATGCTATTTTCTTTTTGATATTTGCTTCTGTTTGCGTGGTTATCACTTTGTATAAACTGTACTCAAATTTGGTATGTAATTACTTCCCCTGCGTAGTTGAATGCTGACATGCAGCGTGCTGCAAAGTATTCCCAAACTTCCTTTTGGTTATTTGTCATTTTGTTTGTTTGGATATCGTGACTCACAGCTTTCCTCTGTTATTTTTGACTTCAGTGTGAAATAGTGTAATTTAGAGTTATTATGTGGTGCTTAAAGCTAACAGACTGTATCTTTGTTTTGTTTCAGTGGATGAAAGATATGTGGCGATCGGATCCCTGTTATGCAAGTTATGGTGTAGATGGGTCCACGTGCTCCTTTTTTATTTACCTCAGTGAGGTCAGTGATTTTTTTTATCCATCTAAGGGGAACATTGTGGTGCCTCCATAGTTTTTGGTAGCTGTTTGCAAGCAATTTCTCAAAACAAATCATAATTTTCTTCAGAAAACAGTTAGAACAGAATTATGAAGAAATGTGTTGCTATTTTTCTGAGATCCTGCAGGTGTTTCTAGCATGGAGAATCTTAACGTTTATAGCTGAATTGGTGTGAACAGCCACTGTTCAGTGAGTTTTCACTAGATATCCTGTTCAGCTGAAGCATAGAGCTTTATCATAGATATTTGCTTCTGAATACTTTTTCTGTTATTTTCTGTGTAGCTGCTGAGGTAGCAGTAGACAGGAATATTAGGGGAGGTGTTTGGAATGTGAAATTTGGAAAGTGGAACAAGGTGGAATCTATTAACAGAAAATAATAACCCCCAAAAGTCATTATTTGCAGATAATGTTGGTTAAAGTTTTTGCTGTCTGTCAGAACCAAAACCCAGTTTTGTACACAGCTGAGTAGGGGGCTTACCCTTGTGGTTTGCTTGTTTCTCAAGGATTTCCTGTTTCCTGAGTAATATTTGTTCTCCAAGATGAAATTTTATTAATTGAGTTTTACTGTGGGCTCAGTTACTAGCTTGTGGTGTACATGCCAGAAATAGTCAGATGTATTTGGTCACTTGACCCTTTCCTTCTTATTAGTACAATTTTGCTAACTTACAGCAACTGATCTGGGTAGTATTATAGATACATGGTGAATTTCTACCTGTAGACAAGTTGGAGAGCTAATGTGGTTGCAGGATTGTGAAATTGCTTTAATTATGTAGTTTCTGCAGGATTTGGGGGGAATAGGTCGAGTTCTATAATTCTGTATCTGAGATTAAAACAGTAAGTCTATTACATAAGTAACTCAGTTGTAATGAAAGCAGATTCTGTTTGGTTACTCATGTAATGGTAGCTGAACATTGCTTTAAGCAGAAGTAATAGTTATATGCACAGTTATATGCATATCCAAACACCTATCCGAAGGGATACAAAATGCTGCCTTGAACTGCAAATTTGACTCACTCCAGTGCTAGCACTTAGTGTTAATTTATGGGCTGTAAAGCTGGGATGGAAAAGTCACAGGATGACTATTTTATTTACTTTGTTTATTATAAAAGCTGAATGTTCAGTTTCATAATCATCTGAAGTTGATCTGAGTTTCTACTGAAAGGTTATGTTTTAGTATTAGTGGAGTTGTGTTTTTGCTGTGGTGTACTCTCAGCCAGCTGATGCTTCATGTTTTTAATGCAGATGTATCTTAGAAGTGAGGATACCTGTCAACTGACTGTGAGAATCTGATGTTCTTAAATGACAAATTAAGTATTTTATATTCTTGTGACAGTATTTTCTGTGGCAATCTTCTCTGATCATCAGTTTTGAAAACTCTGTTGATGCTGTTAGTCTTTTTCATAATTGATATTTCAGCTCATCCTCATGGCAAAATGTGAGTAGATGTTGGTCCTGATGTTCAGAATGTCAATTTTGCTTGTACAGATGCAGATAACCACCATTCAGGTGCATCAGTTCCATTGCTGTTTTCTTCCAGTCCTAAATGAAGTGCTCCAGCTTTCCAGGAAGGATGCTGAGTACAGAACATTCATGTTTTTATAAAACAATTTTTAGGACTTTTTTGTTGTTGCAAACTATCCCAGTTACTGACATGTTAAATAGCATGATGTAACTGTGTTGGAAACATGGCATCTTCCTATAAACATAAACACTTGATCTTTCACATGCAAATGAAAATTCTGAAGATATAGTGCAAGTTGTGAGCTCTTTCTTGCCCCAGTCTTTCTTTCTTTAATTTTTATTGCACATGGTAGCTGTTATTGTTCCAATAGCCAGGACAACGTCTTGGATCAGGACTGTATTGTATTGTACTCATACGTTAGTATGCCAAATAGTACCTTCCTCAAATAAACTTCCAAGTCTGCAGGGACTGGTACACTAGCAGTGTTCTGATCTGGAACTCAGTTATCACAGTGGAAGTTGGATTCAAACTCTTTTGTTCAGCTGAAACTTCAAGACTTTCAGGGAAAATTTGAATCAAACTTTCGGGGTGTTGGTGAAGGAGGGAAAAGTTACCACCTAAACCTCTGCATTCAGTAACTGTATTACTTGGTAACATTAAATGTCACGTCTTTTAGTAAACGTTAAACCTTCTGGAATGAAAAATTGTAGTAGTCAATAGCAGTTTGGTTATTCTTTTGGGAAATGCTATGAACTGTTGGCTTTTTGCTTGTAAGTACACAGCTAGCAGGAAGTGGTAAGAAGAAGCCATTTTCATCTTGCTGGTGGATGAAATACATCTTCCAATTGATAAATGATGTAAGAGGATTCATTAGGTGTCACTTCTTAGAATGCTGTGAAATAAGCCAGTCTGTATTGAAGTATTTTCTAAACGGCATTAACTGTGTGCATAAGGTTGTATCCAAGTGCTTTTATAAATGTTATACTTGTAGAACTTTCTGAATTTCTCTGCCCACTTTTGTTGTCTAATCTGCCAGCCAAAATATTTTAGAGGATTCATAATATTTCTATAAACTTTAAGCCAAGATTATATAGATAGATTAATTAAAGGGCGTATTGTTTTTCTAATGTGCAGACTTGTCAGTTTATGGAGGCCAAATGGTTTTTCGAGAGTGGAGGGATGTGAATTTTTCTTTAAGAGGAAATGTAGAATTTGGGCAATTTCTTGTTTCATAACAGAACGAGAGTGCAGTAAGCACCTTCATCTGTGTGTATATTTGGAAACTTCAGACAAAGATCTTATAGTTATCTATTTATTTATTTAAGTGTTGTCCCCGTGACAGAATGTAAAACTAATATTGGTTGAGCATGTTATTAACCTTGAGTTTAAATTTGGCATTCTTAATCCTATGATTAATTCCATGATTAATGCCCAGCAGCAGAGCTCGAAAGCTTAAATGTTTGCGAATGCAAGCATGAAATGAAATTCTGATAACACTGCAATGATGTGGATTTATGAGGTGTGTTGGCTGCTAAGGATAACTGGAAATGCTGTTGCAGGAGTAATTTGTCAAAGTGGACGGGGATGAAGAGTTGACAGTGTATAGTGTGGTTGTACAGCTGAATGATAAATGTGTCTACAGAGCTCTCAAGTCAAAACTGCTCGTTTAAAATATTAAAATTCATTGTGGTTCTAGCAGGATATTAATGTTAGGATTTATCACTTTAAGGTAGCAGCCTAGGAATAAGATGGCTGTGTACACATCCTCTGTTTGAAAGGGCAGTGTATGCATCAGCTTATGTGTGCCTACTTTTGCTCTTATGATCCTATCTACAAATTCAGTGTGACAGGCATGTGTACCCTTCTGTACTCTTCTGAGATCTGCTTTTTTCTCCTGAAATCACTCACTTAGGATATTAAACTCATCTCTGTTGTAAATCAATTCCAAAACTGTAAACAAAGGAGCACAAAATATTACATTTTGTTTTGTAGTACAGATCAGAAACACAGAGAGACAAAGTAACTTGTCAAGCCTTAGAAACAAAGTTAGGAGTAAAACTCAATCTTTGAGTACTGTTGTATGCCCTGGTTATGTTGTCACCATGTATGTCTGCAATAGAACCAGCTTTCTTTTCTGCAGAGTTTGCACAAGTGCTAGCAGTTCTTGTTTGTTTTTTGTCCTGCAGGAGTACGAATAATTGGCAGCTAGCTTAACAGCCCTTCTCCATTTTTCTGCTTATGCCTTGGCTGCTTGAGCAGATTGGCAAAGCATGGAAGCCAAGGCATTCAGGTTTAGGTTTTTTATTTAAAGTTGTCCTGGACAGACTCGCAAATAAAGCTGCAAGGATTTTGAACTTCTTGCTTGCTGCTTTGCTGGAGGCACCAGATCACTCCTGCTCGAGGATGTGCAGCACTCTGTAACTAGTTGAGTGCTCTGTAGCCTCTGAAAGACCAGAGGAGATATGAATATCCTGAATAGCAAAACCAGGTTTGTATTCTCTGAGACCAGACTTGTATTTTCTGGAATGACAGAGCAAGGGAAGGGATAAGAAATGGTGAAATTCGAAGGTAAGCTAACTCTTCAGGTTTCTGAATACTCAGAACCTGGTTTCCTGTTAACTATGATACAAATTTACTCACTGAGAAGAATTATTTCCTCTTAAAATTACCATTTAATTATGAAAAAGGCAATTGTTTAACACTACTCTGCCACTGGCACACTTACAAATGTAATGGATGACATTGCTTCTGGGGAGAAATGTGAAGAAACAGATTTCTAGACAGTAAAAAATTATGCTTCACTGCAAAATGTCAGATTGCAGCTGAAGAATGAAACTTTTGTAAATATCTTCTAGAAAATTAATTTTGGGCACAGTTTCACAGCTTAACAACAGCCACAACAAAAGAAAAAAGGTGGAGGGATCTTAATGCTCCCTTTCTTTATCTGGACATTCACTTCCTCATCAGAGAGGACTGCCTGCCACAAGGGTGGGACTGCTGCTGGGCAGCTGTAGAGCAAGGTTCCACAGCTCAGGGAAGCTGCCTCTGTTTTTGTTCTATTACTTTCTGAGGGACTTGCATGCTGGAGCTGGGCATGGATTCATGAAGACTTCATGAAAATCCCAGGCTTTGAATCTCCAACTCACCTTTCAGGTACAAGCACAATGTTTGGTTCCCCTCTTCAAAGTGAATTCAACACTTCAAAAGGCTAAAGTTGCTTCAGTGACCAGTCTTTGAACTCCTGTAGCTTTTGCACGATTCCTGCTGTACCACTGGAAAGAAGTCTTATTTTTAGTTCTTCAGACTTGAAAGAAACAGAATGCATATGGTTTGGGTTTGTTTTTCTTTGTTTATTTTACAGTAGTATTGTTCTTTAGATTGCTACTTTTGCTGTGGGAGGGATGAAGCAGAAAAATCCAAACTGAAGGTGATTTTGAATGTGGATTTGTTCCCAGAATGCAAACTGTTGTCTGGAGATGTATAAGTCCCATTTTCCCAGCTGCTACTGCATGCATTAGATAGTTTCTAATAGTGAGGTGAGTGAACAATGTTTTGCATTTCTTCAGTGCAGCATAACATAGAATCACAGAATGGCTTGGATGGAAGGGACCTAGAAGACCATCAGCTTCCAGCCCCCCTGCCACAGGCAGAGTTGCCATCCTCTAGATCAAGTACTAGACCAGGTTGCCCAGGGCCCCATCCAACCTGGCCTTGAACACCTCCAGAGATGAGGCATCCACAGCTTCTCTGGGCAACCTGTTTCAGCAGCTCACCACCCTCTCAGTGGAAAAACTTCCCCCCATCATCTAATCTAATCTTCCCTCCTTTGGTTTAAAACCATTCCCCTTTGTCCTATCACTATCTACCTTTGTCTTATCACTAAAAAGTTCATTTCCCTCTTGTTTATAATCTCCCTTTAAATATTAAGGCCATAACATTAAACCAACTGTATTAAATACTAGACAACATACGTGTCCAACCCACTAGTCTTTTCTTTTTGTTGCCCTTGACAATTTCTCTTCACTCAGCATGGCCCAGGCAAGCCGAAAGGCTGGACATCCATGAACTACACCACCACACTGGGGGGGGGAGGAAGGGACAAAAATGGTAGCCTTGTCTGAAATGTAAAGACTGAGAAACCTAAACTTCTTCAGCATCTGACACATCTCCCTCAGAAATTGCGATGCTGATGATGTTCAATACTTTGTTCCCAAGTCATCTATTAGCATATTGGCCTGGATTTCAGAGGCTGGGGCTCAGTTATCTTTTCTATGTTGTGCACTTTTTAAAAAGGGATTAGCATTCCTCTGTCTTGCTGGAAGATGCCTTAGATGCCAATGTAAGAGAGGAATAAAATTAAGCATACACTACTGAAGTTAGATAAGAGCCCATTTGGGATTGCCTGTGGAAACAAACACCCTATGTTACCTGTATTCGCTTCTCAGTTTCACTGAACAAACAAGCAGTCAGCTTGTACACCACAGATTTTTTTCACATCTTCAAAATGATTACCTAGCACTGAGTAAATGCTAACAGAACTGAGATATTGCAGCTTCTGGAAGAGTGGGGATAGTCAGCTTCCTGATGGGAATAGTTCTTTTGCCTCAGATTCATAAATGGCTTTTCTAAGTGAACACTGAGTGCTCTGCATGCCATCTGATAAATTCAAAGATGCGCTGCCCTTCGCCAGTTGTTGCAGCACTGTTTATTTCCTGCTCTGGAATTGACATGAGATACTTCAGAGCAGTGCTTCACCACAGATTCAGTGATGTTGAGCAATAACCACTCATCTGAAATGCAAAGAAACTGGTTTTTGTTTCCCTTTCGATGGGCTGCACCTGCCATGCAAAGGAATCCAGGATGAAGATTATGCCAGGTGTCTAGAGAGTATCCTTCATCTTCTGCTTTGCTAAACTCTCACTATTACTCTTTGAAGACTTAAAGAACTTTCTGGAACTGTGGGAGGGCTTCTGACAGAGCACTCATTCGATGTGGAAGGTGCCCAAACTGGCCATGCTACAGACAGTTGCCAGGTTATTACAAGTATATTCAAGTTCCTTGCTCTGTTGTGTAGCTGAGCACTGCAATCTTGACTTCTCTCCTGTTTCATGACATTTCTAAGGAAAAATTATTGGTACAAATAGAAGCTGCAAAGGCTTTATGAAACATATTTTTTCTGATTTCCTAGGTTTGTTTGAGGAAATGGTCTTTTCTTGGTGCTAACTTACTCATCAGCATGCTATATGAAGGTAAATTCACTATGAAAGTGGATTGTCTATGATGGGAGGGGACTAGAGAAAACTGTAGGTTGGCTTAAGCAGTTCAGAACACTTCACCAATCTATGTAATTGTGTTGCACTTAAATTTTGGACTTCTAAAGTACTATCCAACCTAATTTTGTGAAGCTATCTACGTGTGCTATAGACAGCACTGTGTCTGCTGTGATGCCAAAACAGGCAGGAAATGCTGGTGGACTTAGGTGGACTTAACCTTAGATCATGCTCGAGAGACTGCCCAGTGCATTTGATTGGCAGTGAATTCAAAACTAGTTACAGGAGGCACAGCTGTTCTTATTCATAAATATGACAGGAGAAAAATAAATATAGTCTGATCTGAATAATAGCTTGTCACTCTTGTAAAAAAAGGGCAGTCTTTGAATCTGCAGTTGCTGCTTCCCAACAATCTTCTTTAACTTCTGTTCTGTACTCTGATACCACATCCTTCCTATCGAATCATGTGTATAGCAGTGTAGCAGTTGGTTGCTATGGAGAGAATACCATGGAAAAAGAACTGCTGCAAACCCTGTGAGAGAAAGTTAGCCCTGGAAAGCAGGGAGAGGAGTCCCAGTTCCTTCTTCAGAGTTAGTTTATACATTTATTTTTTTCCTTGAACGATCAAATAAAATACATAAGTAAGTTGAAGAATAAGATTTAAACACGTATTGCTGCCCTCCTTCATCTTGCTCAGCCTTCTGGCTTTTGGCTTCATGATTATCTGTACCTAAACAAATACAAAGCTGTAGTATTCGTACACTTCTGATGGAGATTTCATCTATGCACACCAGTGATAAAATGGCAAGGAGAACTTCTGTAACAGTGTGGCACAATGCCATATTTCTGACTTGATACTGAAGCCTTAGGCATATACTGTAACTTCTTGCTACTTATAAACATATACATACATGTATATATTTGTATGTGTTTTTCCACCTGCACTTTTTCCATTGTGCATGTGATATAATCAAATTAATTAAGCCCCTCACCTTCCCACTATATCCCACCATATCCCTAGTAATTTCAATGAAAGGTGATCAACAGATCTAGCAGAGCAACTTCCTATGAGTATTAAGGGAGCAAGAGAAGGAGAAGCAAGTTCCAAGCATGACATCTTTTCAAAGAGCATGTAATACTGTCAGTGGTTACTTACTGCAGTAAGGCTAAGGAGATTGAAAGGCAGCATCCTCAAGCCAATCTGAGCAGGTTAGTCATTCCTCACCTTTCTTTATCACCACATCTGTAGTTAGAAGTTAGTACTCAATATAGTGAAGCCTAGGATCTACTTGTGTTATGTCAATAAATCTGGAGTAAACAGCATTAAGTTTTCACTGGTATTTGCTGGAAGAAAGGTTGTTTCATGAGCATCCTCTTGCATTTTTTCATTAAATGTAGCACTTACCTTTGTTTACAAAAAAGTTGACATGGCAGTGGTTAACGTGAAACTGAGAAGAGCAACTGTGAGCCTTGTTTGGAAATGAGTACTTTTATGGACCATGTTTAGTCACGCAGGACAACCAGAAAAATTAACCACTCTAGGTTTCATGTTTAGGTATAGGAATCTTTGTGGTGTTCTGTGTGAAAAACCCTGAAGTCATTAATTGAAGCGGCAATACTTGGTTCTTTATTTGAAGGAAAAAAAAAAGAAAGGAAAAAAAGGCGCTTGTTTTCTAGGTCATGTAAAGTTCTCATGAAACCGTGGCTCCTGCCCAGAGCTGCAATTAGAAATAGATCGTGGGATTAAAAGTGAGAAATTGCATGTTCTGGGCAGAAAATGCCAAAGTGCTCAGTTTGATTTTGAAAGTATCACACGAGGCAAGAGGTAGGCAAAGAAACGATAATATCTGTTCTGCAAGTGACTTCTGTCGTATGAGCTTCAGTATTGAGTTTTGAGTTTTATGACTTCTTGCCATCACTCTAATCATGTTCTGATTTTCCTTTTTGTTTCTCCTCGATCCATGATATATTGATTTCCATTTCACTCTTTAATTATCTGTAAAATTAACTCATGTTCTGAAGAACAGAACAGAGTTTTGGCTGGTTTCACCATCATAATATATTCTTCCTGGATGCATGTGATCTTTATTAACCAAGAGTAACTTAACATCCAACAGCTCTAAGTTTGTGAGCTGCTAGCTCACAAAAATAAGTACAATCCTTTTCTTTTTCTATAAGAGAATGCCTTTGTGTTCTTCCTACCTCATTTATCAGTCCTGAAATAAGAAAACAAGCAGACTTTGAAGAGCACGTTTTAAAAATCTTCTGATGAGTTAAGCTGTTCTTTTTTCACATGAGAAGAGGAATTCACTAAGTGTCCGTAAGCAAAAATGAATGCTAGACCAACCACTTTGTATCTACTCCTGAAATGTTTCTGTGAACAGAATTACTGTAATTTAATTTAGATTAGGAAGACAATGGAATATTTCTAAAAGCACAGAAGTACTGTTTGTTTCTCAGTCAGCAAGATACTCAGCTTGGAAAAATCTTCAGTTCTCTTAGATCTGTGATGGTGCAGTGCGAAATACGTAAGCCAGAAAAAGAGCACGTACAGTAGTACTTGAAATGTCCTATCTTGACTTATAGATCAATTTTAATGATAGGAAAAATTCAAAATTACTCAGACAGAAAGCGAGAGAGATTAGGACTGTGCATGATTTTTAATTTGGAGCTTGCAGCTCCTTTCTACCAGTGATCCACAACTTGCTTTAGGATTGCTAATTGCTACAAGTTCTGCAGTCTTTGCAGAGCTGGAGACCAATAAGTAATCAGGTATTTCAAACAAAGTTGATCAGGTCATTGCTATCAAATGTTGCATTAAATATATTGAGTAGATTAAGTTGTAACATTCAAATTAAGGCTTTTATATAATTTGTCCAAGGAACTTAACCTTGCTACGTTTCTTCTTTTTAATGAGGTTATGATGCCTGTTAATTTATTATTTTCATGTAATTGCTCTTCTAGGCAATCATTCGGTACAATCTTAAGCCCTTAATCTTTAATACTTCGGGCTTATTGCAGCATGATTAAGCTAAAATGGTGTTTTGACAGATCTGTGACTGGAGGGCCCAATAAGAGCAACTTTGATTTCTGATTCTCTGCAAGTTGTGAATGTAACCATTCACGATGGGGTATTCTAGCTGGCAAATAAACTTTTGTTTTTCCCATTTAACAATAAAGTTATGCTTCTGTTTTGCTTTCATGGGTTTGTTTCCAACAGTGAGATTCTTTCTTCGCAGAAGTAAAGAGACAAATCATTTCATGTGAATAATGCAGATTTCGGAGGACAAGTGACATTACTGGAGATAGCACAGGCACTTTTGGTGACTTTCTTCCATTTGCTGTTTTCTTCCTACCTACTCGATGTCGTAGAGGTTTTTATCTAGAAGAGGTGATAGGAGAAGTACTGCATTTGCATAGCTTGTTTCCATCAGAATTATGGCTATTAATACTTGTGTTATTATTACATTACTTACCAATTAGGGATTTTTTTAATTCATCTTTTTAAAAATTTTGCCTAGACTGCTACAAGGCAGAGCATCGTTCCTTGTTTTTTATCAGTCTTTTTTGTATAAACATATCCTAGGGAGATGCAAAATGTTAGAAAGTACAGATAGTTTTGAAGTTCTAGAAGCATGAAGAACTTAGTGCTTTTTGAAAGCGTTTAGGAACGGCTCAGAGAAACCTCATTTGCAGCATTTAACAGCTGACCTCTGACTTGAGTTTTCTCTCATGTATTCATTATTATGAACTAATGTCTAAGTGCTGCTTTTGGTTGTTGGAAGGTTAAAAGTGATGAATTGCAGAAAGCCATTTTGAAAGACAGATTACAAAAGGCAGTTTTACCTTGCGGTGACTTATTGATCAGCTGATGTCTTATTCCAACAGCAGAAAAGCGTAATATAAAGGCAGTCAGAGTTGGGTAAATGAGATGAAAGTAGAACAGAATTTAAGATTTATTTTCATTTGATTGTATTACAGGTTGAAAATTGGTGTCCTCGTTTACCTTGGAGAGCAAAAAATCCTAATGAAGAAACTGATCAAAAGACAGCGGTAAGAAAAACATTAAAACACAAAAACAGTTCAGTATTGTTGTTCCTGCAGAAGATTCTGCAATCTTGTTCCACGTAAATGCTAACGAGACTAGAATTTACCATTGCTATTCCTCGGTTCCTCAGAGCTGAAGGGAAGAATCTTTGGCTGCCTATACGTAGCTCATCATGTACTTTCTTCAATCATACTGCAGTCTTAGTGGTAGATTTTCACTAAAAACACTTATGTACTTTAGGTTATGAAGCACTGTACGCAGATTAAGATACAACTCCAATAGACTCTTCACCAGTATTAAGTGACCATATTGTCACATCCCACCATTGCTCCTTTACTCGTATGTGAAACTGTCCGTTTTTGCTGTCCCATAAATCTGAGCTTTATGTATACCAACGCTATAGCAGAAGAGCCTTGTGTCAATTTCAGTTTTGTAACATTTTGATTTCTTTCCACTAGAAACAACCTTGTATATTCTCGAGTTTTGAAATTCTTTTAGTCTAATTATGTAGCACTTAAGTATTTTGAAGTGATTGCAGAGCTGCACGTGACAATTGATTATAAAATGTAGATATAGGCTGACATGGTCTAAAAAACAATTGGTTTTAGATTGATTTAGTAATTTAGCTTGAAAACTAATATTTCCTTTTAGAGTATTATTGTAATAATGTTTAAAGTAGTACTGTAGTGAAGTTTGTGCTTTAATGATATTGTCAGATACTTCCTTGCATTTTGAAAATCCATAATATATCTGAATCCTCAGTGTAACTTTCTGAATTAGTATTTTGTTCTAAAGATGTTTTAACCTCATTTTGCAAACACTGGGAAAAAACCAAATCTTGTATTGCAGAAATAGATACACTCCTGAAACCCCACAAATATGTTCTAGGGCAACTAAGTACTACTAATGAAAATAACTGTTTTATATGGCTTAGAAATGTCTACTTAAATAAAGATATCTTAAATATTTGAACTAAAATCTTAGCTTTGCTTTAACATAGTATATCTTTTTTCTAATGTTGTTTTGCTTTTTAAAAAGTAATGTAAAGCTCAGAGTTCACATTTGGGAATTGTCATCACTTCTGGAAGGTACACAGTTTGAAGAATAACATTGTTTTTTTTGTATGGTTTTTTTTATGTTTTTATTGAAGGCTGAAATTCGTATCAACTTTGATCCTCTCTACAAAATGATGTCAAGGCATGAGGAATTCAGGTGGATGACGTTACGTATCCGCCGAATGGCTGATACCTGGATTGAAGCAATTAAATCACTTGCAGAAAAACAAAATTTGGAGAATAGAAAACGAAAGAAGGTAAGTTGAAACATTTTCCGCTCCTGACACTTGCAATCATTTGGCCTTCTTTAAGCTGCTTTACCAAAAGCAACTTTGGTGTAGAAGGATCAAATATGCCTAAAAGGCTCGTGTCTGCCCCTTTTCAAAGGGTATTTGATTGTTTAAATTATTTTTACAGTGGGGGTTTACACATAGTTTATAAACGTTTAATAAGGTAGCCTTTGAAAAAAATTTCTCATCTCTTTAATCTTCACTTAAAGAGAAGCTATACGGAAGGTTCTAAAGAGAGGAACTGTGAATTTAACAGAAACTGATACACAGGGATGTTTGAGATACCTGTAGAAAACAACAGTTGTACAGAATTTTAAATGGCATCTTTGTTTTGGATTGGAGGAGACTTTGAGTTGCTCACGACTTTTGATTGGATCTGTTTTGGCCTCTAGTGAGTCCGGTTTAAAGTCTGTGATACTCTTGAAATCAAAATTTCTATTTTGTTTTCATTTTTAATTTTTATTTTTTATTTTTTATTTACCTCAACTAGTTAAGATAAAGCCAACAGTTGTGAACACAATATTTTCCCTTCCTGCCTTATGCTTACTGGAGCCAGCCCTGAGAGGCAGTCATGATTCTACCACATTTTAAGCCTACCTGACCACAGGTTGGCTCCTTGCTTGAGGTTCACAGTCCCTGCGTGAGATACAGACTCCATGTTGTGGCTCTCAGGTTTGTCACATACCACAGTCCCTGAGAAGGCTCACTCTCTGTCAAGGAGCAATGCTTTGCTGATTTCAAGCAGCAATCCAGCCTGCTTAGTAAAGACATAAAGCATCTCAGAATACATAAAAAGAAACAGAAGCAGTACTGTCTTGCTCAGGCAGCTTTGATGGGATGTTCTAGTGCTTACTCTGTGCTTTTAAAAGCCCTTTAAGGTTGCTCTGCAAAACACATGATGATTTCATGGAAATTTGTCTAGTTCTGGATTAGAACAAAATGTTTTTGTGAGTGTTACATTAAAGAGTGAAGGAGAAGTGTTTTGATGTCTGGGGGGCTTTATGCTCGTCACTATATGTACCAACATTCAAATAACAGTCCAGAGACATAGTGAAGTGTTGAAGTGTTTGGAACTGAGCTGAGCTTAGTTAGAAAGTTAAGCACAAATTTCAAGGAGCTGCAGAGAAAACTCTCCTCCAGTGTCACTCTTATGAAGTCTTTCCTAGTTTTTAATGGCTTGTTCCCAACAACATACCCTTCCTGAACTAAACTGTCCTGTTGCATAAGTGAATACGGATCATTTTGTGAATAATACCAAATTTGGGGTGTTATTACTGATCTGTTGGCACATAATAATGCAAGTAATATGGTAACATTCTTACAGTTACTAAAGATAAATTACAAATTAAGTTGTTTATAAGGTCTCTGGTTAAGGTGGAAGTGTTGGATTGTTATTGATTGTTGGGTTTTTTTTGGCTTCATGTTTCTTTGTGTTTGTTTTTTTTCTGTCTGTAGATGGTTGGAATTAGAGAGAAAGAGAAAATGCTGTGAAGTGTGCTACCTGCATGTTTAATGTCAATAAGTAACATACAACTTTTCTTTCCAGATTCTTGTTCACCTCGGGCTTTTGACAAAAGAATCTGGATTCAAGATTGCTGAGAATGCGTTTAGTGGTGGCCCGCTTGGTGAATTAGTCCAGTGGAGTGATTTAATTACATCTCTCTACTTACTGGGCCATGATATCAGGATTTCAGCTTCACTGGCAGAGCTCAAAGAGTAAGGAGATTACTTTCAATTTTGAAATGGGAACACAAAGGGGAAAAAAAAGGGAAACTGTAAACTCTTGAAGCTTCTATTAGCAGAGCATATAATTTCTTGAAGGATAAAATGAAAGTGATAATTCACTAAACAGACAAGATTGTTTTCATGAGTTAAATATATGTGCTATGAAAAAGATAATGTGTTTTCATTGTAGTCATTCAGACTCCTGAGACTTCATAAATGAATGTTGTAAAATTCAAACTAAGCAGCTTATTCTTTAACATCCCAGGTGCTTTAACCAGCTGCACTAAGAAGTTTTAACCTAATTCTGTGTCCTCTTCTTCAGTTTATACTATTATTCAATCAGTATCTGATTTTTAAAATAAAGGTTTTAATACTTCAAAATATTTTTTATGTAGTTAATTGCTTATGTTAGGTCAAATTGCTTCCTCACTCATCTTTCCTTTGCTGTGCATTAGGCAGACAGCATTAAGCATAATTAATCTATTTTAAGCTTGAGAACATACACCTTTTCTGTAGCTTTTCCTTTCTTTTATAACAAACATAACAGCATCATTTTTAGCTCTTACATCATAGAGCTGTCAACAGAAGTCTGAAATTATTTCCAATCACATTCAAAACACACAATTTTTAAATATTCTGACCATACTTTCTTTTTTTAAAATAGAGAGTCTTTTAGCAAAAATTAGCAACTTACTGATGTATAAACAGCTCTTTAATGAATGTTGAGGATCTTAGGCACTTAAATGTTGTTACATAGCTACTGATTTGTAAAGGAAAAGACTGGCTTTTTTGGAAAGGTGAATTATTTGTGTAAATAATAAAGTAGCATGAAATTGAGGTAGTTCTGAAAGTAATACTTTCCCATGTTCCTTCTTTTTTTGTTTAGAATTATGAAGAAGGTTGTAGGTAACAGATCTGGCTGCCCTACCCAGGGAGATAAAGTTGTAGAACTCATCTACATTGATATAGTGGGACTCACTCAGTTTAAGAAAACACTTGGCCCGTCATGGGTGCATTACCAGTAAGTATAATAGTTATTTGACCTCTTAACTGCTTTGTTAAAGAGCTGCTATTGAATAACACGTCAAAATACTGAAGTGAGTACATGAATTGGAAATTATTTAAAAGTAAAAATGTAGTTCTGTTTCCCTTCAGTCTTTGGAATAAAGAAGCTGTTACTTCTTTGTTGCATACCCCCTTTACCACTTCTCCCAAGCAAGTCTGGAATACTTGTACTAGACTGAAACATTTTTCATCTTTGTGAGTTATATCATATTGCGGTGTAATCATCTTTTCTTACCCTCTCTTCTTTATACCCAACACCCTCAACTTTTGTCCAGTAATGACTGAAATTGATTATTGAATTTTGTTGTTTGGTTGGTGTAACTCAAGCATGTTTTCCTTGTCAGTGTTTGTAGCCATGCTGGATTGATGATTGTGAAGATTAATCTGTTCAGAATTTATTGCTCAACGACAGTGTAGTATTTTCTGTCTCATCCCTAAAAATGTTGAGGAGAGAATTGTCTTCACGGGTAGATCTAAGGAATAAACCTGCTGGTAATCGTATTTACCGTTGCTTCCATAATTACTAGCATGAGGAATGGAAGATGGCGGTCAAAAGAAATTGCTTAGTATGGTCTTCTTGTTGTCTGCAGTTACAGAACCACATTTATTTCTGTTAGTAACTTGAAATCAGTAAGCTTCATTTGTGTTGTTCTGATATTATGTCAGCATGAAGTAAAACCAACTCTACTGACTTACTGACTTTGAATTTTCTGTTCCTAGTTGAATTAGCTGCTTTTGTGATCCATAAAGTGCAGTAAATCCTACTTGATAAATGCTATTGAACGGTGTTCTCTGAAGGAAGAACTGTTTTCTTTCTGCCTCAGGATTTGCTAGAGCCTTGCATCTTTCCAGCATAATGTTAAAGGAGAGTACTGTGATCAACACTGCAGATAAGATTACTCCTAATCTCTTTTTTGAAGCGGAGCAGTAAATGGATATTCTGGTTTCCAGGAGTCTACTAATAAAGCTAATCCCATTTTCCACTGAGCTACAGTTGGTTGTCTGTCTGCCAGATGTAATTGTCACTAGACGATAATATTACAGTATTGTGGTCAGGATATAAAACCATGCATATAAATTGAAAATGTTTCTTCCCTATCTTTTTTTTTATTATTTCCTGTATGGCATATTCTGTAGCAAAGATATGAAGATATGCCATGACATTGAGAATATCACATTAGCTCTTCAGTTTTTGTTCTTTGTTTCATGAATCATTGAATCTTAAGCGGTCAGTCTGTTTTTCATTGATTCCTAGTATGTGGTAATGACTGAATTCTCTGTTTAAGCAGAGTAGAATTAAATTTAATTGTAAATAAATACCTTAGGTAGTATACGAGTTTTTTTATATGGTTTTGAAGACGAAAATTAAATCACTTAATTGCTCTTCTGCAGCACCGAGTATCAGAGGATTGAATGGGAGCTCTTCTGGTTTATACTGCTGCTGAAAAACAGATCACCTGCATTTATCCTTCTTGCGTGATTTTTTGCCAAAAATGCCACAGCCATTTTTTCATACAGTTATACTTAAGTGTCTTTGTTGACCTGATTTCTTGCAAACTTCCTGTTCCTGCTTGTTACCCCATAGTTCTGGAGAATAAATTATTTCCTCTCTTTCTCTACTTGCCTCTAGAATACCTTATATACTGCACTTCCTTCAGTTGGCTTTTTAAAAAATAAATTAATTCAGATGTTTGGGTCACTCTTTTGTAGTTCAGATTTTCATATGTTTGAGATGTCTGTAGTCACTTGGTGTTATTCTCCAAGATCAGTGTACAAGACAGGGCCTAGAGTCTAGCAGAGACTACCAGAATTGATTAGAGCAGATGAATTAATTCAGTTTCAAGCAAGCTATCTCCTTTTTAAGAATCCTATTGCAAGCTTTTTTTTTCAGCATTGTAAGTTACCTCATAAAGTTTGTAATAATAATATTTTTCAAGTTAAGGGGGTAAGTCTGGTATAAAAGGCCATATTTACATGTTTGTATTAAGTTCACTCCAGTAAAGTGAACGTGATCATAGATGTAGCTGCCTTAAAGCCCTTGTTCTTTACATACTTTGCTTCTTTACTCATTAGTATGTAATGACAGCAGAAACTATTCCCTTATCTTGAAAGAAATGTTCTGCTTCACACCACAGTTTTTCAGCAGACGTGCTGGTCAGCTCGTTCTGTTTTGTGCAGACCAGACTCAACTATAGATAAATGAAAGTTTGTTATTCACTTCTGGTTGGAATATAGTGGAAAAATAAACTTCTGCCTGCAGTCCTTTCCTAGAAGTACTGTATGTAATCATTGTGAGAGCTTGAGCCCTGAAGAAGGTTTTGGCAATCTGAAATCAGATTCCTAGAACTACTAGCTCAAAAGAACGACCTGCTCTGAGAGGTGTTTCTGAGCAACTGAAATGCTGCTTTGTGCTTTTGAGGTCTGTAGCACCAGCAACTCTCGGTAGTACGTGTTTTATCTATGGTATAATTGTGCTGTAAGTAGCATGAATCTATCAAAAGAGATGGCATTTTTTGAGTGTTCAAGCAGAAGAATGCCTAGACATACTGTGTTTTTCGGTTTTCAAGTCTGGATATTTAAATGCGGTTTACGTTCAAGGAAGTAACATAAAAATTAGTATCTTATTATAGTTCGAGGAGTGCAGCTCATTGCTTTTCTTATCACCTGCATCCTCCATACAGCACAGATGAGTCTGGTATTTTTTTCATTTTGCTGCAGCCTCTCTAGCTATGACTCACTCCATATGCCCAAAATCAAACTGGCTTTATTCTTGAAACAAATTAACATGACAAGTATCCTGAAAAATGAGCAACATTCCTGCTGTTTACATGTTTTCTAGAATACATCTGGTTTAGGAGGAATATTTCTTGACTGAGTTTTTACATTCTGAAATAATTTACTGAGTGGCCTGAAAGATAATATGCCAACATCAAGCTCTGCAAATGCGGACATGAGCTGCTCTTGGTCTGTGCTGGTTGGCCCTGAGCCCGTATACTCTGGAGCCCATGTATCATGCTGGCACATTGCTGTACCTGAGCTCAGTGCACCTACAGAGCTTCCACACCAGAACTGATTGGGTTTTGACCAGATTGCTCCCAGGAAAATATCTGCCGTCTGTCTGCAGCCACTGGCATATGCATGCCCTTCACTTAATAGTTTATACTGGCAGAAGCATTGGTTGCTGACAGCGATGGATACTACTGGGATGGTATTGCTCACACAGACAAAGAAGCAGCACAAACAGTAAAAATATAACCTCCGATGTGAGAAGAATGTGCGTGAATGTGTATAAATGCTTCCACTGGGGCAGCTTCGTTAACATTGTGCTTATGCCCAGTGCTTACGGAAAAATGCTAAGTTTAAATGGGGTGATAATTCTGGATTGCTTCTGTCAATTTTATTTCTTATAAATCCAAAATGTGTTTACATCAGTGTCAGAAGGAAGAAGATGTTAATGTCAATATTTCTATTTGCTACCCACCTCTGTTTAGAACTCGTCTACGGTTTGTAGAAGTCTTTTGTAGATGAGAAGGGTGCTTTCTGGCACAGTCACTGTAAAATACTCAGTGGTGTTACACCAGTGTGTCAAAAGACAATGCTCTGTCCTCTGATAGTGATGTACCCCTTGCTTTCCAGTTTTTAGGTGTGAGAGAAATGTCATACTTTATTTTAAATACTGTCTAGCTTCATTGGATAGCGAATACACTATAAAATACACTAGTTCTCAGTATTTCCAGTATTATCTTTGTGAAATCTAAAAAACAGTTCAGCTTAGTATTTTTAAGGAGGAGATAAGTGACAGTTCGGCTTTTAATCTGCTGTGAGTCAACCAATCATGCCGCTGAATAGCTTAATCAGTCTGATACCAATCGTTTCTGCTTTGATCTTTCTCTTGCCCTTCCGATTTTCTTCACGCCCTAACACTGTAAACACAGATTTTGTTTTCTCTGCTTCCTTGTTGAGCTTATTATCCATTGCATTGCAGTTCTCATACTACAGCTTCAGAATCCCTGTTTGTGTTGGACATAGTTACACCTTGTATACCTTACACCTCATATATCTTACATCTGAATACAGGAAAAAGGGAGGAAACAAAGCACTTTGAGATGATTGCTTGCAATGCTTTGCTCCTTACATGTATGATTAGACAAACTCCAATAGTATTGCAATTTTCCAGTAGCTCTCACTCACTTTCTCCTTTCTCTGCACTCATGTACCTGTCCATTTGCTGTACATTTGGTAAGAACTCTGTTTCAAGGCTTGCCAAGAAATAAGAGGGCTTTTATTACTCAGTGAGTCATCAGTGCAGAAGTTTTTTTGGTCCTGCTGGAGTATTTTGTATAATGCAGAGATAATTGCTACCGTTGTAAAATATTTTCATTGAGAACAGTTGACATAAAACACTGCAGAGAAACCGATCTGTCAGCTTTGTTGTTTGGTGAATTGTTGTATATTTTGACTTTCTTTTTGCTTGAAAGATCTCTGTGAAGATTTAAAAAGAAACAAAGTAAATTGGCCCCATTTGTACTCTTGTATGCAACAGTGTCATTCCATATGGCAGTGTATAAGTTGCTGTTATGTTGGGTTTTTTTCACTTTGTATGGGCTTAGGACGTAAATAGGGCATATATTGAAGACTTGGAAATGCAGCCACTTTACTAGTAACTTTTACAGCTCTGTTTTGCACCGTATACAAGCCCAGTGACACAATGTGCCATGGTGAGTGTTCATGTCTTTATATCATAATGCAGTGTGGCACATAATGCTACACAGCCTGTATAAATCTTTCCGACAGATTTAGTTACTGGAGAGCTGAAGAATGGAAGAGTCAGCAGTATAATAGAATTCATTTGCAGTGGACCTAATGGTCGGTATAACTGCTGCAAATAAAGTTCCTGTATTAACAATATCAAAGGTTTACCAGACGGCGTTTTCAAGATGTAGCTTCTTGAATCTGAAGTCTGCGCACCCTTTTCTTCATATTAAGATATTTTTTTTTCTGCCTTTCAAGTCCTGTGGAACCTTTTTTCTTTCTTTCTTTCTTTCTTTTTTAATAAAGAAACTTGTAATTGGATTAATTTTTGTTCAAAGAATTAATAGGACTGTCAGTAAAGAACTGAGTGTAAATCTCTCATCTAGACTGCTAGTAATTCAATGCTGGGATTTCTTTCTAGTTGTAGACTAGTTGTTGAAGACTTCTGACTTTTGTATTACTTCTTCAGAAGTCTCAGGCCATTTGCTTATAAAACTTTGTCAGACTGCAAGTCTTCAGCAAATTAGGCTGTCTTCAGTGCTTCCCTGGTAGGTTTAATTGACCCAGAAGTCAGAATCTGGAGACTAAATACAATTGTCTAAAGACAAAGTACTAGTCTAATCTTGGCACATAGCCCTTGGTGCTGGTTTTGTACTAGTGCATTAGAGCATTAGAAAATAGATGAAGAGTCCTCTCTTCTTCTGCCTAAATTCAGCTTCAGAGCCTCAGGATTGTAGGTGACCATAGTCACATTCCCATAAGCTCTACTTAGATGTTCAAGCATGACTTCATTTTGTTAGAACAAAAGAACCCAAAACAAGCTCCAGGGTTGTTATTTGAATGTCTGAAATATCCTTGAACTTGCTGATTGTAATGTCTTTGTGAGTGTACCAGAAATGTTTGAAATTGAAATGTACATTCAGTTTATAAATAATTCACAGTTGCAAATACAAACAAAACACCTCTTAATTATAACTACGTGTGTATATGCACACATGGTTTTATATATATATATATATATATATATATATATATATATATATACATGCACGTGTACCTACAGAAAATCTTTTTTTTTGTCATAGGTGTATGCTAAGAGTTCTGGATTCCTTTGGAACTGAACCAGAATTTAACCACGCCCATTATGCTCAGTCTAAAGGCCACAAAACACCATGGGGAAAGTGGAACCTTAATCCCCAGCAGTTCTATACAATGTTCCGTAAGTATCCCTGGCTTTGTGAAGAATTTGGAGCTTAATAATGGAATGCTGTCATTGAGATGGATGTTTGAATTATTTAAGACGATTCTGTCTTAATTATAATGCAGATAATAGATCAGTATCATAAATGTAAATTTTCTACCATACTTTCACACACAGGAAAAAAATAGATCAATATGAATAAATACCTCTTCTCAGGGTACCTGTGGAAAGTGATGGCTGGCTTTTCCTTCAGGCTTCAGTGAATTACTTCTGCATTGCTATAAGCTGTATTGTTGATGCATTTGTGAGGAGAAAATGGCAGAAATACAACTGAGCAGCACAATTCCTTATGAATTCTATATAAATTTTATCAGATTAAATCATTACCTGACCTACTCTAGCACGAGACTTGACTTAATGGTACTCAGTTCTTGAGTCAAAAGATCATTCTTTTGCATGCTATAGAAGCAGTTTAAATTTGTTCCCTCTGAAAGGTGCAAAAAGATTCACCACTGCCAGCTAGCTTGAGGGTATGTGAGGCTTAGGAAAGAGGAGAGCGCGTGCTGTTACGTGCTGGAGCTTCTCAGCCCAAGTTTAAAAAGGAGCCCTGGGTAGTGATAAGCCTGACTTCCAAAGTTTGGTGATGGTCCCTGAGGCTATGGCCAGGCACGTACTGTTCTTTCTAATTAGACAACTTAGTCACATCTTTTAAACTTTTCTGCTCTTCATAGCAGAAATGTACACACTGCTGTCTAGCTGGCATGCTTTGGAATTCAGTTGTCTTGTTAAATTCTTTGAAGAGGTGTTCCAACTAACAAAAGGCGTGGTGGGGAAATGTGGCTTGGGAGTGGTTGCAGGGTTAGTGACTGGACTTTAATGAGCAGAACTTGTTCCATATCCACATGATTTGCTAATATTTATTGGTTTATATCATACATGGAGAAGGAGCCAGAGGCTCAAATGTGCTGTATTTGAGTAGTTCAGCTATTAGGAAATGACACTGTGAGAACCTGCTCAAGAGAGCACCAAGGGTGATGGTGCGGTTGAGGAAAGCATTTGCATGAATACTTGTGGTACAGCTGTGTGCTGTGTGCACTTCCTCAGACCCACTCCAAGAAATGCAGAAGTACATCTCCCTAGGGAAGATCTCTCTTATGTAAGGCAACATGGACTACTGTTATGTTCTATTCTTTGCAACAGATCACTTTGTAATCAATTTTTCAAAAGAGTGTGACTGTACTGAAATTTCAGTAAGTAAGCATTTCTGGCTTTTAATACTGGAAACAACTGCTATTTTTCCTGTGCAGAAAAAGTGGCAAAGAGTTGCAAGCAAATGCTTTCTGAAGCGTTAGTGATTACAGTATTATAGATTGGTCAAGGATTTAGCTTTTTTCTTTTTTTGTAATAGGTGCCAAAGAGTCAACATGTGTTGCAATGTTTAAAGTTTATTTTTGTATTTTGTTCTCTGATGCAGAGGTAGCAGCATCTTTATTGGGCTATGATTGAAAGTGCATACATATCATGCATCAGTAAAGATTTTATGCCAGATTGGAACCCTGGATGCCTTCCCAAGATTTCCAGACTCTATTATGTTTTGAGAACTCTGATTATAAGGGCAGAAAATTATTACTGAGCAACGAGCAAGCCATATTCAAACCTTTGGTGTATTACCATGCTTGGCTGTTCACTGAGCTTTCCAGAAGCATGAGGGTGTTTTTTTTTTTTCCCATTCTCATGTTTTTTATTTAAATTCTGCTATGCAAAGTAACACCATTAGTACTTTTAAAACTGCATGATGTTGCTTAAAAATCCATCTGAGTGCTTCCTGTCAGTGATATTTAAGGCACCGAATTCCCCCAGTTCTAAGTGCTAACTTCAACAAAGGTTTTTCTTTTGAGTGTGTTCTGCCTTGCCTCTCCTTTGAATGCAGTCTCTTATCCAAAAATATGAAAGGACAGAAAAAAGCTCTTTTTCAGGCATTTTTGCCACATGCCATTTACTTTGCTAAATGCTAAAAAGTCCTTGGGCCTAAGTAAGAGCCTAGCTGTTGCTGAGGCATTTTTTTGTAGAAAAAGAGTAATTGTCATTTGAAGGACTCAGTAGAACAACAGAGGGAATTGTACACTGTGTATAGTTTCTCTGTTCTGTTGTGTTACCCCATTGGCTGATTTTCAGCAATCAAAAAGTAAAACTTTATAATGGCAGTAGAATTTTTTTTGTGGAACTTGGACTATGAGTTTAACATTGCATATGTCACATGTGCCTGGGGGCTGTCTTTCTTCTTCTTCTTTTTTTTTTTTTTTAACAACTTGTTAACTTGAATTAATAGAACAAGGTGAGACTTACAGAGATCCTAGGTTTTATTGCAGTTATACTTCTGTGCAGGCAGGTAAGGCTGTGCCACTTTTTAAATATATGCAAAAAAGCAACATATTGCAGTAGTTTTTGTGCAGTAGTGATGAATTCTTACCAGAAGATTTGAATGTTGTAGACCATGCCTCCAATTGAACACCTGTTCAACAAACAAACAATCAAAAGCATCACCAGCACCACCACCACCCACAAAAAAAAAAAAAACAATCCACCAACGTAGTTGTCATGAGCCTACAATTCTTCACCTTTATAGGAGAGCAGTGCCTAGTACTGCTGGAGGTCACTGCTGAAAAAATACCAATGAAAGCTAGAAGTAATATAGGAAATTAAGAGTAAATTGTATATCCTTTGCAACTAACACAGCAGTTGTGATTATTTCAGTTGTCCCTTTTCAATATTTTATAACATATATTTGAGTGAAGTAAGCAGTGAAATTTGTATTCTGATTTGCATGGTGTGACTTTGTAGGCTTTGTAATACTTAGCATAGAATGAGTGTTGGCTCTTTCAATATAGGAAGTCAGCCCAAGTAATTTACTAAAGTTTATCACACTGAGCAACATACTGCTTTGTTAACAAGCTTAAATCCAGTGTTCCTTCAAATCACTGGTATTGCATCTTTGGGATTGTCAAGCTGGGTTCCTTCTGGTTCTCTTATCTCTAATAGTAAAATAAAGCTGAGCACACAAAAAAAGTCAGCATCGTTGGCCTCGGTCCAGCTGCAGAATTTTTATTACAGGAAATGAGCCAGAAAATAGCTGCTTACTTCAGTAGACATGTGCAGAAGGACTTAAAATTAGTAAGAGCTATTCTCAAAAATAAGGTAAGCAAGTGTATCTCTCAGTGAGAATGTGAAGTGGTTTGTTGAATACTGTGTTCCTTACGCCTGTTTTCTTGACAACATGAATGCTTTTGTAACATTGGCTACTACTTAAAGAGATTCTGAATATGCTCCGTTTCTTACAGCTCACACTCCAGATAACAGCTTCCTTGGATTTGTGGTAGAGCAGCATTTGAATTCCAGTGACATTAAACACATTAATGACATCAAAAGGCAGAATCAATCTCTCGTTTATGGCAAAGTAGATAATTTCTGGAAGGTGAGTTTTCCGCAGTCATTTGCCTGAGCAAATTTATTTTATCAGTATAGTAAGACATAACTCTCAACTTAGAGCTCTTCCTTTTCTGTGAACCTGTTAAGTTCTTTTTCTGAAAATAAGCATTTGAAGAATTGAACATCTTGAAGTCTTGCTGATGAAGAAACTTGTATCTGTCTAGATTAAGCTGGATCCATTGTTATTTATGCACATTCTACTAATGGATTAATAATTTTTATAGGCCTAATTTCACAATAATTTTGGAAGATACAGTAGCTGTTACAAGCAATGGGAAATTAAAGGTTCCAAGAGGCTTTGTAAGCTTTAATCATTGTCATATACAAATGTCTCTTTCAGTGATTTATTTTCATATATCTACAACCAGAAGTGTGCAGTATTTTGAACTGGAAGGTGTATTTCACTGAAGGCTCTAGCAGTGTGCAACCTCATGTTATTTCTGTGTAACATCAGATTTATGTTTCTTTGGTGTTGTAATTACTGCAACGTCTCTCTCCCATTTGCAGAGCAGTACTGCAGAATAACAACACTGAGATCTGGTCGTACTCTCACCAAGTATCATATATTGGGCTGCATAAAAAGACCTCATATTTTAAGTCTTGTCAATTGCAGATGGAACTGATGGGTACAGACTGTGCCGTACATATGACCAAATGACAGAACAGTGAGGGCACACCTGTTTCTCACATTTTCCTCCTTTTCTCTTGCTTGGCATGAGAATATCAGCCTTGTGCAGTTTTCTGACCCATAGAATTAACATTCAGTCTAATAACTGTTAGACAAAACAGAAACTTAAGATAAATGGGAGGATGTTGCCAGGATGTTTAATAGAAAAAAGGTAAAGCTGAATGCTTCTTAGTTCTTGTGCTAAGAAAATTATGTATATTAGCTGTGCATGTTCAGTTGTAATCCTTCAGGTTTATACATGGGCTTATTGCCCTAAGCCATGTAATCTGTGTTTTAAAAGGAAATTTTACTTAGTATCATACAAATACTATGACAGTTATTCTTTTTGATCTCATGGTATAGAATGACTTGCTGTGTCCCCGTTTGCAGTCCGCTTTGCCTGCAAAGTACTAGTGCAGAGCTAGGATTCTTAAATTCAAGCCTCTTGTGGCTGAAGCTCTTGTACTTTTAGTTTCTGATCTCATTATCGGTCTCTCAGTTGCATGTAATAGTCGTCTGTGCTTCCTGACCTGATTTGTGCTGTGTATCAGTGGAACAACCTGTTGAGTACTAGCTGGATTTAAGGAACGAGATATTTGGTCAGTCACTAGTGGGGGGTTTCTTTTCACTGACGTATATGTCTTTCTCAGTGTATTCAGTCTTCATTAATTCAGAAATATGTATTAATAGATTATCTGCCCAGAGGGGAGACATGTGATTGTCTAGTCTGAGATTCTGTGTGACGTACACAGTCATGAGCTGACTAAGGCAAGAACATGGCTTTTTGGAAAAGAACATCCTCTAATGAGTTTTAAATAGCACACAATGGAAACCTTACTACTTCCTCTGATTAATTTCTTAATTGCCTTCTCCTTTATGACTTTGATTTATTTTTATTCTTGTACAAATTTGTAGACTGTAATTTCCAGTCTTAGTAGCAGTTGTAGGCTTTACTACTGGGCTGATGGAATTGCTCTTATTTACCCATTATGTAGGTTGAGGTTAAAGAAACCCATAGTTGTCTTTTGAAAAGCCTATGTGTATGTATTGAGCCACTGAGAGATCCGAGGTTTCTAGGCCCTAAGTGTTCTCACACATCTGTTTTCTCTGAACCTTTTCGAGATCGTTCGCATTCCTCTAGAAATGGGAATGTTAGCAAAGGGCATGTGGGCCCTTTACTAGCACCGAAATAAAAAAGAAATATTTTATGCATTATTATACACATCCTCTTCACCATTAGGAACTCTTATTCAAATTAATTATCATCCAAGATCCTGGAATCATTTTTCTAGAAATGCTGCTTTCCAACTCACCTCTCCATTTCAATTAGTATTGCCTGCCTTGTTTCTCCAAAAATGTAGGACATCATTTTTGGCCATATTAAACTGCTTCCTGACAGCTTGTTTTACACCAAGCACATCATAACTGTAACCTGCAAACTGTAACTGTAGTAGTGCCCACATTGGTACATGAAGTGCAATCACTGAAGACAGGGTTTGAATTGGTGACAACATGGGATGTCTTATTTGGAGTGATAAAATCCAGTTCTTCTTATCAACAATAGGCTTGAACTAATCTTGTGTCTGTGTAATTTTCTTATTTCTCGTTTCTTTCATTTTCCTTGTTCAGTGCTCTTTTCATCTGCTGCCATGGTTGTACTGAACTAGACTAATCTGTTTGTCCTGCTACTCGTCTTTATACTGAATGAAGCCAATTAACAAAAAGTGTGATCTGCACTGTGTGTCACTGTTGGTTCTGGTCAGTCATTAGAGAAGCACAGTGCGAAGGGGAGAGTGTTCTGATTTCCAGATTGAAAGGCTTTTTTGGAATATTAGTAGCAAATAGCTTGCTTAACTTTAAACCAAATGGATTGAAATGGAACCAGGGAGACCATATTGTCAGTTCAGAGTTCATTTTTTTTCTTTTTCCCTGGGAGTGAGACTAGAAATACTAACATACCATCATATAGCCATGGTTGCAGCTCCTTTGCATCTAGCTAAGCCTGTAGAAGAAAGATCCCAATTTAGTTGTCACTTCATCTTTGCTAGAGATCCTCCTATTCCCAGCTCTGCTGCATGGCTAGAGGTGGTGAGGCTAGTTCGGACCATCTGCTTAAACTGATAAACTAACAAGGTTATTGCAGCTAAGGAGAGTTGTGGATTGCTTGCAGACAGTGTTCTGTCTTGCCACATCATTCAATGGGGTTAAATTCTGATATGAAAATGATAAGTGGTGGAAAGAGGAATACAGTGACCCCTGTTCTGTCAGCACTGATGGATACAGAGAAATGTATGAAAAACATATGAGCCCGTGGCCTGAGATTAGTGGCTTCAGTACCACTTTGCAGTGGGGAAATGTAGATATGTTTTGCTGGAGGTCAGGAAGGATGTGTGCTGCAGAGGCTGTAAGAAGTGTCTTCTTGTTTACTTCCTCCTGATAAATAAATGAGACTTAAGTGGGTTGAGGATTACAAATGGGAGGCCATGAAGAATTTCACTGCATTTCTAAAGATTATCCTTATAGATAAGCTATCGTGGGTAACACTTGCCAAGTTTTGAATGTTTGTAGACAGAGGTTAGAGTTTTTATCTGGGATTTCTAGCAGCACTAAGGAATAAAGAGAGACCTCCGTCTATCTAAGTGACATAGAAGGAATGAATAAAATCTGAGTAAAACACATAATGCTTTCCACTATTGGATTTAATTACAGAGCAGTTCAATTCAAAGGGAATGCTTGAAGCCTTTCACATCTCCTTAGCTCCTGCAGGTCTATTTTTTTGTTCTTCCTGCAGCTTCCCATCATACTGTTCCAATACTTCTGCCCTCAATCGTAGAAAGAAAAGAGTCAAGATTCATTTTAAATTCTAGTTTTGCAGGGTGACATGAGAGAAGGCAGAATTTGACCTGAATGAGGAAATACTCCTCAGAATGTAGCTTAACAATTGTATAGTGATTGCTTTAGTAAAACGTTGTGTTGCAGTGCATTGAAGTTGCTTTAAAAATATTTTTGTGTTGAAAGACGAATTTACGTGTTTGTTGCTAATGCCCCTTGACAAGGTGTGCATTCTTAAGTGTGTACTGTCTGCAGAGCAAGTTTGGAAGGATTGTAAGTGGGAGATGTTTACACTTCAGCTGGTTTTTATTGGGAAAGTACATAACCAAGGCTATTCATACAAAGCTTTCCCCTTCATAGCTGCACGTGACATAATTTCCCCACTGTATTCCACGTTGGATGAATTGGGAAGAATAAGATGGGGGCAAAGTCAGAGAGGAAAAGCTACACTTCATTTCATTTTTGGAATGAGAAGAAACATAAGGGAAAGGGGGAAAGATCCTTCTCACCTTTTCTCTCTCACCTGCTCAGTGCGCTCACAAGCTTATCTTGTAGTGTTTTTTTCTCATCCTTCAAATTTGCAGCAGCACTGTGAGCTTATCTATCAATTAAAACTTGCCTTTGCTGCTGCCACTAGGCACCAGGGGCACTGTCCTTCACGCCACTTAGCAAGCTGAAATAAACCAGGCATTTGAGTCAGTGATCAGCTTCACTTTTTTTCAGATCTCTGCAGCTGCCGTATGAACTGGTCAGGTGTTACAGTACCAGTTAACATCACTGTCTAGTAATATTTGGTTACCACAAAACCAACACAACAACCTTTTCTTCCTGTGGTCTCACTTGCTAATTTCTTCTGTACCCCTGTACTTTCCTGCTTCAATGCTTACAGTGCACAAGTACTTCATGTTGATAGTTCTGGAAATTCCCATTCAAAGAGCTGGAAATTCTTTGTTAGGCATTGGTAAGCACTGGATAACAATGAAATTGGCAAATCTTCTAAAAATCTCACTGATAAAAATAATGTAGTTTTAAAAAGTTTTTTGTGGATTAAATGGAGGAAATGATCAGTGACATAGATAAATACTGGTCTTTACTGAGGTGCTTTATTCATTCCTTGCGCAAATATATATATATACATGCAAACAAATAAATGTATGTACATGCCAGTGTATGTTTTGTACAGCTCTTTGAGGTGAGTGCCTAACAAGAGGCTCATAATCAGACATTCAGGGAACACAAAAGCATTGCAAGGTTATGTAATACTTCCTTTGCATATTCTCTCTCCTTCCAGATTTTTTTCAACCCAGGGAATTATCTGATTGTTTGCCTACTGATAAAGCATCTCTTGACCAGTTTTTGAGATCTCTTAAGACCTCACTTCTAAGCATGGTCTAATCTTGATCCTATGCAAAAATGAAGATTTTTTTTCCAAGCTTCTTAAGCATCTTATGCTTGCGTCAGGCTCAGTTATTTGCTGTGCACAGACCGCTGGGTTTTGGCTGACCTCGGACTTGACATTTTAGCAAATAAGCACTCTGGTGTTTGAACCTTGAGACTTAACAGTATGCACTTATGAAATACAGAAAGAACCGTTCCAGTAATTCTGACTTTACTGAATTACATTTCTCAACTTGTGTAAAAATAATTGTGTTCTGACTTGTTAATTGTTTGAAGATGGGACTGGTTCTATGCCTGTTTTACAGTTTGAACTTTCAACCCCTTCATCTGGTTTGGGACTCTGAATCAAGATTTGTGTAATGTAATGAGCCTGCAGTTCTGTGCACGTGGTTAGTTTTGTTCCTTGCTGAATTTCTCATGTTCTGTGAGGTTACTCAAGTGGTCTAGAATTGCAAATATGTATGAAAACTTTACACTGCCAAAGTGTATCACAAAGCGATGTGTGGATGTCCTTTATCATGACAAGAAAAAAGCAGAGGTTAGTTCTTCAAGCATCATGTTTCTGCCATGTACTTTTGTTGCATTAATACTTTTACATTCTGATCCACCAAATGTGAAATTTCAGCCCTTCATGCTGCACCTTGCTGCCAGCATTTTCCTATGGAAGGACTTAGCAGACTGTTGTCATTTGAATGCTTTGATGAGAAAGGCCTTACAATGCCTTTGAAGGTAGGTGGGAATAATTGATGTATGGTAATGACAGTTCTTCACTCAGTGATCAACAAATATGTTTCTCTTGAATGGCAAGTTTATTTTAGCTGCTAAAAACTTGTTTCAGAAAGGGCTTGTATGACTGTTGGTTACCACTACCCTTCCATTTTGATCCTGAGGAGAAATAATTTGCTCTATATTGATGTGATAATCTTTCGTGCTCTTAAGTTTTGCACTGTGGAGAGTGAATATAGTGAACAATGCAGCTTGACCCCAACTCTGAAGAGCAGTTGGGTTTTGCTTTACTAGCCAGCAGCCCATGATCGTGATCTCTTTGCACTTCTTTGATTCTCTTTGAAGTGCCTTTAGGTAAAGTAAAAATCAGGAGTTTACTTTTGTTTTTTAAGATTAAAGAAAATTTAAATCTACACTCAAGCAAACAAACTCAGGAAGTGGTTTAACAATGAAAGGAATGCTCTTATTTTGTTTGCACATCACATTTCTTTATTTACTTGCAGTCCTTGTATTTCTAAAGGCTATACTTATGCTTTCTTATTTTCTAATTCATTGTTTTAAGTGTTTAGAATATTTTTGTCATTTAAGACCTTCCCTACTCCCCCAAAAGTGCGACTATAAATACAGCATGGAAGCCTACTCTTTTCATCTTATATATCCTTCTTTAGCCCCGCATTCCTCGTTTTGTAGCAAGCAATTGCTGGAATTCAGATAGAAGATGGCACATAAACACAGTAGGAATATTCACTTTGTTGTTAACGGGTGATTTGGGAAATATTTTGGGGGTGAATTCAATGTCCATTATATGAATCAAAGAATGTTTCCAGCAAAATTTGTAATGAACATCACAGGTGTTTCTCAGAAACCCTCTGGATTTTTATTGTCATCGTATACAAGCAGAATGTGAAAATGGGACAATTGTATTGGTCCATTTTATGTTCATCTTCGAACATGAGATAATGGGTAAGAATAAGGTGGCAGCAGGGCTAGTTCACATCAAAGATTTATCTTCTCTGACTCCAAAAATAGCCAAGACTTGATGTGTAAGAAAGAATGCAAAGTTTTGGAATTGATTTTCTTTTAACAAAATGTATGAGCTTCTCTAAGTTTCTAATTATGTTACTTTATTTTACTAATAATGGGAGGAACATCTTTTCAGATTTGAAATAGAAGGAAAAAGCTTATTTTTTTCTTAAGTAGCTTGTATTAATTAACAATAACAGCAACCTTTTGTCTCCATTTGTTGCCTATTTTACATAATGCTTAACACAGGACATTGAATGGTGCAGTCTTGGCTGACCTACCAGAACAGAGTGATTCAGTAATGAGACAGGCAGTCCACTTCATCAAATACAGTCTTACCAGCAGAGGTAGCAAAAGCAAGAAGCCGGTCAATATGTGACATTAAATAACCTGTGCACTTGAATGTATATCAACAATTCATTTAGGAAGGACGTTCTAGTGTTAATGTCCATTCATCCAGGCCTGATGCCTTATTGCTTCTCCAAGATTTGAAAAGACAGGTTTTTCCCAGTCAACTTGCCCTTTGAGTGATCTTTGGTAAAATTGTTGCCAGCTATCACATAGGGCTGTGGAAGAACGGGGTACAGGATTTACATGGCAGAAGTAGTGATTTGAAGTAGAGTTCTTAAACACTCCTGCTGCCAAGAAGTTAAGAAGCTTGTTGCCTGATTTTAGAGTTATTACAAAGACTACGTGGAAATATTGAGGGGAAGTCTCTGATCTCTCCTGCATACTGGGTGTAAATGCAGTCTTTAGCTAATTGCTTTTGGAATGCTAGTAGTCTTTAAAACTCAAAAAAACATATAGCACTGAAAATTAAAAGTAATTCTTGTTTGCAAATTAGGATGGTATATTGTGGGCTTTTTCTTTTGTTTAATGCAACAGTATAAATCCATTTACTCGGGTGTTTTCCAAAATGCTTGTTAAGCTTCAGGTAGTTGGAATATTTGCAGGTGTGTGATGAGACTCAGACACTATGCATTTAGATGAGAGTATGTATTCATTTGGCAGGAGTGCAGCTTACAAGGTGAGATTCCAGCTTTCCTTCACAAAGAAGGTGAACAATTACTTTGTTACATCTCCAAGAAAATCAGAGTGACAGTTTGATATTCCACTGTGAGATCGCTTACAGTTTTTGTTGTTTTGGGACTGTTACTTCTGTTTTTTGTTTTCACAATGTGAAGTACTGTTTAGGCGGTGCTGAGTATACAACTATCTGGTGAGCTGCTTTATCCAGTTAGAAAGTAATAGAACCTTGATATTTCTTTATTTTTTACATATATTACAGATAAAAAAGCTGCTTTTTTTTTTTCTAACCTAGTAAAAAAGAAAACTGAAAATTTAATGAAAGATTGGGTATTATGTCAGTCATGTAGAGAAAACATCAGAGTGACCATGTAAGGAATCATGCAAGAAAATGTGAGAATGAGAAACTTCTTCCCTTTCAGTCATTTTGGCGTCTGATCTTCATCTCTGCTTGACATGCGTGAAGTCTGAAAGTATTCTATTGTTGCTATTACAGGACAAGAAGGCTTATCTGGACGTCATTCACACCTATATGGAAGTCCATGGAACTGTCCATGGGACAAGCACGATTTATATTCCTGGCTATGTAAAAAACCATGGTATACTCAGTGGGCGGGATCTGCAGTTTCTACTGAGAGAAACCAAGGTAAGCTTGTCAAGAAGGAGAAATAGCAAAAATAGGTAAAGCGAGACAGTATCTGAAGTACATGCATCTCACCTCCTACAACTGTGCTCTAATTTTAAAGTGCTGGAAATATAAATGATGCAATGAAAAAGAGATCTAATTTTCTTCCATATGCTAATAACACATCTGTGATCGTGCCTGTGTTTTTTGGATTGACAGCTATTACTAGAAAATTGGGACTAGTACCTACAATCTAGGGGAGACATTTAACAACGAGCATGAAAAACATGGCTAAATTCGTGTTTCATTTTCCTAAATGTTGTATTCAGCTCAAGGAGATTATCAGCTGAGAGAATACTTTGTTTTAGATCCATAATGTGAAAGTTAAGTATTATATGAAAGCTGTACAATAGGAATGCTTGCTCTGCCCCACCAGTGACTTTAACCTGAAGTGACCCCACTGTGTAGGGAGGAAAAGAAGAAAGGTAAGCCCCTCATTCTCCATTCATTTCCTTCCCTCTGCTCCAGTTGTGCAGAGACAAGAGAGAGCAGAAAAGAGTATGCTTTTTGTGGTGTGCTTTGCCTGTGGCTTCATAGTCAAGGGAGGTCAAGATAAGGGACAGTGTATACATTTAAATAAATAAACTTTTGTCCCTGCAATTGGAATGCTTTGTTGGATTTTCATTGCCATTCCCATAATCCTTGTGGAACATTTTACAACACTAAGATGCTTTAGTGTATTACATTTAAATGGGATGTTTAACTTTCTGTTGGTGAAATAAGTGGGGTTGTGTGTTTAAAATTAGCAAAATATATAGAACTTACTCTCCACTGCTGATGGTTTCTTGCTGTGCACTTCCACAGAAGAATCTATTAAAAAAGAAAAGAAAAAGCATTTTCCAGTCTTCCCACACAACAGCAGAGATCTCCTTTTGAATGCTGGGGGAAACGATGGTAATTTGACATCTCTGCGTGACAGCTGTTGGCAAATTATGACTTTTTAAAGGCAACCACTGGGTGTATGTACTTCATACGTACAGATACACATAATGTTGCAGATTAAAAAGTCAACATTTACATTCATCACAGATAATACTGAGATTACACAGCTTTCACCCTCGTGGAGTATGAAATCACCATGTTAAGCACAGTACTAAAGTGGGTGGAATTTTGACATTGTAATAACCCCAAGCACAAACAGCCACTTCTTGTGAAGAAAATGCATTCTATTGAGTGGAATAGTAAACAAAATTAATGAGTTTCCTGCAGAATTACTGGTGTCCTTATAATTAATTAAAAAAAAAAAAGCAGTTCATAATACGAGTTATATTTGAGTAAGTCTTCATCTCTAATTCATTATCAGCTGTCTTAGATATATTATACTAAAAATGTGATTTTTTATTAACTGGGTAGCTCCTCCAGTTAGTGATTGTATTTGGTGTATGCTAAGATGCAACATAAAGACATAATTTAGGACAAATTCAAGTTAATGTGTATTTTGCAGTTTAGCACGGGGTTTTATGACTGGAATTAGCAAGTCTAGTTTTACTCCGTACTTGGACTAGTGAGACCCAGTGCAGGATAGCAGCTTCTGGTGGCGAGGTGCTCCTGTGATCAGCAAGTTGCTTACTGCTCACAAACTGAATTTCTGTGAGAAGTGTGGATTCAAGCTATACTCTTTTCAGAGTCCTACAGGCACTTCAGATTTTAATGATTTTCTATACTATTATGCATTGTCAGTTTGTTTTTCTCCTAACGCTGAGGAAAATCCTTTGAAATGCACTGCATTCTTTTTATCAGATGGCAAAGAAACACACTGATGTGGTTCAGAAAAATGAAAAGATGTAACCAGGCTAACAAACCTTTGGCCTGATAATAAGCAGATAGGAGTCCATCCAATTCTCCTAATACTTAATTTGTCTTATTGTCAGACAAATCAGAGTGCAGTGTAGTTCTGCTAATGAAATGAAATATGTCTTACTGCACCATTAATTTTGGTTATTACCCCTGTATAATTCTTGTTCCAATGTATCTAGTTCAAGACATAAACAGCAGCATCCTGATACTGAAAGTGGAAACTGAGAATTATCATCTAATTGAATTGCACTTTTTCAGTCGGAGCTGTTTGATTTTTTCTTTGGGATTTTATTCTGGTTTTTTGCTAACTGATGTTTAGCATCTCATAGATTCCATGGCTTTTCTGCTTTAGCATATGGTTGGTTCTTAGTGTTAATCTACACACTTGATCTCAGTCGTCTTGTTGCCTGTACATTCACAGTTTCTGATTCTGATCTCCTTTGAGACAACAGTTTAACATAGCTTAGTATAAAGCCCCATTCACCTGTCTCCACTGGCCATCTGCTACATCTGTGAGTTCATCATGTTGATATCAGTAGCTCCTGGCACTGAACTGCTAGTGTCAGTGCGGGGTTCTCAGAGAAATCAAGCTGACTTGAAAGGGAGCACTGTGCCCTGAGAGGCTTCCTGTGAGTGTGCACATGCATCCAGTGATGTCCAGGGACACTTTTTAATCATAATCACTTCAATTGCCAGGCAACGTGGCCAGACCCCATAATGAATTTAGTTAAGGTTTTTTGTTGCTGAACAATCAGTGTGCTAAAGATCCACGAACAACAGGAGCCGTACCTCGCTGGTGGCAACATCTGTGTGTGCAGAACTCACTCGAGCCATCTAGCCTGCTGTTCACTGTCTCTAAGCAACAAACTTCCCCTTTAAGATTCCAGAAACTTTCTGATTTTTCTTTCTAAACACACAGATCAGGATCAGGCAAAGATTCTTTCATCGTATATGATTTCAGCATTGTGGTAACACAAATTTGTCAGGTCAGTTTACAAATGATCTAGTTTTAGAAAGTCAGAGCTAAATTATACTTTAACAAATCACCCAACTGAAGCTACCCACACCTGTCAGCTTACTTTCCACCACTTTATTTTGCCCTTAAACAGAAAATTCCAATAGGTGACAGCTCAGTGATAGCTTTTGTTCATATTTGGTAGTTGGTATAGGACGCAGTTATTCTCAAAAGCATGCAGCTGCCATTTCCTCCTAGAGTACATCACAAAGCAATGCATTTCAGCATGTGTGCTTTTCAAGCAGGGGGTGCTACTCGGCATCCATCATGGCTAGACAAGCTGTGTGGTGCATGACAAGCTGTAGAGATGCAGCAATTCCTGAGGAGAAGACGTGGAGCCATTCATCACCTCAGAGCAACAGAGGGAGGCAAGGTGCAGCCTCAGTGCCAACTTCCCTTCTCCCAGCTGGGCTGGCACCAGGCTGTCCTGAGAGCACTGAGATTTTGAGAAACACTCCTCCTTTTGAGAAAGTTTCAGATGCACCTTTGTGCTCCCTGCCCTTCCTTGCGAATTTCTGAGGGAATCCAAATTCTTCTACTAAACGGTAGTTTGTGCTTTCAGAACGGTGATTAATGAAAGTAGTAGGATCAGTGGCTTTTTAAGGTAGTTTGAGAAAAACCTGTTGCAATGTTGGATAAGCATGAATAGGAAAATGAACGTTAACTTTTCGATATTGCCTTTTATGAAGTAATACACCTTTCACTTCCAGACTCATCAAAAAACAGCTGAACAGGCTTTTAAAAAGCGAATCTGTTGTGAAGATATTTCAATCACAAAAGGAAGGACTTTTTCAGAAGGCATTTTATATTAATGGGGAAAATGTATTAAGATAGATAGTTAACAACAGTCTTTGCTGCACTTCTCTTTCCGTAGTTCAGAAGAGAATATACAGAATAGACCATAAAGAGGCATACAAAAGCAACAACCAGCCCAACAGAGTCAATGAGATGAAGTGCACCGATGCTAGGAAGGGGAGAGGAAAAGAGAAGCACTCCTGTTGGTGGAACTGCAGCACTTAGTCTATGGAATATGAAATATTTCTCTTAAATATTCAGCTGTTCGAGATTATACAGTTAAAATATTCAGCCCTTGTTTTATACTTAGGGCTATAATTTAGATTATTTGCTCAAGTACTCATTTTAATAACGGTCCAATATGTTGGTGTAAATTCCACGGGTAAATTGCTTAGCGTTAGCTGAAAGTCACTGATTTCAAACAATACGTAATTTTAAATTTGCTTTTCATGGCAGTGGTTGCAAAGTACTTGTCATGTCAGATATCATGCCAGAGAAATCCCCATTTAGCTACTACACCATGACAGAAGTGCCGACGTTATGATCAGAAAAGTGGTGTTTTGGGTGCTGTGATGCTCACTGGCCAGCTCAAGAGCCTGAAATTCTGTAACAGGAGTTCATTTCACTGCAAAGGCAAAAAAGTTCCTGAGAAGCCTACCTTATGATAAACCAAAGTAATCCTGTAAAGGTTTCAACACCCGTGTATTTGTTTAAGTTGTGCAAGTGAGATTGCGGATCTGAATCCCCGTCTTTGATTTGTGCAGGCCTGCAGGTGCACATGGGTACCAGACCTTGCAAACAGGGAAGTGGTTTAAAAAAGGAAACGAAAGGAAACCGATGCTAATGATCATTTTACATCTGTATTTATCCTGCTGTTATCTCCTGTAGATATACTTTCATACTGTAAACTCCTCCTGGCAATCATCTCGTTACATATGGTGTAAGCGTACACCGCCTACTGTGGCATGTGCCCACTTAAAGAACTGTGTGAATAATAATGGTGTGCCTTTCAAAAACATTTTGAAGTTGAGAAAAATGCTCACATACAGAATGAAGTGCTTCCAAGCAGGATCAGTGCCGGATAAGGGAATTCAGCTTTGCATAGCAGTTTTGCTCCAGCTAGCAAGTCAAGATCAGGCCCAGCCTTCCTGAGCGGTGTGTGCCCACAGTCACACTGCCAACGCGCTTGAATGTGAAGCTTTTCATTACAGATCTGCAGCCACAGGGTGAAGCAGCTGGGTCTGCCCAGGCCCAGCATGTGGAAAGAGAGCAGCACTCGACAGCCACGGTCAGGAGCCTTGTGTGGAGGCAGCAGTGTTCTTTTATGTTACAGACATTTAGAAATACAGTCTGTCCTAAATCTCTGTAGTTTTGTGGGTGAGAGCCTTCTCTTCCACACGGTCTTTATCCCATACTAACCAAGGAACTTCAGTCAGGCCATTTTCCAGCAGCAGGGTGTAGATTCACTTTGGGGATCTCAGCTGAGCTAATGAAGATGATGTGAGGGAGAGTGCTGGAAGAATTAGGGGGGCTGAAAGGAGGAGCTGGGGGCTGCAGGCAGGAGTGAGCTGGGCTGCAGTATGAGGTCCAGGGCCAGCAGGCAGCGCACACCAAACCACCATTCTAGCCATAAGGAACATCTTCCTTTATTTCTTCAAAGGTATGGTGCTGCTTAGAAGTAAGGCTTGAAAATTGATGTGAAACAGGTGGTAGGCTATTTATTATAGATTAAGTGTTGACAGTGTGCTCTGTGCTGTCAAAACATAAAAACATGTTTCTTTCCCCATGGAGCTTCTTCCTAAGTAAACGGACCAGTCAGACACAAAACTGTTCAACAGTGCACAGCAGCAGCTTATTAAAAAAGTGAAAAATGAAACAAACAAACCTGCATTCTCTACATGACAGGCAAACACAGGATCAGAGGAGAATTGATGCTTCAGGTGGTTGTAATTGCTGGTTCTCAGCTGGTTTTTTGCCTAAGCTAAGGAGTAATTTGACAAAAAACCAAACATGCTGCGTGCAGATTGTATGAAATAGTTTCACATCTAATTTATTATTTTCAAAAGATTTCCTTCCTTTAAATTAAACCTCTTCTGATGTGAAATTTAGTATGTTTTCTTTGTCCTTTTTCTCTTTTTTTAACTGTAAGATAATATATCTTATGCCACATATAAAGCCCAAATTTACATAATCTAGCTTTGGTGGAGATAGTCGTTCAGATCTTCTTCTATCAGCTACTGGAGCATTTCCTGTAAGATTTCTCAGCAAGATAGCTGAGAAGAGTTTTGCAAGTGGATGACTTTTTTAACCTGGAAATTGAAAACTGAAGAACCAACATTCAGCTCCATGCTGTGAAAATTGTATGCTCTCAAACGAGGTGAGAAGGTTAACCTTCTTGTTGGACGGCCAACCTAGAAAAATACTGTTGTCATGGGTCAGAGAGGGCCGATGCTGCAATGCCTGTGCGCAGCACTGCTGACTACAGGTCTGTGTATGGAGGTGAGGTTAGCTCCTAGAATGGCCATCAGTTGTGAATTGTCTGTTGCTAGCATTCATTTCCATGCTGCAGAAAACAAAGTAGAATGGTATCATTGAAATTCCTTGAATACATGGCTCTGATCACAATTCTAATACATGAATTCTAATATTCTAACAAAGATTAGATTACAAAGATTCCCTTTTGTTCTGAAAAAATGAGTAGCTATATAAGCACATATATATGTATATAAAGTCGTCAGGCATTGCTGAGACATCGCTGTTATCATCAGAGCTTTTCATTCTGCCATTAGACTTTCAAATAAAATTATTTAACTCAGGAATTATGCTAGGCCAAGAAAGGGATCAAGATACAAATAAATGCTATGCAACTCTGACAAAATACTAAATTTCTTGACATTGAGGAAAAACGCTGCCTTTTCTAGAGCACCTGTCGTCTCAGCTGACAATAAGAATAGATTTGTGGTGAACTGACAATAGGAATAGCTTTGTGATGCAGTTTACCTCCTGCAGTGTACCTTGGGGCGTTGAATCTACTTAATCCTTTGCAAACCTCTGCTGACTAGTGAGTGTCTTCAGTTGATGTTTGCTGCCATCTACCGTTTTAATTAGACTTAATCGGCTTGCCAGGAGCACGTTCATATCGGCAAAACCAGCAAGTTAGCTGATGTGGGAGAGGGGGAAAACAGTACTGTGGCTGTTCGGTGCGGTTACTGCAGTAAACTTGTACCTGCAAGCAGCCCAGAAGTTTCATTTGAATACCAATCAAATCACCCAATGATTTCAACCCCCCCAAAAAATTGAAAGGCTCTGTTTTTCCCTCAGCTACATGAAAAGCCATCTTAGTTCATTACAGAAGATTATTGTCAAACGTGTTTGACAGGACATTCCATTACTGCTTGGGTATGAGGGAGTGAGCTGCTGAATCGCATTTTCTTCTTAATGTTGTTTTTTGTAGGCTTGTATATTTTGAGTGTGTGATTGATTGTTTATTTTGTGTTGGGCCTTAGCTTTCAATTTCTGTAAAGAGCAAACATTAAGACAGACCTTCTTTTCTGCTTTTCAGCTGTTTGTTGGTCTTGGATTTCCCTATGAAGGGCCTGCTCCTTTAGAGGCTATTGCTAATGGATGTGCTTTCCTAAACTTAAGATTTAATCCACCAAAAAGTAGCAAAAACACAGAATTTTTCAAAGGCAAGCCGACACTCCGAGAGGTAAGCCTTGTTAATATTGATAGGCTCTTTATTGAAAATGATTGTGGCTTGCTTTTCAGTAACACAATGTAGGAGAAGTTGCATAGATGTTCGCAGTTCATTGCAAGAAGTGCACAACTGTCATTTTCGTTGGCCATCAGTGGGATTAGCAGTCCTTATTCACATACTGTTAAACTTTACCTCTGTGTGTGTATGTTCTGCTAATTCTTATTCACAGACCATAAACTAAACTCTATTTGTACACCTGATGTTCTGACCTGGAACAGGTCGTGCGTGATGTGTTGTTAGAAAGCATTATTTAGTGGAAGAAACATATTACTGTGTTCTTCACAGGAACTAAAGAGGTGTCTTAATTCTTAGAATAGCATTTGGAGGATTGTTGTGTATGTTTTTATATTTTTTTTTCTCAGGAACAAAATCTATTCAAGGCACAGTTGAGCACTGCTGTTAATGCTAACAACGCACTGTATTTGCAGTTGGACACAGAATGAATTTGGAGAACTGACTATTTGAGATAAGAGGAAAGCTAAACCTCAAGCTTACAAAACAGCCAGGGTGTTTAGCCTCTGTTAGGAGAAGAATAAGGCTAAGTAAGCCAGCCAGCTATGGCACAAGCCTACAACACCTGCAAGCATTTAGTAGTCATGTAGCCTTTTCTGATATCAAGTCTTTTAGTTGTGACCATAACTTCTTCATAGATGTGTATAGGTATTTCCTTTACATGCTTATCTGAAGGAATGCTTAGGTGATGAGAAGCTTGCACAGCAGTATCTCCTAACTGATGCTGTGCTTTGGCTTTATAAACTGTGTACTGAGCAGTGCCAGCATGCTGATGAGCAAAGGACAGTTCCCTATTTACAACCATGAACATAAGTTGATTATAAGTTTGCGTGCCAGGGCTGTAGGTACCTTCAGCTCGTCATACCTCAGCCCTGCCCACAGTTTGCATTGCTACCACCAAAGGAGATAGCAATAATGAAAAGAAGCCCATTTGAACCTTCTCCTTGGACTTGGCACCTCTCAGAGCTTTCCTTCACCTGTCTCTCTCTTCTAAAAGTTGTTCTGTGTCCAAACGCTAGAACTAGTCAGGCCTGCTTGTGACCCACCTATCTCTAGTAGGAGTGTTAGTGCATGGAATGCTCTGCTAAATCCTGCTGACATCCGTCAGCTGTAACAGAAATACTGTGCAGTTGACCTGCACAGAAAAATAATCCCTGCTGACAGCTTCAGTAGAAAACAATGTAGTGAGCGTTCTTCACAACTGTTACTCCATCCACGCTCAGTTGATCTATCATAAAGGTAACCTTTGCCGTAACTGGTTTCCACAACTGCATTCAGATCCGCTTATCTTGGTGCTGATTTCTTGGGTTTAAAAAAGTTCTTCCACCCCTCTGCCAGTTTTTTCAAGTATTAACAACAAACATTTGTGTAATTCTGACAATTGATTGATCATCCGCCAACCAACTTGAAAATTAACTCTATATTTTGTACAGTAAAGTAACCACTGCAAGTTGCTATTTCTCACATGTTCTAAGTAGAGTTTGTTTGCAGTGGATCTGGGGGGGCAGTTACCTGCTTCCACTCCACCAGGTAAGAGAGACGGGAAAGGGAAAAAAAAAAAACAGCCAGAGAAATTCACCTTCCAGTGGCTTCTGTGGTACCAGTGTTTGTACCGAGAGCTCCTCTCCATTCCTCTCCCCTGCAAAAAAAGAAAGAGAAAACACTGTATGCTAAGTCAGTCCAGTTGAAATGTGTTTGATGGGTGTGGTTTCTTTCCCCACAGAAATAACTTTCTGCTTTTAGGGAGAAAAAGGACTTCAAATTAGAAATTAATTTCAAATCTACTTAAAAGTATTCTAATAAGTCTTAATTATAGCCAGATGGAGTATCTCCTGAGTATCTAAAATATCAAGCCTCGGCTAATTAAAGCATTCCAGTATTAGAAATAGTCTTAATTTTTTGTGAGTACGGGTGCAGGATGTCTGCTGCAATAAAAGCACGTTGCTGGTTATTCTCAGTACTCCGACAGTTACTGGCCTGGGAAGTGCAGTTGTTCATCTTCCAAATCTGGCCTGGCTGTAACGTTGCTCTCTGCCTACTGAGATGGTAGAGGAAGAGCGGTGTAGCGCCTGACTCCTAGGGCTTTGTGGAATTTGAAGGACTGTCTGTGCTCATATTTTTAAAGGCACAGTGGAAGATTTTTTAGTTGGAACTGAAAGCAGTAGAAATGTAGCTTCTGCAGCGTAAAGTTCAAACATGTGTCCTAGGAACTCAGGCAGTTGAGTAGCTCCAGTTAGTTCCTTGTGTTTGGGTGAGAAAGAGGGCGAGGATGGTGAAAGCTGTCACAAAATTCACTTGCAGTGCCATCCTGCTGAGGAATCTAACAAGCCATCTCTGGGATCGCTTTTCTTGGTTATCTACTGGAGTACTGAAATTGTTTTGTGACCAAGGGTTGAGCAAAATAGCAGTTAACACTCTCCTTGAGGTCAAATGATGCTTGCAGTAACAGCAGCAACAGAAACAGCAGTCACAATTCATCCTGAGTTACAGAAATGGTCTTTTATACACTTCTGCTCATAGAAGCTTGGAACTGTTTGAAATTTGGAGAGACAGGGCAAGGGTGCCAGCTCTGGCAGCCAGTCACATGGATCCTACCAGGCCTGGCAGCAGTGGCGAGCTGTGACAGCTGGCACTGCTCTGTGAAGGAGCTGTGCCCAGCACAGAGGGCAGGCTGGGTCACACGAAGAGGAATTAATGTAAGCAGCAGCTATTCTGCAATGTTAGACGCTGTGTGGAGCAAAGCCACACGTGAAAGTGCACAAACCTTGCTCATGAGGTGCATTGTTATCGGATTTTCAGTTTTCCTACTCAGTTCACTCTCTGAATTTAAACACGGAGAATCTGAAAGATAGCTCAGAAGGAATGAAATTGACTGTGCAGTTCTAGCTGAATTCTTGCCTTCTCCCACTATATTTTATTCACCAAATCTGGTGAAGAGAGTGAGGGGGAAAGCAATCCTAACACTGTCATTTTTAGCAATGCCATTTCTTCCTTTCAGCTAACATCTCAGCATCCCTATGCTGAAGTTTACATCGGGAAGCCCCATGTCTGGACTGTAGACATTAATGATCTTTCTGAAGTGGAGAAGGCTGTGAAATCAATTTTGAATCAAAAGGTGAGAAATGTATTCTCAATTTTAAATCAACACTTGAGAGTATATCATGGAACATGAGCAGACTGCCTCATAATGTTAGTTAAATTAGGGCGTTGCACTTCGTAGGTTACTGGGGGAAAATGCTGTCATTCTATCCCTGTTGCATCCGATAATCATAATTTAGAACTGGCTAAGTCAGGATTTTACCTGAAAAAAAACAAATGTGAGATGAAACCCACATTTCTGTACAAATTCATTGTAAATCATAAAGCAATGTATATATGTTGTGCATTCACTGAGGTTTCCTTGTTGTTCATAGAGCATTGTGGGCTGTCCAGTACCAGCTTGAGTCTTTTGACTGATTCAGTAGCCGTAGCAGAACTGCCCCTGAAATGCCTGGACACTTATGGAGTGCCATTCTAGTGAGCACTCTGTGAAGAAAATAAAGGCGAAAAAAATGAAGATGTTTTTGAAAGTATCACATTCTTTTTTGACACAATGCTTTGTTTTTCACTTCAATTCCAGGACTGAAACTAGCATCCAGCAGGGTCTCGGACTAGCTTTGTGTCTCTTACTTTGCAGTAAGCCCTGAAATTCTAGTATTTGGTATATCCTTAAAGATGATCACTGAGCTACTTTTATAGCCATTGCAAAGGAGGAAAAATCAGCTTAAACGATTGATGACTTTGTCAAATTGTGATTTGTTAATATTTGCTTCTACTATATGGTACTGAAAATACAAGCAGCTTCCACAGTGCGCCGCAACGCTCATTTGAACAAAAACACATCTAACCTTAACACACCGTGTTCCAACAGATTGACCCTTATTTGCCCTATGAATTTACCTGCGAGGGAATGCTTCAGAGGATGAATGCATTTATTGAGAGACAGGTATGAGCTTTTATTGTGGGTGAATCTTTTGGTTTACATTGGGAAGTGGGGACCCTCTCTATTCTACAGCCTCCTAATGTTGTTGCTGTTGAGGTGAAAACAGTGTGCAGCCCTTGGCAGACAATTCTTTGCTCAGATGAGGTTCCCATGGGGTTCACCTGGATGCAGACATGGATACCTGTGCGTTGGCTTGTGAAGCTCCCACCGGGTACCGTACCAGTGGGATTTTTGTGCATGCAGAGACTGTTGAGCAGTGAAGACAAAGTGCTGACTACCAGAATATTCACTCTGCTTTTCTGATTCATCCGTGAATGCCTGATTTACCATACATCTGCAAAAATGGATATACTTGTTTGTGTTTCAGGAGCTAAAGATTTTGTTTTTTAACTATTATATAAATGTGTATATAGACAGATATCTATATGAAGAACCTTCCTTCTTCTGATGACTTATCGAAGTAGAAAAGCAAAGGAATTTTTCAGCATGAATGTGACTTCATTTACAGCTGGCATTGTCAGTGTGTACACATACAAAAAAACCTTTGGATCACAAAGTATCACATAAATGCAGAGATACTTTTGCAGTAGAACTACACTTAGTTCTGAGGAGGTGAGATAAAGGCAAGGTCTTAACCTTGGGGGAGGCGTAGAGGGCAAAGAAACAGCTTAGCATCTTTGGGGCAATCTCTAAATTGGTTCTTTCTTCCTTATACTGAGCTCCCTTTCTTCCTTATTGACAAAACCTCTCATTTACAGCTAACTTAGAAGAATCAAAAGAAGCAGACTTTTACAGGCTATGATGTCAATGTAGCAGCAAAAAGCTGCTAGGGGAGCACGGGATGCAAACCCAAGGGTAGGACTGCTCAGATCAGCATTGCTGTCAGCCAGGGAACCACAGCAGCTCCCAGAGCAGCTGCAGAATTCCCTGCTGCAAACTTGGAGCAATCGGATGAGCCGAGGAAGGCTGACTGAGCAGGCACGCTGATCTTGAGAAGTGTGGTCCAGCTGAGGAGTACTTGGGAACCCAGCAGAAAATACTTGTGGTTGCTCTCTACTGGGTGAGCAAACTGACCTGACTCAGCTGAGCACCAGAGTTGGCAAAAGGAACAGGGTGAGGACATTCAGCCGGAGGGAGGAGCAGGGACAGCAGCAGCATTAATATGGGCTAAGTCCACCTCACCTTGAAATTATGATTACAGGTAGAACATGTTTAACCACAGACTGTGCTGAACTTTAACCTTTGGTTTTACATAGCATCTTTTCTTTATTTTATTTATGTGTGTGGCGTTGTGTGACAAGATGGACTGGGCCAATGTTACCAAACTTAGGTCGCCCAGTTGATAGGTAAACCAGCCAGTGACAGCACAGCTCTGTGTGCTGGAACCTGAGGGCGATGCCCTTAAAGGCAGCAGCGCTGAGGAAGCCTTCCCACCAGGCTATGGAGCAGAAATGGAGGCTGGTTTTGGCCTGGATTTGGGGAAATATTTTCACTAGGACATATTACAAGCTGAAGTTTCCAGCAAATGGTGAAGACTCACAAGAGATTTCCCTGTCTTTGAATAACTTTGCCTTCTGCCCTCAAAGCTATGAATCCAATCAGTATTTACAATGTTGTAACCTAGATAAATTCCCTCCTGCATCAAGTGTTTATTTATAAAAGTTCAGAATAAGCAGAGCACCCAAGTCCCAATAACAAAGCAACCTTTATGAAACAACCTCATCAAAAATACCTTAAGCCATCTATTGTTAACCTGTTTTATGTAAAATTATTCTGCCAGAAATACCCTCTAAAATTACTTTTTTTCAAATATGAAAGTTTATTCTTTTTGTTATAGAATGCACTAAACCAAATAAATTAATGCAACCCATTAATGAAAATGTATGAGTAAAAAAAAAAGTTAATTTGCAATGGGAGTTCATGAAAAATCTCCGTTGCTCTCTGAATTTTTGTTTCTTCTCAATTAGTGCCTGAGCACTTTTGTTTCTCTGGCACATTTAGATGGCTTTCTGTACATGTGTTTCTTACTGCTTTGGTTCATCAAAATGATATCAGATAAAGCAGCTGTGCAAACTGGCAGTTCATTTACAGTGATTATATGAAATTGCTTATCAGAATAAGAGTCAAAACATGGGCAGATAAGGTCTAACTGTGATCTTCTGCTATGTGCTATCAGATGTTTGACAAATTATTTAGGATATTAAATTTGTGGTTAAAGCTGGGGGTACAAAAGCTTCCTGCTTCAGCAGAGGAAATCTAAACAGAGGAGGAAAAAAAAGATAATTAGCATTGGTTATTGTTTGAAGGTTTCATTTCATTCAATTTTCAAGTAGTTCTGTCTTTCTAAGCCCTGGGTCACAGTCTGGGACCTGTCTGTACAAATATTTGCTTTGTCGGGAGAAAGCAAACCATGCTGGTGATGGAGTGGGCCCAAACTTTCTGATGCCCATCTGATGAGACTAATCAACCACTGAAGTAATGGCTGACTGTAATGGAATGTTACTTACTTTTTCCATTTATAATGCCAAGACTGTAAAAACTTTTACTTTCTTTTTTGCTAGCAGGTGTGTTTGGATACCATTTCTTCCTTCCCTCTCTTGCTGCACATGACACTTGACTGCATGTATTAGGGCCAGTGTCTTTCATTGTCACAGAGCACTTTGACTAGCAGCTCAATCGAGGAGAACAGACCCTCTGCACCCTGATTGCCTTGTAGAAATCATCAGTCTTTTGAGTTCACTTCCTCAGCGTTGCTGTGACTTCCCCTGACCCTGCCCACATGGCTCACTACCTGCCACAGAGACAATTCTTACCCCTGGAACTTCCCCCTAGAATTTGTGCTGCTACCAAAATAGTTCTGCTAGCGCAGAGCTGGTGGAACTGGAGTCACAGAGCCAAAATGGGTTGGGTATGTGGAAGTTAAGAGAGATCCAGTTACTTGTGATTAATCAGAGGTGGGAAAGAAACTGCTTTGGGAATAACGATACCAACCCATTTCAACTAGCAAAGGTGGTAATTCACCACACCAAATAATTCTTTTTATTCTTTCTCATAGTAATTTTAGGTCAACCACAGTGAGCTCTAAATGAGTGTTTGGAATAATAATCACTTACTTTATTAATGGATTAATTGCTAATGAGACACTGGATTCATCACAATGAAATATTGTCTGTCACTGCAGGACTTCTGTCATGGGCAAGTGATGTGGCCCCCACTAAGTGCCCTTCAAGTGAAAATTGCTGAACCTGGAAAATCCTGTAAACAAGTTTGTCAGGAAAGCCAGCTCATTTGTGAGCCTTCCTTCTTCCAGCATCTTAACAAGGACAAAGCTCTGCTTAAGTAAGTACCCAAAAGCACAAGCGTATTATTTGTCTCTTCCTATAGCTCTGGTTTTTCCACATACGGCGCTTAGTGCACGGATTCTCTAAGCAGGGAAGTGGGGGGAGGCACTGTGTGTTTTGGCAGCAGCAACCCATGAGGTCAGCAGTCCATCCTTCACAGCAGATGGTAGGAGTTACTGCTGTGCCCACAGCACTGCTCCATGCAGCATGTGTTTTTGCAGTGAGGAATACAGCACAGAGGCAACCACCAAGCCAAAAATTCACAGCTTTTCCTTCCTCCCTCCACCTCCTACATGCACGCTCTGCACGCTGCGCTGCCCTTTGGTACAGAGATGCTTGCAACAAGAGGAGATGCTTACTCTGCAGTATCACAGATGCCGGGACTATGATTGTGTTTGAGTGGGCTTGTAAAACTTGGGCATGTTGCAGGCTTGGCTGAGCAGGCGCACTGTTCTATGTGACTTTTGCCATACCTTCCTGAGAGCTGGTGAGCTGGCGTGGTGCCTCACACCAATCCCAGCCGGGTTGGCAGCGCGGTGGAGGGAATGATTCAAAAATTAGCTGTGTTTTGTTGCAGTAAATAAAACTCCCTAAGCATTGCGTGATTTCTACCAGTTATGTGCATGACTTTAAGTGCAGTGCCTAGTACTGCTTTTCTTTCATTTACTGAGCTCCCTCTTTGGTCACGATTAACATCCATACTGAGAAGCATATTCATTAACAATCCACAAGTACCATCTCTGCAAAGCTTTTGTCAGTAGTGTCCTAGATAAAGATTTCTGATCCCTCATGTATTTAGAGGTATTAGTACCACTTTATAGTTCTTACCAGCTATGCATTAAGGAAATTATTGCTGCTTTCAGGTGCCATCTCTTTGGGAACATGTCTGTGTTCCTTTCAGAAAGAAAACAAAGCATTCAAAAGCCAGGCTCCAAAATGGTTGCTAGGGAATCTTCCTTACAGGTTTTCTATCTTCACCTTTTTCTGTATTCTTTGCAGATGGATTTTACTTTTATATTTTATTTGAAAAGTTGTAATTTCCAGTGGAGTACAGAAGCAGCTCAAATGTGAAAACTTTCTGTCAGGCTCCTTGTTCTTTTCTAGCTATCTAGACAAAACTGTGTTTCTGTGGACACAAAATCTGTTAAATTCCACTTCTAAAGCTACCACTGTTTCCAGGATAATGTGAAAAAAGACTCTGCTGGAATTGCTACCTTCATACTTTTAAGCTTTGTGGTCAGAAAATGGCAACTTGAGTTTTCCTTTCTTCTGCAGCACAGCCTCACATAGGGCTGCCCCGGGATGCCCGGCATGGTGTGGTTTGCCTGGCAGATATTTGTGCTCAACTCAAAGAAAATTCCTCCTGATTGCAGATTCCTTGGTTTTGTCTTACTAGAAATCCATGATATATTAAAACATCAGAGCTGAGGAACAGTCAAAAATGTTTTTTCCTTTTTAACTTCTCTCATTAATCTTTAAGACATGAAGTAATGCTAAAAAGACTGTGCTGCCCTCTGCAGAGAGAATCTGTGCAAGAAAAAAGAAATTAAGAGCAGTGTGTGAAAACCTGCACCTCTGATCTTACTTAACTTAGTATGCAGTGCAGTATTATGTTTGGAGTGAGGAAGGATGAAAACTGCACACTCAGCTCCTGCAAACTCCACTGCACTTTTGATCACTTGCTTTTCTTTTTAGGCATAACATCGAATGTCTCACCACTGAGTCTGCAAATGATATTCTGGTCCCCTCTTTTGATGGAAGAAGGAAGCACTGTGTTTTCCAAGGTGACCTCTTACTGTTCAGCTGTGCTGGATCCCACCCGACCCACAGAAGAATCTGCCCGTGCAGGGACTACATTAAGGGACAGGTTGCGCTTTGTAAAGACTGCCTATAGCAGCAGCAGGGCTTCTTTTGAGTAGAGGACAAAATGTAAGTAGTTTTGAGAGGAGTTACTATTAATTCCTGCACTTCTGTCCAGGTTTTTTGCTGCAGGCAGAGCTATTATTGCTGGGCAGAATTATCTACTGAGAGGAGGGATTGATAGCAAACAGCTAACTGATCTTTTTTCCTATAAGAACATTTGCAGCGCAGCTCTTCAAACTGCTTCATCTGTTTGCGAAGAGAAATGAGTTTCGTGTTCTCCAGTGATTTGAAGATGACTGCACAGAATAGTTTGTAGAAAACTCCCAGGCCCGTCAAACTTCTTCTTTTGTTGTTTGGGTGAAGTGTTTTCTATTTTTCGATGAGTTTGGACATCCCCACTCGTGGTTAGCGAAGAGATCTCAGAATCATTCCAGTAGGAAATTGGAAAAAGTGCGCTTGGGGGGGAGGGAGGAGGACTAAAATTTATTATAGATGCACTGTTTTGGGTACTGCTTTGTCTTGAATGGCTACAAAGTGGTTTACTTACAAGAATTTGGAATCACGAGATAGCTCTGTATTCTGTAATTGGGTTATCTGGGCCCAGCCCTTTTTATTTGTTTTAATCTTTGTATACAAGGTATAGTCTGCATCACAGCTGCTGCACCAGAGCAGTTGAACAGAAAGTACTATGAGTGAGCAAGCAGGCAGCGTGTGACCCAACAGCCAACTTGGGCTGGGGTACTCTTCAGTGTGGAAAAGCCTCAAAGACATGCTGCCTTTTTAGGAACGGACTTGTCAGTTTACTGGTCCCATTTAGAAAGTAATCCTTGGAATTTGCCCATGCTTCTGTTGTAGTCTGTCTACTAGAAATACTGTGTGAAGCAAAAAGTATTCAGCATCTTTGGAGCAATATTATCGTTAGAGCCTCAGTTTGCTGCGCCTTCCAGTAGTTAAAGTGTTGCTGAATGACATAGAAAGGTTAAACTAAGCTAACTATAATTATTGTATGGTAGAAATGTAAAATGTCTTCATAACTAGCTAGATTTTTAAAGAGAATTTTTTTCTGAAGAATGAGAGGAGACAAACAACTGCTAAGAAAAGTATTGACTGATCTTGTGGGTGCTTTGGTTGTTTTTCTCTTGAGGAGGGGAGGAGGGTTTTGGTGTTTTTTTAGGTTTTCTTTTCTGTTTTTTTAACAGGCACACCAGTTATAAATTGAGAAAATTGAAGAGCTTGAATTCAAACTTCCTTTGAAGCAGCACATTAAATCTTTGACACCACTTTCTTTTTGTAGAGGTAACTGTGGTTCTTCTCAGCAGAAGGTGGCACGCTTGGCAGCACCATTTGTAGGCAGGAAACAATTTGCTAAGGTCAGTGAGAAACCAATCCGTGGTGTATTTTGAAAGCAGTCATAGCACATTTGGAACTTGAATGTGTTCTTTCTGTGTTAGAAAAAGCTCACAATGGCGTGAAGGTTTTTTCCATAAAGATGACCATTACTGAGTAACCATGAAAAGCACAGAAACTTTTGTTTTCCCATTCTTGGATAGATCTGGTTAGCACCAGTTTTTCCTGCACCAGCACTCATTATTTGTGTAGGAGTACTGATGCTTCTCTTGACCTACCAAAGACCATTCAAGGGAACTGCTTTTTAATCTTGGATAAATTTTCAAAACAAGAGAACTGAAAATTATTGAATTTCAGTTACCTTTTTCCAATTGGTTTCCTGCCTCAGCACTCGTGATGGTGTTACGCTGTAACACGCCATACACAGGGCTGCTGCCAACACAGGACCTAATCCTGGGAGGCTGCTGGGCGGCCGCAAGGCTGTGTGGGAATGTTGAAGGGCTGGGATGCCAGGAGCTGGCTGTGATGGTGGTAAAATCTGCTGTATCTTAGAGTAATTTTCCAAAACCAGAACAACAGGGCCCTTTAATGGGAGGCAAACATTTTGTATGAAAAGAAAAACACAACTAGTATGAACATTCTTACTGTTAGCATATCTCAGCATTTGCTTCAGTCAACAGAAGCACAGTTTGCAATAGTTTTAATACCCCAGCAGAGCTGGAGGAGGAGGATTCGAAATGGGTCTGAGCAGATGCAACAGTTCATCTTGTTTCTGTCACATATTCCCCACATAGCCGTGCATATTTGTGCAACTGGAAAACCGTGTGTCTCAATGGCAGTGCGTACTTCTACCTGGTGCTGAATGTGGGGGCGACAGCAGAGATTTGTCTTTCCTAGTTCAGCCTGAGGTTCCTCAGGCAGGATTTTAATTCAGAACGACATATCAGAGAATTACATTGGAAACAAAGATGTGGATGTGTGCACTTACGAATGCAAAACACGTAGTTTTTGTTGTAGTGTAATTCTTGGCTGTAAATACATATTTGCTTGACTCCCACCGCTGTATGGGCCACATGGCATATTGCATTTTATTTTGCCTCTACACTTTTATAGATGGGGAGGGTTTTGGTATTTGTTATTATAAGATTTTCTGGTCTAGTGCTTTGCTCAATGGTAAGTCTGCGTTTACCACAGCAGGGAGAGTCTATTATAAGCTGTCCTTTTTTTTCCATGCTTGTAGCACTATTTTTCTCTCTAGCCTACTGAGCTGAATTACTGCATACTGGCAGAAATGAAACAGCAAACACCGGTGCCACCGGCATTTCGGCCAGGGACAGGATATCTAAATCTGGCTTCAGGATCATCTGGGTCTAATTCTATTTCCTCTGAAATCTATAGAGCACGAGTCCTTAATCTTAAAGAAAAAAGAATCAAGAGCTGTAGTCTCATAGGCCTGCTTTGTTAACTTTAAACACAGTAGCTGGACCTCTTCTTTCAGAAGCGTTACTGGTATGAAATACGGCTTCAATCAGAACTCCTGTAAAAGAGAGATCCTCCAAGAACTGTGAGTGAACAAACTGCAGTGTGCTGATGTTTCACTCTCCATCACACAGCAGTGTTGTTCAGGCATCAGTAAATCATGCAGGGCCCTTCTGCAGATAAGCACTCAGGCAGATCCATGTGGGACTATTACAACTTTGAACCATTTAGTAACGTGTAAGAATCCCCCATTTTAGAACAGGGTCCAGCCTTCTGTCCAAGTGTCAGAACTGTTTTCCTTCTGAGTGAAAGAGTAAAGGCGCAGTCACAGCATTGCACTCGGGGTCCTCGAGGTGGGACTGCTCTGCAGAGCTCAGTCCACCAGCAAGGCCTGCAGCTCCTTCTGCTCTGAAATCAGAGGTCAGGTTTTTGCATGACTTGGCATTTGAATATATTGACCAGTGATTGGTGGGGGGGGAATGTCAAAAGTTGCATAGAAGAACATTTTACAGGCTTTTAAACATAACTCTCATATCAAGACATGCTTTGTTTTAAAATTTTGTATTTTTGTATGTGACCTAGTTTTTTCAAAAAATGTTGTTCCTATGAGATTAGAAAACTTGAGAGAAGCATTTACATATTTATTAACATAAAATTATGGCTTGCCTTTGAAAGGTAAAGTTGGTAAATACACACTGTTTAAAAATGCCAATAAGAACCTCATTTATTTCATATATGCAAGTTGATTTGCACATGTATAAATAGAGTTGCTTTTTTGCATTTTTTGCTTAGTTTGTTTCTTTTTGTGCTTTATAGTCACAGCTGTGTTTGTTTATATCAGATTGTTTCTCCTACAAATATTTAATGTTTATGTGCCTTTTTTTTCTTTACTTTGGGGTTTGGATGGCTGCTTTTAGTGTGGACGCTGTCTGAACAAATATAATGGAACACTAACTGCAGGTAAAACCCAGTGTGCCTCACTGTGTATCTGATAGCAGAGCAAACTTTGAATGTTCTGAAATCACGGGAAGACCTGCTCTAAAAACAAAAGGGTTAATAAGATAAAAGATAGCGAAACATCACTGATTCTTACCAAAATGTGCTTCTGCCAGAGAAATGCCTTTCACTGAATGTCTGTGATTTGACACGAATGCTCCTGCTGGGACAGATGTCTGTGTAATGACAGAGAGCAAACTGCACCCGCTGGATTCTCCTGGGAGACTGCTAACAAAAAACCTGTAGGAATAGCCACACTTGATTTGATTAACTGGAAGAATTAAGATCTGGTTTTTCAGATACAAGTGCGTTCAGATGGAAATGCACAGGGTGACTCCTGGTGCTCCTAACATGCAGTCCTTTATGGATATAAAGAAGTCCATAGCCAAACGTATGAGCCTCAGTGGAGAGGGCTGTTCATCCGCCTGCAGAAATCTCTATTTTCATTTCTGTGAGGACGTTTTGTCTAACAGCTGCTGCTCCGGGTTCAGCAGCACAGAGGACAGAGCCAGGTTTCTGTGCGCTCCCTGCTCAGCTCTGCTGCAGACACTGCTGCAGTTTGTAACTTGCTCACCCACAGGTGCTCAGACTTGTCCAAAATTACCCTCAGGTGCAAGTGAGGTTATTCACCAACGTCTTCTTGCCTCACTTAATCACACTGTTCTGTCCTTTAAATCCTCCTGTGTGTCCTTGGGTTGTCCTCTAAATAAAGACATGCCTCCACTCTCAGAAATGAGTGTCCCCTCTAAATTACAAAGATGAGTTACAAGCTGCTACTCTCAGTACAAACAAAATTCAAGTTGTTTTCTTAGGCATGTATTTTGTTCATAGTGCATTTCAGGACCAGATTTTACTTCAATGAAAACTAAAGGGGATAAATGAGGCTGGGTACAGTTCTCATCCAAGTAATTAATTTCACAACTCCCACTGGCTTCACTGGTAGCAAGGCTCCTCCATTAATTTCTCTTCAAATTAAAAAAAAACAGCTCTCCCTTTTTAATAAAGCACCATCCTACAGGATAAAGACCAAACCCTTGCAGGTTATGCTGTGCATGTTACCAGCAGCCAGTTTTGCTTGATGCTATAGCATTCATCATCACGAAGTTGGTGCGACTCACTGTTAACAGTACTGGTTCAGAACATGGTTAAATAACTGTCCACTCTGCATTCTGGAGTGCTAGAGTCTATCTTTGTTTTGATTTGTGGTTTAAACAGAATATCAGTTACCGTTTTCAACTTCCAAGCCTTTTTTCAAGGGGTGCTAACTTTCTGGCATGGCTCTGTGTGACATTTTCCCTGCGGCTGCTTTCAGCTTTTGACTTAGGATTGGTTTCCATTTGTGGTTCTCCTTTGTCCCCAGCAGCTGAGGGATCACTGTAAAGTTGAGAACGGTGCGCTGGCAGATATAGGCTTATACAGGCTTCTATCAGGCTGGAAAGGCCAGGGACAAGTTTCATTTAGGTATGCTTTAATAATACTGCTGTAGTGTAGCATTAAAACATTTTGTTTAATGATCAGTGACTTCAGTCTCGTCTTCATATTTTTAGGTAGCTCTGGAGTTGTTTTTTTAAGTTAGTTTGTAAATTCCAAATATTATATTTAAATGGAATGTGTAAACAGCAAACTCCACATATCGAGTGTAAAATGTTTACTGTAGGGATGTGTTGAAAATTCCAAAGGCTGAAGCTCAGATGTGAGGCATTGCTCATGTTCTTTCTTCCAGGGAAAAGTAACGAAGTGCAGCTTCCATGTGAGTCATCCTTTACACATTCATTTAATTAAAACCAGCGCTGGGTTCTGATTCAGCAGACCTCTCCCAACAGCACGAAGCCACCTGCTTATTAAATGGGTAAATAAAGTCAGGTCCTCAAAGCGCTGATAAAATGAGCTGTAGTTCCACCTTCCCCACACTGCAGCGTGTGTCACACGGCCCAGCCCAGCTCCTGGCAGAACTGGAGTTGCTCCCAGTGTCGCGCAGGTACATGTAAAGCAGGCTGAATGTCTGTCTGAGGGCAGTTCATTTTAATAGGGTTATACCCAGAACTCATTTGTTTCATTCATTAAGAAGCTTGCTGCAATGTGGTGACAGGGAAAGCCATTTTATTTGGTTTTCACAAAGGAATCCGGCAGAGGAGGAGGAAATGGTAGTTTTTAGTGAAAGGAAAAGGGAGTCAATTTTCTGAGAAAACCTACCCTACGGATTATAAGAAGAGAAATGTTGAAACATAAGGGAATGCTCACTGTGCTGGGTTGGGCTGAGTTCTCTCTCTGGCTGAGTGCAGCAGGGTGACGCGAAGCAGCTCTCTGCTTTCTGGTCTCGTTCCTTCCCTGGAGGCATCTCCACAGGGAAAGGCTAGAAAATTCTGAGCAATCCCTGCAGCACTGTAAGGGGAGAAATCAAACAAAAACCTCCTGAAATCTGTAAAAACAAATTTTTTGCAGAAAATAATTTGGAGTCGGAGTTTTTATAGTTCCATAAGAATTTCAGGGTCAGGCTGGTTACTGTGTGTGTTCAGTTGGAATTCTATCCTAAAGTCCTGACTCCCTGTTTTATTTGAATAGTTGTGTTCCACTATATTACGTTCAAACAGTTTGACTCGGAAAGATCAGAACACAGTGATTCAGATACTGTCAAGTTACTGGGGTTCAATAGGATAAGATTATTTTATTTTTTTTAGAAACGTAAATGTCTGTACTTTAATGGCATAGAAAAATGCTTTGTTTTCACTGTTGTAGAAAAAAACTAGGGAGAACTTTATTTTTCAATAAACCTTTTTCTTGTGTGATTTGGATCTGTTTGTTTTGTGCATAAATGGAAAATCCGTGAGCTGCCACGGATCCAGAGTTGCATCTGTGTGCCCATCCTGCAGCCCACAGCTGCCCGCGCAGCAGCAGCAGTCCCACGGCCCACAGTGGTAAGAAAGGACACTCTGTTATCTGCTTTGTTTTGTTCTAAATCTGAATTGGATTTAAAAACAGATAAAATCACGATTCATTCCAGGAGGGCAACTTGCCCTCTCCAGTAGTTAGACGTATTTCCTAAAAATTTTCAGCCCAAAGGAAGATTGTGGGCACTGCTGTTCACTCCATACAGAATACACGATGCTTTCCAAGAATAAAAGCTGTGCTGTGTTACAGTGACCTTACAGAGTGTTGTCTTTCAAGATCGAGTTCATACGCCAGGAGCTCATGAAGGTGTCTGCTTCTGCGGGTCTGCAACAGAGGGACGTCAAGGCAAAATGCTGGACACTGCTGCTGAAACGGTAATGTCAGCTCTAAAGAGAGCGTACCACGGTAGGAGCCTCTGGGGTTCCAGCAAGTATCAGCTGTTGCCCACAGAATAAGCAGTGCCACCAGTCTCTGTCCCTTGCTGTGGTGAGAGTGGCACTGCCATACAGCCCGTATTGGTAAGGAGCGTGGACAGAAAAATGGTGGGGTTAGTAGCAATAGCACTAACTGACAAAATGATGTGCTTCCCAACTACTTGCAAAACAAACTCCTCGCAAAGGCTTTCTATCAAATGCACTTTCAGCCCTCCAGCTGATGTTCTTGCTGATGCTTGCGTCGCTCCTGGCTGTCCATGCAGTGTCACCTTGATTCTGCTCCCAAAGCTCTGCCTGAGGTGCAGCCGTGCCAACCCCAGCATGCAGCTGATAGCGTGGAGCAGGTAACATGCGGGAACTGGTCACTGCCTCCCCACAGGCTCATCCTGAGGCTGACAGGAGTGGGAAAGCATCCGGCTCCCAGGCGTGGGAGCAGCAGGACAGGTCCCTTGATTGGCTGGTGTTTGATTTAATTACTCTCCAATTGCATAACCTGGACCCACAGGAATGTGGGCTTGTGCCCCTCCTGCCTCAGTTCTGATGCCTGATGGGCAGTGCATGTCAGCACTGCTTTGTCTCAGTACTGCTGCATGGCAGTGCATGTAACATAGCAGCAGCACATACCTGAAAGCATACCTGAAAGTGCTATGAGCACAGTGAAACACTTGCAAGTCCAGGATGAGGCATCCACACAGATCAGTGAATCCACAGATAACGTTTGGTCAGTAGCTTCAGTGCTTCCTTACCTCTCCAGCTCCCAGAAATGTCTATGTACTCCCAGGCAGCTGAGATTGCAGAAGTGCAAATGGTACTATCATTATGAGTGAGGAGAGCTCAGAAGGGTGCATACTGAGAGCTGAATTTGACATTGTCTGAGGAAGTGCTTGTCTGCGGTCTTTGCTTCAAGTCCAGTTCTGGAACATCACTTTCAGATGGTGGTTGAATGATGGTTATTTATGGCTTACCTACAAGGCTAGAAGTAGACTGAATTGGCAAGGGGTTCTAGTTTGAGCCCAGAAATCACCAAAAACCTGGCTTTTAGCCAGAAGTGGAACACCATCAATTTCCACTGCCTAACAATGAAGGTATTCAAAATACACCTCATGCCCACCTGGCACGTGCAAGGCATGGTGTGGAGTTTTGATAGCAGAGAAGGCAGCTGTACTACATGGACAAATTCAAAGCCTCAGCTCAGATTCACTGACATTTTCAGGGATTAAATTTGCAACTCTTGGACATGCTTTAGTAAGTATCAGTTTGCTCTCCGTGCTGTTTCATGTATTAACTTCATTCTCTGTGCTCTTTGCACAACGGAGAGCATCTGGCAGTTTGACAAGCTTGCAGTCACCAATGTTGTGTTGGGCAGTGCCAAGGTTAAGGTGATTGCTCCAAGTGCTCCCAAGCTACCCTTGCTGATGGAAATTCCACCTTCAGTGAGCATGGCTGGAACCTGCTTGTTATCTCATAATTAGAGAGCGGCTGGCACAGACAGGTAATAAAGAAAGCTACTATTGAAAATTTTACCTTTGAGGGTGCCTGGCTGGAGCACAGCATCCTGGTAAACTGGATGAGCATTTGTTTTCTTTCCAGTTGTAATGAGCCATTAGAAGTATGGCAGTATGGATTTGTGCTCATTTCTGTCTATCGCTATTGCCTGGTCTTTTTCCTTTGGAGTCTGAAGTACTTTACTTACTTTCTCGTATTAACCTGCTAATACCAGGAGTGCTTTGAAGCATCCACAGTAACTGAAACACTTCTGCATTTGGTTTATGTTACTGTGATAAGAAAAGTATGAGCTTGTTTAACCACATCTCGTTTTCAAGGGCTGTGCAGCAGGAGTCTACTTACAACCACCCTCTAGAAAAGAGGATTCCCTCAGCTTTGCCTCATGGATGAACACATCCACGAGGTCCCTGTGCACACACTGCACTCAGCGCTTTAACAGGCTTCTTTAAAATGTGAGCTGGTTTAATGTCCTACATGCTCTCCACGGAGTAGGATTCCTGTGCCACCAGGCTCACTGCGGTTAGGTGTCTCGCCACAACCCATTTTACCTTCTTGCTGCTCTTCTGGGTGCTGGTCTGTGCTAGAAACTGGCTGCTGCAGCGCACAGCCCTGCGGAGCAGTGCTTTGGGCAGTTCCTAAGTGTCACTTAATAACTGACGCTGGGACTACAGAAGCAACAAAATCCCTGGAGAGGTGGAAAAGGGTAAACAGTACGAATAAAACCAGCAAAAAATAAGAAATGCATAATATGGCTATGTTCAGGGTCTGGTTCTGTGGTTCTGGTGCTGAAGATGCTTGACAAAACTGAGTTAATCAGCAGGGAGGTGCCTTTTCCATGGCTCTCCTCAGTGGACTTGGAGTTAGAAAAGAACCAGAATGGGAAAATATCAGGACTAAGCAAAAGCATAAGGAATTAGGAACTTGTACATGAAGAAAGGATTTTGGGGTGGCATGTGATATTTAAAAGTCCACCTAATGAGGACAGGGACAATTCCTGTACAATACATCTTTCTGCTAAGTAAGCTGATAAAGTACCTCCTTTGTCTTGTTGAGTGCTTCCATCCTACGCTGAGTGACGCCTGACGGTGTCTGTCATCATCCAGCGACAGCACGGGCTCAAGTAGCACCAGGACACTGATAGTAACAATATTAAGGAGTCTGTATACAAACAATTATATAAACTTAATCCAAAATATGTGTAAACCAGCTATAGCAGCAGAACAGAATTCATTTTGCAGTAAAGACTTTTCTGTTCTGTTTCACAGCAAGTGCCATCGTGCCAGTGCTGTGCACCTCACACTGACACTGTCAGGTCACTGACACCTTTTGGTGTCTCCTCCTACACGCATCGCTGGGAGCTTGCCTTTAATAAGGACCCTGGGGAGCCTGGCTGAGAACTTGCTCTGTGACATTTGATGGGAAATACGGTTGTAGACAACACAGTGCATCAGTAAACAATTACTGCCCCCACTTTACACCAGTCACTGAACAGTCTCATTGTAGATCTATTCTCATTTACATAATCTAGTGTAGAGTAGCTAAAAATGGAGATTTCTAGCTACTTGGCTACTTACCACAGTCCAATTTCAACCTCTGCGGTGGACTGTCTGCTATTTTTAATCCACCTGTGATAAACAGAAGCAATATACTGGCTCTGTGTTGTGAAAGACAACCTGAAATATATAAAATAAAGAGAAAATGGATATAGCCAGAGAATCCAGTTTAATAGGCTGCTATACAGGAAGACTTTGCTCTATGGTACATTCTGGAAATAGTTTTTAAATGTTACTTAAGGTACTGTATAAAATAGATACCAGTTTTATTGTTTATACATCAAGTTCCTTTGATAATTTAATCTGCTAATAAGTAATACATAAGATGTGCAATGGAAGGTGAGCAATACTTTACAGAACAATCTAAATCTAATAAATAGATCTCTATCTCACCACCCAGTTGAGCCACTGTTGTGCCATCGTCAGACTACAGAGCAACCACAGTCACACACACCGACACGTCTGTGTAAAGTATAACAGAATAAAAAGTCCCATTCCTCAAGCAGCTTCTCTTCCTTGCATGACTTCTTGGCTTTGGTCTGTACAGTAATACTGTGTGTGCTTGTTTGGTCCATGCAAAGCAATCAACAGTGTCTTCTTAAGAAAAAATAGAATTTAAGTTGAAGAGGTATCGTTTCACTTAGTTTAGGGCTAAAATGAAGAACACTCTGATCCCAGAAAGGTTTGTAACCACTCCTTCTGTGGGCCTATTTAAAAAGGGGTGAAGGGAGTTCCCAGGTAAGTGTTTCAAAGCAACACAGCTCTTGGAGTCCGCTCTTTACAACAGGATATTCTGTTAGCCAAAGAGGTTAGCAAGGATTGCACTTCTGTTACAGCATGTGTTTAGGAAAATACAGGCCAGGGCAAAAAAACAAGATCTGAAACTGGCACTTCTTTACCCACAGGTTTATCACATCATTAAGAACACTTTCACTCCAGAATATACAATGTGGCAGCTGGGTTAAAACTGCAAACTGCATGTTTTCTATTGTCACAGGAATCAATAGCATATTTGAAAGAAAAATGCTGCTGTTTCACTGAATTGCAAGCAGTGTGCACATATGCCAATTTTACAGAGAGATTTCCCATTAAAACAAACTTTAACAAAAACGAACCACGGGAAACAAACTGCATATTTAATAAAATACCATTGGCACCACTTGCCAAAACTGCTGTAGTTTTACAGTCCTTACAAAGAAGAGGGGTGTGATCTTCACTCAAACATTTCATAGTGGCGCGTTTGCCGTACGCGGGGCACCATATCAATAAGCAACCTGCAAAGGAAAGCACAGCAGTGGTTATGCAGGGCTGCACTGAGTGGCGGTGACACCACGCAGAAGCAGATGATGGCATGAGTGCAGCACGGCTTCAGAGGCCATTCCAAAGGCTTCTGAGGCTGTTTGGTACATTTAAATACTTCAGCACTGGTTTGCCTCTACACTTTTCCAGAAGAGCTGGTTTTGCAGTGGAAACAATAGCAATTACAGTCATTTTTCAAAAATGGCATTCTCCATTAAAATGTTAACTTCCCAAGGGTAAGGGAAGAAAAACAAACAGCTTCCAGCTGAGGACTTTCTGCATCCAAAGTCCACCTCTTAACAGTCATGATTCCAACTGAATAAGATGCTGCATCTCCCCTTTTCTTACGGAGAAAGAACAATGAAAAGCAAAACCCTCAGATTCCATGCAGGCAAGGGAAATTGTAGCAGAGCTTCATTCAATATTATTCTGTCAATAAATAACCTTAACATTCAGTAAAAACAATATGATTTGAAAAAAGCTGGCTAACTTCCAGTTCAAAGTTGTTCCATGGTGGAGGTAAGACAGAAATCACAGGTAAGAGCACTCCTGAAATCTGTGGTTATTTTTTGAATATTTTGAAGCCAAAACTGTTTCATTACTATATTTCCGAATGCAGGTAAAGAAATGCCTCATTAGACCAATTCTAATTTCTTTAAAGTTCTGGCTTCTTTCCTATTGATGCGAGACAGACACTCTTTTGTCCATTTCCATGCGCTGTGCCACACTGTTGGCAGCTGGGCTAATAAACTGCAGTAACTGGAATTACACAGGCATTTAAGAGCTTGGCTTTTTACATTAAAAAGACAGCCTGTCTGCAATACATACTGAAATATCTACTAGCAAGAGATACTCACTTGATTCCATAGGCAAATATTGTAAGTCCAATTAAAACTCCTATACTGCCATCCAGATACCAGACAGAAGAATTGTGTTTAAAGACTTCTGCGCTAAGAAGGATGGAAAATCCCATTATTCCACCTACAAGAGAGTTGAAGCCTAGACAGGGAAAAAAAGAAGAAAGGAAAAAAGAGGAAGAACCAAATCTCAACAATGTCACATCAGAAGAGTTCACCTCTCGGGAGAAAAGCTGTGGTTGTGCCAGTACTGCAGAGAGGGCGAAGATCCCCGCGTGAGGTGTCCTGCATGCTGCTTCACTGCGTGAGGGAGGCAGCCATGCCATTTGTTCACACCATTAGCCAGCAGACTGCAATGCTTCTGTTCTACAAATCAAACTAGGAATATCTGGTGTCTGACCAGTGTTTTTAAGCTCTGTCACTTGTCTGTTCTGATATAAGAGTTTACATCCATTTCCTTGTACTGGGTGTCTTGGTTCAGTTGGTCCCAACTTTTCTCACAACTCTGTTGAGTTCCAAATCCTAATTCTAGCTGCTGTTTGTTTCAAACAGCTTTCCTTTCTTGATGCTAAATCCTTCAAATGCTGGACTGCTCCATGTTGACTCTGCCAGTGCAGCACTTCTCCCTCTTGTAGCTGTTCATCATGAATCAGAACCAACCACCTCCGAGCTGTAACCAGTGGTTGGCTGGCTGTAGCCTCTTGTATAGATATCTTCCAAAGATCATCTCCATAAGCTAATTACTACTGCAGCACACACAGCGAGCCCTGACTGGAACATCGAAGGAAGATCAGTAAGGGACTTGAAGTCTCTTACTTTCACTGAACAGCAGTCAGGTAGACTCCAGGATACCCAAGATGCTCATTAAAGAGAAGATGATTTTGCACAGTAACTGTTCACAGATGTCATCACAATCCAGATATTTATTTTCTTGTATGTGGCACTATAGCTCAGAGCTGCATGCACTGCTGACTGCATTAGGAAGACACACAATAATCCCAGGAACAGATTCATATCTATTATTCATAAGTTTTACAGACATCATTTTAGATTCCTCTCTTTCTCTCTTTTTTAAACTGTTCCTTTCTAAGATTGTCCCTTCAAAATCTTTCCAGAGCTTTTAGAATGATCAGTGTCATTTTCCCTTCAGCTCTGCTTTGTTAGTCTGATTATTTTTCACAGTCATTGATTGTATTCTTTTCCTTTCCAAACTCCCTTTTTCTGATTTTTCTGTTCCACAGTAGGCCAGAATGCATCACTGTTGTGCTACAACAAAAAACTGTCACTGATAATGCATTCATTTTGTAGATACCTTGATGACAAAGGAAAAAGTCTAACCTGAAATAGCCAATATTTTGCTTTAAGTCAACTCTAGTCAGCCCAATTCTCCATGTCTGCCAACAACCACAAGCATGACACTTACCCCTGAATGTCTCCTTTGAGCCAGGCTGATCCCATCCCATCCCATCCCAAACTAAGTCATTTCTGCAAGATGTAGCTAAAATTTGACTACTTCTATAGCTGAAATACTTTCATAATCCATCCATATTTTAAGATGCACCAGATCTTTGTCAGTAGGTATTTAAATGCAAAGGAAACCTCGCATGGAAAAGCATGAGCTACTTAGCAAGTCTGTGGCAGAATGGGGAATACAAAGGTATCAGGCTCCCAGAGCCATGAGAAAAGGATCTGGGATTTTTTGTGACTGTGGTGATGCCATTGGGATCACAAATCTTGCATATGCATGCTTGATTACTGGAATAATTATACCGGTATATCTAAACCAGCATACGCCCAAAGCACTCTGTTAGTGCCTAGTCTGTTTGTATTCCCAAGAAATACAACATACTACTTCTACTGTGAATGAAATATATATTGTGTGTGTATAATAATATTAAGTATAAATTAATTCACTATAAATTTAAACCAGCATTAGTTCCATTACCAGCTTAAGCCAGATTCCATTAGCACAACATCCAAAAGGCAGGAAATAATAAGACATTTTCTTATCATTATTGGCTGATGTTTCCAAATGATCTAAAAGCTACTTAGAAAGGAAATTGTCCTCTTTTCCTGACTGTCATTCAGGCAAACCTTTCTTTGTTGGTGTGGCAGGAAATCATGTAGCAGCTGCAGGTATGAATCCAGACACCACGTTCTGTGCATAAGGTCAGCACAGGAAAAAACAGGCAGCTAAATCTGGGAAGGAAATGGGTATCCACAACCTACAGCAATATGGGCTGACACTACCTGTCTGTGTCATCACTGCATTTGTCCTTTGAGATGGTACAAGATTCAAGATGGGAAAGAGCTGTTTTTATTATCCAAAAGGCCATGAACTTTCAGTGTACACAAACTGTACAAGTAACATTTTGCTTCATAAGGATTAATACAGTTGGGCTTAAAGAATAGGGCTTTGCAGCAATAGATTTTTAAAAACAAAACAAAACAAACAAACAAAAAAAACCAAGTATCCTTAATAGAGATTGGCATGTATGAGAGACAAAAAAACATCTATTTTTCAGAAAGAAAAATGTATGCTTGAGTTACTCAAAACAGTTTGCTGGTCTACAGCCAGTGATCACAGGAGATAAGTTAGTAGGAAACAGAGAACACTAAAAAAAGAATTGCAAGGGAGTGCTAAATCTGTCTCGGGTATTGAATCATACTGTCTCCCCCTGGCTGTTAATAAGCTAAGTATATACGTAAATGTCTTTTTGTGAAAGAAGATATTTATCTACACATGGTAATACCAGCCTCCTACATTTTCTAAAATAGTCCTAGAAGGAAGAAAATAGAGGTAATAAGCAGAACAAGGTAATTGTATACCTTATTCCCTAATTTTTTTCATCAAAGAATGAGCAAGCTCCAGCTCAGTAGCAATATAATTAGCTCAAGGATGTAATTAGGAGGGAAGCAATTTCTGTGTCATGCAGGAGACCAACTCAAAGCTAGAATTATTCAGGAATTTTTCACCTAATATTTTGTCTGAAAAAGCTGACTGTTTTAAAAACAAGCCACATTTTTTAGAGTGAAGGTTAATCTGCCTAGCAAACATGTCCTGCTTACACTCTGACAGCAAAATGAGGCAGACTCACTGGTCTGCAGCTCCCAGGATCCTTTCCAGAATCCATTTTGCAGACTGGAGATCCTTTTGATTCAAACTGTCTAGGAGAATCTGTACTAAGGAACAGAAACAACGTCTATTGCAGCGAGGCACACAGAGAGGCAGTAGCATACTTCTACTCCCTGCACTGCTGTTTTGATTCTTTTTTTGCTTATTTTGTATTTAATACATAAATAGTCACAAAGTATTTATATGTGGGACAATGTAAAAAGTATGTGTTCCCATCCATCACACAAAAAAAATTAAGTAGGTTTAATTAAGATAAAGTATATGCATCCGAAGAGTAAACTGAAAATTGAGTTTCCTTAAAGTGACATTTTTAGCAGAGTAAAATAATTTACATTCCACAATCCACAAATCATTGACACTGTACTGTGTATCCTAACAGAACACTCCAAACTGTAACACGATGGGGATTTGTAGGGATCTGTGCTAACTCCATCCTCCCCGTGGGCTCACATTTGCAGAGCAGACCTCTCTGAAGATCCACAAGCTTTGGCCTTCTAAGTGAGAGGAGTATTGGAGCTCACCTCAAAACGTGCCTTACATGTACCTTTACAAAGAGCAACAGCTGGGCACTACGCACCTGCACCGAGGGCTGGAGCAGTGAGGGCTTCCAAGCACTGCATGAGTTTCACCATGTGACAAACCCTGGCAGGGTGCAGGACAGTAGGCAGTGGCATTGTTTTCCATGTATCATACTGGCTGTACTGAGCAGGTGACAGGAAAAGAACCAGGGAGGCAAATTACCTCTACTGGAGGAAGTCTGAATGATGGCTGCAACTCCTGCTGAAAGCAGAGTGGCATTTTCTGCAGCAGACCTTCTACATTTGAGCAGTAGAGATGAACCTGTTCACCAGGTATAGGCAGTGAGGACAGATGTGACTTAGCCAAATCTTTATAAATTGTTGCCATATCCCTACATTGTATTCCAACCTCTGACAAATATACACCTCATGTATATTATGTGCTCTCTCACTCTCTCCATTATTGCTCGCTAGCTACCCATTAACTGTTTGACTTCCATCAGATGTACTCATTGCAGCTGATGCATCTGTGTAAGAAGCCAGAGGTCAAAGATTGCTGTTTTGTGTTTTCCCACCTCCTCATTTCAATACACTTCCCCAGTTGCCCTTGTACAGGGGATCACTTCTGTCTTTGGGTCTACCACATTCCCTGGGAGAATCTGTAAGTGCAACAGGTTTGTATTCACACTCACCATCAGTTATCAGCGCTCTGCTTGTAAGGACCTTGCCCAGCATAAACTTGATTACTGCCAAAACAGTGCAGAGGATGCCACTTAAAACGGAAACACTATACAGAAAGTCATCCTGAAAGAAAAGATGTCAGACATTAGTATATTTTCTGGTCCTGTAAAGTATAATTAAATGACAAATATTAATAATTAGTATGCAATTATTTGTGCCACTGAAGTATACAACCTGAAAAAAAGACCTCCTAGGTTAGGACTTTCAGACAGCTGGTGATTATTTTGCTGATACTACTACCAGTAATTGCTCTTGCAAACGTAACTAATGATGGTTCCAAGCAACACATTTTGAATAGACTCAAACTCCTGAGATTCAGGAGACGATCCACCTGCTGGGCTGACTGTGGGCTGCCTAGTAACCTAATGTCTAATGCAATCAATAAGGAAGTCTGCATGCAGGATGAAGGATTGAGATCCCACTTACCAGACCTTGGTTGATTTTTTTGTGTGAGAAATAATAATCCAGTATTCTTTCTAAAGTAAAGTAAAGTCTGATCCAAGCAACAGCCTTAAGAGCTTTACTACCGACGTGCAGGCTTAGCTCTTAGAACACAAATTTTCGCAGCTACAGAACTATCCACAATATTTAATTTGAATATATAGCACAGGCTCCCCAGGTTCCCTCAACAGAAAGCTGAGTGTCTATGGAGGGCAAATAAGAGTATCTGATTATTGTTTAACACACTTTCTCTAAAAGGCTGTCTGCAGGCACCTACCTCTTTCCCCTCACTAGCTGGTGTTCAGGTGGTGTGTGGGAACTGCTGAGTCATGGCCTGAACCACTGATTGAGCACCTGGGAAAAGGAGCTGTCAGCCCTGGGAGCACACATGAATGCAATTCAGCTGTGTGACTGGAAGGGGTGCAGCCTGGCTGCACCTCTCTTGGATCCCATTGAAGGGCTGACTGCCACTGTGGAAGGATCTCTGGTTGGACATCTCTCCCTTGTGGAGTCTTTCCTGTGAGCCTGGATCTTCTGAGACAGGCAAGGACTTTTCCTTTGTAACACCATTCCATTTGTGCTGGTCCCTTTGCTATTACACTCCTCTATCGCCCTTCCACTGTGTTAATCTTTCTGATTGTAACAGGTGGGGTGCGAGGAGACTGCCGGGTGCTGAAACAGCTGCTGCAATCAAGCACCTAACAGCAGTCCCTGTGTTTCTTCTTCTGCCATCTAACCACAGTGCTTCAAAACAGATTAATGCATTTCTCTTAAAACAAGCTTTAATTTAAGCTGTTGTAACATCAGTACAAATAAAGGAAACAGCAAGAATATTTTTATCTGCAGGTCTAAGTGGGCCAGTGCCACTGGGACCCTGTTACTGATTCAAATACTCTGGCAAAAACCCCCATTTATAGTAAATGTTGTCATGATGATTCATCATCAGCTCCATCTATTTCCATTATTTTAGCGGCAACTCGAGGCACAAAGAAATGAAAAAAAGGGTTGTGAAAACCTGCTTAGGAAGATATTGGTAATTGCAGGTGTGATGGGGATGCTCAGATCCCCAAAGCCTCCATTCGGTACATTTTAGTACAGTTTTCTACGTCTGCCAAGAGCCCATTCCTTCTAGTCCTGGTACAGTATTGAGTATTACAACAAAACGTGCTGATGGAAAGAGCATGAAACAGAAGCAGTGAGAAAACAGAATTAAGGCAACTGCATAACAGTGGGATAAAAAACATTGATAAAATTATTCTACCAAAATGACTGGAACGTACTCCTCCAATTCTGGAGGGCTAGGGAAGGTCTAGAAAAGTTTGCTTGATGTCAGCCTGGTGTATTTACCATGCCCCAAGATTTAACTTGGATAGTCCGACAAACTCTCATTGGTCTTCAGATTTTAATCTAATCTCAGCTAACATTTTACTAAATATTTTAACTAATATTTAATATAGAGCATGAGCAAGACTTCAGAATAACCTGAAGCAGAACAATGTGCAGTATCAACCTAAGGACCACTGAGTCTCCACCCCAAGCTAGCAGAGTGCCATTCTCACGCGACTGTTCTGTAGATGAGCCAATTCCTTTTCACTTAATTTGCAGTAGTAAGAGTGGCTTTCAAGCATATGAAGGCCCTGCATTTCTTTTTCTTGCTACAGAATATCAACCCAGTTGGTCGCAATCTGACGGGCAACAGGAACTGCCTTTCAGCAGCTACTGCTGCTGAAAAGAGTCAAGCAGGATTTAAAGGGTGACTGTGGAGGGGATGAAAAGAGCAGAGCAAAGGGGTGCCACATTATTTTGATCTTGTTTTTTTCTTGTCATAGCACATACCATAGATTGTGGTGGCTTGGGATTTCTCGGTGTTACCAAACTCATGGAATACTGCATGCATCTTGACATATGTTCTAGCTATTGTATCATGATCAAAAATAGTCTCACTAATTGCTTTACTGGCAGCCAAAACAACCTAAATGTGGTATAGGCTCTTGAATAAATTCATCAAGCTAAAATTTTATAGAGAATTCAGGAACTCAAAAATCTTCCTGACCACAAGCTCATTTTGTTTCTAATACTGAACAGACAGCCACCGATGCAGCAGGAGATCTGATCCATCAGGGCTTCTTTGCCATCACAGTGAACAGAGAAGGGGAGGAAACCAAAAATCTCCTCTTCTTGCTTTAGTCTGTTCAGAATAGTTTCTGTCAGAAGATTCCATTCCCTGTTTTTTCCTCTGGATGTCAAACCTTAATACCTAACGTTCACCAGCTCAGAGCAGTTCCACACAACACCCACACGGAGGCAGCTGATACTGCAGTACCAGGCAAGGAGAAAAAAAATCACCTACTTTGACTCCCAGGCCTTCGCTGTGTTTTCTGGATGTCCAGGCAGCCGGAAGCTGGAAGAAGCATCTAGCAAGAAGGTTTTGCAACAGGGCAAAGAGCTGCTCGAAACGCTCTTTGGGGCCCACACACAGGGAGAGAGGCTGGAAGTGGCTTAGGACAGCATGTGGCTCTGCTGGTAGGCCACACAGCAGAGGGTCACGGAGGTTGTGACTGCTGGAAGGAACAACACCGACCACCTGATCCTCGGGGCTACAGAGCAAGGGGACACGAGGCTGGTGCACTCCCCTTGCTGCTGCAGTGCTACAGGGCTCCGAGAGTTAAACACATCATACCGTGATGTGAAGTGACTGCCAATGAACTAACCCTCCTTTGGAGAAAGGAAGACAAGAGGCCAGAATAGAGAGCTAAATTAATAAAATAAGCCCAGCCATCTGGCACTGTCTCCCTCAGGATCTTCCCTCCACCGTGCCCCCTCTGTGTCCCTTTGCCTTAGCATCTGACAGTCATTAACAGCACGAAGGACATCTTGCCAAACTCACTGTATGTATTCATGGTGTTATTTTAATTAAAGCAGCAATAGCAAATTGTGACAGATGATAAAAATTTAAACTCTGACCATTTCCATATGATAAAAGCTTCTCAGCATTGTAAATAAAGCTCTTTCCTTTTCCATTTCTTTTGATCATATTCACTCATTACTATTACACCCTACACGAAATCTCAGTGAACAGAAACACGTGCCTTACTAGATGGCTTCACGTATAAAACAACAGCGTGCACAAAGCTAGCTGCTCAGCCTGAATGACCATCTCATTACACAGCATTTTATGCTGTGACAGTGTCCCAAATGAAAGCTTTCCTATGATGCTTTCTTTGGTCCCAGGAAGGGAATAACAGCGGTCAGCAGGCAGCATTGCTGCACTTCATCCCAATGCATTGTCCCCATCGGTGCAAATGAGAACAGAGGCCTTCAAAGAATGTGACAATACTTTTGTCCCTGCTTTCAAAGATCTTACCAAAAGCAGTCATCTTACGGCTTAAGGAAAATTTGTTGATGGTGTTGTGACTTTGATCTTTCTAAATCTACTGTAGAAACTAAAACAAGCTGCAGGGGATGCTTCAGTGCTGGCTTGGTAGGGGGAGATGCTTTAACACAATTCTCAGGCTAGTAACTAAATTTATAGCTGATTTGTGCTGCTAGCATCTTCCTAGAATGCCTTACTAATTCTGACTTTGCCCTACTTCCAACCTATATTATTTCTACCAATTATTTTTTCCCCTCCATCCTGCATTTACCATCCTTTACATTCATTTCCGCTTTTGGGATGCAGAAATGTTCTCACTTCACCTTCAGTTTACAGTGTTGAGCGAAAAGGCATTTATGGTATTGGAGGAAGAAGGAACCTTCAGTGTTCATAACCAGTGGTCACAATACATGTAAAATCAAGGTTAAAATCCGTATGCATGATTCTCCTCTCTGGCCCTCCTGCACTCTGCCCCAAGGTAAGCTGCTGCTTCTCCTCCCACAGCTGCAGCTTCCCCTCCACTCTCCTTAACTTTCTGTGACCCTGGCACAGCTGGGAGCTGCTGGTGCCACTCCTTCATCCCATTTCCCTCTCCCCCCACCCAGAGAAAGCAGAGTTTTATGGTGTTGTACCTCCTCTCTGCTGAGCCTTGCCCAGGAAAGAAGGGTTTAAAATAAAACGAGACGCCTTGGCTCAGGAGGGAGGGCTGCATTTCTGGAATGCTGCAGCTGCTGTTGGCAGAAGCAATGTTGTGACTAGGCCAAACCGAGCCGGCTTTGTGGTGTTAAATACCGATTTTGCCCCTCTCTGCTCCTCACCACCTGTCTCACATCCCCACAGCAGCCTGCTCCTGCAGCTCCTCAGCAGCTCCCTCTCACCTCACCCAATCCGGCACGCTGCTACCAGGCCTCTCTCCGAAGTTAACCAAAAAGGACTGGTTCCCCTGCTCCTCCCCTGAAGGATGTGTTTATATAGATAGAGTCCAAATTTCAGTCCTGCTTTCTCACAAGTAATGAATACTTTATGTAATCAGTTTAGAGGTGGCTTCTGGGAAGCTGGAGGGCCCATCTCACCAGCTGACTTCAAAAGGGAGGAGGGTTTTAACTGCTTTGCACTGCCAGAAAACAAACCAACAGCCCAGTGTCTGACTCAGGTAGCAAACTCTTCACACATAAGGAGCTATAATTAGCACCAAAAAAATTCTTACGAATGTTTAAACTTGCACCTTGAGTGCTGAAGCACTGTGACAAAGCAATTCCACAGAGCAGAGCGCTTCAGAAAGTAAATAATGATGACAGTAAGGTAAGAGCTGATCACAGGGCACAGGGGCTGTGAAGGGCATTACCCGAGGTGTGACCAGCAGTCCGTACCACATAAGCCCCCACATGGCTAGCACTTACTTCCTATCACTGTGCTAAGGCCTGAAAGCAAGACTTTTCATGAATCACTTAAAACAACTTGTAAGCCAGAGCTGAGGAAGTGATCAACTGTATTTCAGGTCGTTTTCATATCTGCAACATTCTCACCAATCTGTAACAACATGTGTGTTTTAGGGCTAAATTAATTGTTTAAGGCCAAACAACAAAGCATCAAACCATATGAAATATCACTGTGATCATGATAAAACAAGATTCTAAAGTATAATTATGTTCAGTCATTTGATTTGAAATGGTATGCAATAAATGATATGCATATATGAGAGAAAATAAAGAGAAGCATGGATAAGGGCATATCTTAGGTACATTAGTCACAAGTAGTATTTTCTATATTGCTATTGACCTCTAATTCAGCTGCTGATGCTAAATATATTACGTATTTATTATAAATGATTGAATTAGCAAATAAACTAGAGCTCAAAAAGCTACACTGTGCCACTCCTAGCTTCCGTTCAACAATCAATAATATGTGATAGAATTACAAGCAGCCTAATCTTACAAGGGATTTCATTTATAGAAGCATCGGAGGCGCCACATCAGATGTGCATCACGTCTTTTGTGTACAAATTGATTACATTTTCCTTCTTTGTTCTGAAGGAAATGTCAGAAATATGGCGTGATGCTTGCTTACTCTTGCAAAAAAGTGTCCTTTGCCATACTAATGAGGACAAATGCCAAACTGCATTGACATTACATGTGTTATACTATTATCTAGGGAAACATAAGCAGTAACTGAATAGTAAATGGGTATTGATTTACAACCCCAGGTGAAATTAAAACAGTCACCCTCAGTGTTGCTGGGTTGGCCTGGTTTTAGCCTTCTCAAATAGAAAATGCTTGCAAATTCTTGGTGGCAACAGTGAAACTGAAATATACCATTGTATACTTATTATTCAAGAATATATAGTGATTGACATGGAGAAGGTAAAAAAAGGCAAAATAAAAAAGAATTTTTATAGGAGAGCTGTCAAATGCTAACACTAACAAATCCAAACAGAACAATGCTTGAAAACTATGCTTGATGTGAGTTTTAAATATAGAAATCAGAGCATAATGTCATCAACATTATGGAGTATCACTAAATATATGCACCAAGTCTGCAGGGTTGGTACTGGCTATGGATACAGCTCTCTGAAACAACAATAAAGGAATGGAAATTCCTTTTCCAATGGGAATTGTCTTATTACAGCCAACATAGGCTGGAGAACAAATGCTGTGAGTAACAGTAAGGAAAATATTCTGAATCTGATAGCTAGGAAAAAAAATAAAGAAGTAAATCACTTCTGAGCCACAAAGAAGTGATTCTATTTTAGGTTCAATACTCAACACTGTAGAAAAAAAAACAACTGAAATTATGTGATCTGAGAATGATTCATTTAAAATTAAGTGGAAGGGTAAACACAGCGAAGGTTTATATTCCCAGTGCCAAATGTTGATTAACTTCCTAAGTCAGATGTAATGAAGAACGGCTAAAATTATCAGAAAATTTAATTCCAAATACCCTGGAAAGAAGAGCAGCCGGCCTACTTCTAACAATTGCAGCAAGTGCTTTAGGAACAAAGAAAGTGAGGAGAAAAAAACAAAAAAGAACTGCTGAGTGACAAAGTTTTTCCCTAGGGGTCAGGAGTATCACTGAAATAATAACTGTGGCACGTCATGCTGAAACAGGTCCTATAAAGTTTAGCAGCTGCATAAGAAATAAGACCAGAAATAAGTGGAATGTGTAACTGTGACGGTACATCCCTCTGCCTTGTGAAAAAACAGTCAAGAGTTTTGTGACTTTTCTGTGCTTTCCGGGTGAACACATTCACAGCCACCCCTTCCTCCAAACACATTCACAATGTTTAGCACATGCACTCATGAAGAGAAAGCCCAAGGCAACCTTACACACTTACCTAGACAGAGGGCACTGCCCAGGCCATACAGCACACCCACACCTACTTTTTTTACCAAGAAATCTAGAACAAATACGCAAGCATCCTAGCTACGTGATAACAATAGGAGAGAAATAGGAAGATTTCCTTCAAAAACACGTTCGAAAACAAGTGTTCATGGATTTAGAGGTGTGTCACTTCATCTCTAAATTCATAAAATATGAATGCTCTCATTAAAAACATTTTCAGACAAATGAGAAAGGAGGTCACAGCCTGATCAAGAAATAACTTGTGCTTATGTGTTGATGCATGCAGAAACTGTGTCTACATACACACCCACACAAATCTGTCTCCAAAAGAAAATGAAGTATCTGCAAACTCCAGGCAAGTTGAGATGTCAGCCGGGTCCTCTCCAGAACATACACAAGAGATTTATCTTCATTTAGAGTCCAGGCTAACTGGAGAGGTCCCAGCTGACTGTCGGTTACCAAATCTGACTCCAGTGTACAAGAAGGGCAGGAAGGACGACCCAGAGAATTACAGGCTTGCCAGTCCAACCTCAGTACCAGGGATGTCATCTTATGGCCCATACAGGACAATCAAGCGATCAGGTGTAGCCAGCATGGCTTTCTGAAAAGCGGGACCTGCCTGATTAACCTGATTCTGTCCTCTGGTGCTCAGTATAAGTCATTTCCAAAGCTTCAAAAACTGCCCTATATAGAAAGAACTTTTGGTTTCACACCATTTTTCACAAGATTTGTAGAAACACTGGAGGAACTGCCACAGTAGTACTTGCAGTGAGTACGGTGGGACATTCACCTGCAGGGCGCTTTGCATTGCTCCTCAAAGCATACGTGGGAGAAAAACAATCCACTATGCTCCTCACGATGTATATTCAACATTGGTGGTTTCCAGATTGTTTGGACAAACAGATCCCTTTGGTTCCCTTTAGTTTCTCCTACTTCTACATCTTATCATCAACCTTATAATTCATGACTTCATGATTTAACTCATTTAAAAACACGATAATATAATTCTATGGACCAGTTCTTGGAAAGCATTGCTCTATATCACAAATATTGAAAATGCTAGCAGAAGGGATTGTATTTCAAACCTTGGGGATTAATACATATCTCATTATTTAAAAAGAAACTTTTTCCCATGATAGAATTCAATTCTTACATTAATTATGCTATTGCATGTGAATAATTAATTCACTGGCCAACTCTCCTGACACAGAATGTCATTTTTCAGAGCAGGCTTCTTTTTAATTATTATATAACATAATGTGCTTAGGGAAAATCGTAAGTTTACCTAGCAGTGGCAATTTCTGAACAGGCAACTAACTGCAGGATATGGAAATTACAGTTTAAAGTTCTGCAGAAATATCAGTTTAGTGCTCAGCAGTAATTTGGAAAAATGAAGTATCAGTCTGTGGTGACTCTTCTACCTTCAATCACATGGGCTCTTTGGGCTTCACTGTCTGAAAAAGGAGACAAAACTGAAAAGAAAGTTATGAAGAAAGCCAGTGATGACCAAAGATAATGAATATCTCCCATGTGAGGAATGATTAAACAGAAAAGGTTCTCCTGCTGTCAGAAAAGTCAAGTGGGACATATGGAGGTAGACGTGATGGGATGGAGGTGATTAACTGGGAAACAATGATTACCTCTTCCAATACAGGAATTACGGAGGCAACGAATGAAATTCTTTGAAATGCTACCATTCTATGATTCTGTGAAATCAGAAAACAGTAAAACCACAAAAGGGAGTATTTCTTCCCACAATGCACAATTACAGCATCATATGATATTGCTGATACTAAAAACATACAGAGCTTTAAAAAGCATTTATAGAAACTGACAGAAGAAAAATGGTACCACAAGCTTGGATCCCCAAAGCCATGGGATCCCCAAAGCCATGGGACATGCTGAAATGCAGATTACCAGAAGCAGGCCCACCAGCTGCTGTCAGGACTGTGCTTCTCAAAATGTTGGACACTGGAACTACTGTCATTCAGTATGTTTCAATGAAATTATGTTCAGCGTGGTATAAAAGAGAATTCAGCTAAATGATTGAAAAATGCCTCACTGAACTAAACTTGAGACCCAGGCCTGCAAATTAAGTAGATCCTCTCTGCAGTCTAACAAGAAACTGTGGATATCTAAGCCCCTTACCTAATGGATGGGGTGCTCAAGCTGGAAATGCCATAAATACAACTGCCATCCTCTTTTTGGTTGTCTGAATCGTGGTGAGGACTGTCAGACCTGCAGCTTAAATCACTGTACAAAATGACAACAATATGAAATACTCCTTTTCTTAACGTCCACACAAAGTCTGTGTTCCAAACACTTGAAAAAGCATTTCAAGTCATTTCTTAGTCATACGAATTTCACATCCTTTCTTGTTAGCAGTATTTTCATGAAAGCCACTTGGCCATGATCCATCCACTTCAAGGACAACAGAATCTCTGTATTAAAGATCTCAAATTCTTTTTAAGGAAAAGTCTTTCTCACTACATGAGTAGTAAAAACCGACAGATAATAAACGCTGTATCTTATATACAACAAGAAATACAACAAACTTTGTATAAGTGTTCCAGAATGATTCCAAAGTGATTAACTATATTTTTAGGTTTTTAATCTTAGCATGCTACAGCTCATTAATGGATACCTGATTGGTTGTTCTGTTTCATTTGTTAAATTTAATCTGTCCACACCGCATGCTATTTTCTCCTAAACTTGCACAAATTAAGATGAGCACAGAAGATACAATTGCTTCAGTTTCTAATTCTGACAAAGTCACAGAAGTTTACGACAAATTAAGATGTAAAAAACAGACTTCATAGTTCTGACAGTGATGCGGTCAGCCATGCTGCTCAGCACTAACATCCTTGTTCATCTTGAATCCCACACAACCATTAGAGCAACACACACAAAACAATTTCCGTCTTCAAGAAAGACTGACAATATTAGTTCTGTAATCAGCATCTGAATACCGAGAGCAGTATTTTCCGGTTGGTTTAAGCACATCATCCCATCAGACTGAAGTCACACATTTAAAATTTCACACAACACTTTGAAAAGTACCCACACCTTTAATGACCTTTGCTTCAAGAAAGACTATTTCAGACAAACTATACAAAAGCATCACGCAATTATGACTCATATGTGAGACACTGTAACCTCCATCATCTTACTCCAGTAAGGAGCTCTTCATGCTTGTTTTGTATGAGTTTGGTGTCCCTAATGCTCTAGATAAAAGAGTAGGAACAGAAACTTATGCCCTGGCTGATTGCATTTGAGCAGACTTCCACTCTTCTAAGCTAATGGCATTGCCTAAGCACTGCAGGTTAGCTAAAAACATCTCTGACCAGCAAAAACCCAAAGAATTGGGAAGAACAACTATTTCTACTGAGGCAGAGAGCACTGAGTAATGCTAAGGGAGCGTTACACAAATAGAAAATCATCATCAGATTCGGGCACAGCCAGAGCAACAGAACAGGTTTCTACTGAACAACATTCTTTTCCTCAAGTATTTTTAATATAGTAAGCTTTACGTTTAATTACGTCACTGGCTATTACAGTAATATCTTTGCTATAATGCTGTTCTCTCAGTTGTCTTTTTTTGCCAGTGTTATCCTTAGTTTACAAAGAGATCTTTCAACTGTCATGAAACCCTCACCTGAATCAATTTCACACAGTGAGAGATACTGGAAGACTTTGAGAAGAGAATCCTCGCCATGTCATTTAAGAGACATAGGACAGAAACATCGTGCTTTTTTCATCCCTTGTTCTAACCTACTTTCCAGGCAAAATCAGAAGGTATGAAATACCCTTTCTGTGAATATGTGACATTCGCCCTGCCACTAGTCAGCCACAGTCTGTGCCCTGCCAGACACATCTTCTCAACAATTGATATTACTTGAGAGTCATCAGACAGCCTGATGTCACAGGAACAAAATATTTATCCTCATACTGGGTCAAATGTAAGCAGAATCCACCTACTCAATGCAGTTTTAGGCCACCAAAGTCTGAATCCGAGGTAGTCTGTCACAGAAGGGATCTGTGCAAATGATCCCTACAGGACACTTGAAACACAGTGGGACCTGCTCTTTGAGGACATTTTTCTGTAGATTTTCAAATTTTATTCCCGCTTCACGTAGATGTCAAAAAAGTTAAAATATGAGAAATTACAACATTTCTCAGAGACTTTTCTTCCCACATAAGAAACAGAGTACTCACCTACAGATGATACCTGTAATGATGGAAGATGCCACACTTTTTAAACTTTTGTTCCTACTGCTGAAAATACTAGGACGTTTATTTACCCCCAGTGAATTAGACTGAGTCATCCAAATTAATCTGATTTATGCTACCATCAAACCTTCTTGGCTTACTTCTGCTTCTTACACCTAGATTTCATTTTCTCACTCAATACAAGTCAAACTGCAGCCAGACGCACTGTTTGGGTATAGCTAAGTTAAGAGGTTGTCTTTTAGCTGACCATCAGTGTAGGGTCTTCCCCCACCCTTACCAGGATTTCCTTCTGCTTTGCTGACACACAGGCATCCATGCTCGCTCCCTAACCTAGTTCTGTCACAATGTTTTGGTTGAGTTGGAGAAATGACTACTAAAAGTGTTCAAGTTAACCTAGATCATTTTGACAGAACCAGGCTGGGGAGTAACTACGTGTGCTGTTTACACTGGTAGTAAATTATGAAGAGTGGAAAAGAGGAGAAGTGGAAAGCAAAGAGAACACGAATCCCTTGCAGCCATACAATGCATTTGGCTTCAATTCAATAATGCATTAATTCACAGGCTTTCGCTATGCTACTTGTGGTTGTTCAAATTTCACTATGCTACTGAAAACTACGTTCTGTTGTTGGCCAGTTTCTCAGAAGTTCCCATGACAGTACAGCACCCAGTAGGCCATCTGCACTGCTAACATGGGTAACGGATTCAAATTTCATTTGGGCTTTTTTTTTTTTCCCCCCAGCTCTGCCTCCATCTCTTGGACAAAAGTAAGGAGTTTCTCTGCAATTGTATGTGAAGAGTGATACTTGTATGGAAGAAGTCCTGATGTAAAAGGCTGTACACATTTACAAATAGACCATACTTCAAGGCTGAATGCAAAACGCCCAAGTCAGGTAGTATATACAATAACTAAAACTAAGCCTAACTTTTTGGGGGCACTTTAGGAAGAGTCTTCTGGGAGTGGAACCACTACCAAATGGCTCTTCCAGTGAGCAGCTGATTTGGTTGAGTAGAGCTCAGGGAAGTTAATAACCGCTGCTGGCAGGAAGCAAGGAGGGTAGGACAGAGCAGAGCTGAGATAAAGGCTGCTGGAGAAAGTTGCTCTGTAGGCCAGGTAGGGACTGGCTTTCATAACCAAACAAAGCAGAGAGCAGGAGAAAAACCCTTTATGATGCTCCATGGTGAGCTGGTTGAAAAGCCAGCTGTTTCACCCAGCGTTCTCCCTTCACCTCTTTTGTTCTTGCTACTTGTAAGTGGCTTTGGAATTGGAGAAAAGAGCCAGGGAGAGGAAAAGCCTTTTCCCAAATTAAAAATAAAATACTGAAATAGTACTAAACAGTGGAAAGATTCTCCTATCAAAATTCCACCACTTCCATTAAGCCCAGAGAGACTGCCTCACTTTAAGTGAACTTCTGTAGCCCTGTGTAAAAGTTTTAAATGATTATGCTGAGAAAGATTTGGCCTGTAGATGTAACCACAGAGAAGAAAAGGTGGAGTCAAGCCTATAAAAACCTTTAAAAACTAAAAGGAGGCATTGGCCTTTCTCTGTCTCACTGGCAGTGTGAGGGATAAAGTGAACATTTCAAAGAACATGAATCACCTTACCACTTCTGGAAGAACCTTCTTTGCAAGATCGTGGATAGCTTTGATCACAATACATATAGATGACAGGAGGAATATGACACCCAAGATAACACAGGCTCTAGAAAAAAAAGTTAAGAACATAGCAGTGAGAGAGTTGAAAACTCCAGATGATGCATAACAAACAACAAAATTTTAATGGTAAAAAAATCTTATATATGTAAAGATAAAGGCTGGAATTAAAGAACAGAATGAAAAGAAACACCCCGATCCTTCCCAGTTCTTAAAATCCAGTGTGTGTGTGAAAAGACAGGACAGATGTTTCAGACTGAGAATGGGGGAGAAGGCCATGCCTCTTCTGCTCCTGATGATTTACCACACGTTCCCCTAGAGGTCTGTTTCTCTCAGTCTGTTTTTGTTTTGCTAAGATCTGGCACTAGAAATAATCAAGGGAACTTCACTCTCTTTATCAAACCAGAGCAGATGTTTGGTAAAACTGAACAGTAGCGCAAGAGAACTTGAAACCTCTGTATCCTCACCAAATCTCCTAGAAAAAAAAGATTAAAATTATTAAAATATTCAGCATGCTAGGTCACTAGGACCACTTTACAGGTTATCCAGGGGTCTCTCAAACCGAAATGTCAGAAATAAGAATCATAACATAAGCTCATAACATTGGGTGCAGAATTAGATGCTTTGTTCCTGCCCTGCAGAGCTTACAGTCTAGTTTAGAGAAAGCAAACAAATAGGACATTGAGGAGACAATGAAATAACAGTATTATTGTTGTGAATAGGATTCTGGCACAATGAGGGGCTTACAAAGCAGGTGAGGCATACCCAAAACTTCACAGTCAAAAAGAAAATTCTTGGTTTTGTTCAAATATAGATTGATACTGCTTTGAGGTGGAGTTCCACTTGCTCAGAAATACTACAGGATACAAGGCTTTGATTTTCTCTACACAAACAATAACAGAAAGTCTTGGTAAGTATTGGTATATCCATAGCCATTTTACTAACAGATTTTCAGATAGGAACTCTATTAGAAAATAGCAAAGTACTATAAACAATTTTAATGCTTGAAGCCTTAAATATTTAAGTGATTTCTATATGTACAATTTTTTTCTTCAAAATTTACATTACCTTTGTTTGATACTCATCATTTGGTACCTCTCTGTTAACTCAGTCTACAGATCCTCTAACTATTCCAGTAGCATGCTACTATTTTTAACAATTCAGACATCAGGTTATCTGGTGGTTGACAACACACGTAATGCTCATATCAAACCCAACCTAGGGACTGCAGCTGGACTGATACTGCTCTGCCTGGGTCAGAAGACACAGCAGTGGTGAAGGTGAGCAGCTGGTGATTTTATTCTTCCCCAGACAGGGAACACTAAAACACACCATGGACAACCCACATAATCCTGCAGGCAAGATCTGATAAAGAAGCTGCCCTTCTCCAGAGTACAGAAAATGCAGAGGCCAGCACCCTTCCCAGCACCAGAGTGGTATATGCTAGACCAGTTATTTGTTTCAGGTAGGCACAGTTCCGTTACATCTGCAGTTAGAGGTGATCAGTAAATGGCCAAAGGTATGGGAGGAAAGTTCATCTCTCACGAGGAATAAGCAGAATGGAAAATTAGAGGGCTTTTGTTTCCCAATGCATATTTGCAAGCAGATCCCTGTTCTGCTCTTGATTCCTCTCAGAGCATTACAGTTTCACTTTACCTTTCCTGACCTAGTGCTGCCAAACTGAAAACTTTTCAGTACCACCTTTATACATTAATTCTCCAATATTTAGGACTGTTATAGCCTAGAGAGTTTATAATTCACCATCCTTCATGATCAATTCTGTTATGGTTATTTTATTTTGGAGTAGATAAACAGGTGCTAAAATTTCTACTCACTCGCCTGGGACAAAAGCAGGAGTTAGGTACTTTGAGCACAGAACTGGTTCACAGAAGTTGGCCATTTGCTGAGCCAGTGACAGGCAGAAACAAGAGACAAACACTTTCTGCAAGAATTGCTGACATTTCATCTGGAAGCAACACTGATAGAAAGCCTGTTCCATCATTCCCAGCAGACTTGAACCAACATAACCACAAATCCTCCAGTTGGGAACAACACATTAAACTTTTTGTGCTGACATATTCTGTTTAACACCAAGGCAAGAGGAGACAATGAAACATCACCTTCCATTGGCATATCTTCTATTCCCTGTAAACACCTTCTGGGGAAGACGAGCTTCCTAAGGGCCTGGCAGCAGCCCTTGCTGGCACAAGCTGAATGGGTCAAGGGAATGAGTGCTAGCCCTGACCAGCGCCTGGATTCAGCTCTCACTTACATTGGACTCTCCGTGCTTTCTTTGTAAACTCTTCCACCACCCAATCCTAACTGCAATTTTGTATCTTTGCTTATGCCAGCAGACAAATAATAACTTCACAAACTTGAGCTGCTTATGTTATTTCCTAGATAAGTTTTACTGTGTCAGAAAAACTCCCCTATACATACTAAGCTGGAAATAGCTAGAAGTACATTATAACAGTGGCAAGAGTATTAATAGCAGAGAGAAATAGTCTGAGGCTTGACTCAGCATTCAGTCAAGCCTAGCTTCTCCTTTACATGCTGGCTTTTGGAATCCGCTGCCATGCAAAATTAATAAGTAATGGCACAGTACTTTAAGTGCAAAAATACATGTTTCTTGTCCATCTGCTACCAATTACTCAACTGTTTTGTATCTACATAAACTGTTTCCAGCTGCTAGTGAAGGGTGTTAGTGCCAAGGTTGTGGGTAAATGCAGTTTTGTTAATAACATTCACTTCACTGGATGAGCCAGCGGCCATTTCTAAACCAGTCCAAGGCAACTCAGAAGAAACTATAAAAACTAATGGGCAAAGTGCTAAGCAGAAATTTGGTTCGACTGGAAAAAAAACAGGTAATGTTTTCCAGATGCCACGGGTTTGGAATCGCCATTCAGTAACGTTATTCAGGTCCCCTGAGGCATGAGGGCACTCTGCACAGTGCCTCCCTTGATTAGCAGATCAGTATCACTCATTTACACCTCCCATCTCCTACTGGAAACTGTGTTCACCGTTTCTGCCTGCTGCCCATCAAGAAAGACATTCAAAAAGTTCTTGCTAGCTGTGTTAATCGGCCTGACTCTATCCTACCTCAAATCTATCAGTGTAGGACTAGATGATCTTGGAGGTTTTTTCCCACCTTGGTGATTCTGTGTGGAGAGGACTCACACTGGCCTGGGGACTGCCAGTCTATACACATGGAGGAAAGTAACAACACGTGGCTGTGAACTGTTGCTTCCCACAGTCCTCCCTGCCTACAGATTCTCCACATTGCAGCTTCTGCCCACCTTCTGCTCACTGTGCTGGGCTCTTCACCAGCATGGCACGGGCAAGTGGAAAATGTGATTCTGCCCAGCAGGGCTGTAGTTCCTCCACACACTTGCCAAACCTTTCCAGAGCTCTCTGCTATTCCCAGTTCTCTTGACTGCAGAACCAGGTCCCATTACCTAAATGTTCCTTCAGGGCTATCACGTCACAGCAACTTCACTCCTGTAAGGAGTTTTTAGCATGATCCACAGTTACCTATCAACTCAAGATATCTGTTCTTTTCTTAGAAGTCAAAGTTTCTCCCTATTTGAATTCAAAAACCTGAAACTTTAGAAGATGAATTGAATTGAAACAGAAAATAACAATGCATGCATTTTTTGTGAAAACCAGCATTAGCTATGTAAGAAACCTGTTCTTCAGATGTAAGTGAGTATCTTACTCTTACTTAAAAAGCAATGTAAGAAGAAATTTGTTTAAATCTCATACTTATTTTACAGGCATTTCTACATGGGTTAATATATGTTGTTTTCCCACTAAATCTTTACTACATCATTAGAGATACAATTTATCTCTCTATATATTTTATAAACACAAAATAATTGACCATTATAGGTTTGACAGGCAACAGAAGAGATCTGACGAAGAATGCAAGAATCTGGAATTTCCTTCATTTCTATGTAGTATTTCTTCTAAAAGCTTCTGAACAGAAAGAGGTACAAAGAAAATGTAGTCAAAGCATTTTAAAACAATGGTAAAACGTGACTGGATTTTCACAGACAATGAGCTTTCTAGAATCTTTCAGAATGCAGCACAAAGACCAACAGACTGACTCAGAAAGGACAAGGTGAAGACATGCAAAGTGTTTTTCTTAGTGCACTGGCACTGGGAATGTAAGAATAATCAATATTATATCACTAAGTAGTCCATAGAAAGTATTTAATATTACAGTCTTAATAGTGAAACCACCAAGTCTTTCTGCAGCAGATGGTGATCTACAGAGCATATTTCTTGATGTGCTTTTGATGCAGTATTCCTATATGAAAAGCCAGAAGACAATATAAAGTATAATTCACTGTATTAAAAAATGAATTCATCAATTCTGTCAGCTTCTCAATCTAACTTTGTCACAGATGAAACTGTTAAATCACTCATACTACTGCCTCAGGAATTCAGAATGAAACTATCTGGACTTTAAAACAATTTGTATGGCTTTTGAGCTTTGACTGCTCCTAGTCCTAGCTCCACTACTAACATCTAAACCCATGTCTCCAAGATAAAGCTTGATTATGGGCATGCTACAACCTGACAATTTCCTTTTTCTGAAAGCAGTACTACAACTCATTATGGTACCAGTACAACAACCCACATACAGCCCATGTATATTTATACGACTCTATAAATACCCACTTTGAATAACACCAGTCCTGGATATGTGCGCTCACAGCAACCAAAATGAGAAGATCAGTGGAACTGTATTTCACAACACACAGATGACACCTCAGTTGTTTTTTTCCCCTTCTTGTCTTTTTCCAAAGAAAAGAAAGTCCAACTACTCAATTCATTTGCATCTGCAGACACAGCAGAATAGTCTTCTAAGCACAGATTTATCTTTAATTTTGTCTTACGTTTGGTATTATTTGTTTCAACCCTCTGCAAGTAGTGATAAGAGCAAAATTCTGCAATATTTCAGCCAAGAACTAAAGACCAAACTCACTCCAATGTGTGTGGTGGTAAATTCTCAATGTAGCAGAGCAATTTTGTACGGTTCTTGCCACACTGACTACTCTTTGCCTGAGCCAAGGGGGTTACTATTCTGCATAAGCAGCAGCCAGTCTGAATTTAGACTCCCAGGTGCTTATATTTATAGTACTTTGTACAAAAAATGAAATAATAATAAACATAAAAATAACTAAAGAGTTAGAAATGCACCCTCAGAGACAAGCTCTGCTGTATATTATCTCAAAAGGGATCTGGGGTAAGTTACACGAGGATGACTCATAAAAGATTTTTCCTCATACCAATTGACAGCTATAAAATACTCACAGCAAGATGTTTCACTTTTTAATTACCATCCTGCTATCTTTCTGGTGAGTGGAATACAGTGACACCATACCAATGAGAAGGGTTCATCATGAAGCTCATGGTAATTATTTCTTTCAAGCCAATCTGCTCTAATAATTAGCAGAGGTGGTGCAATACAACTAAGGATTCCGAAAAAAAATTAGTAATGAATGTAAATGCAATCTGCAAGTATGTGCTAACAGCCTCTTAGCAGCTCTCAGGTAGAACTATTTTAGCAGCACAGAGGGAGAAGTTTTTCACGGACTTGGTAGTATTTCTGTTACATCCTGAAACCAATTTTACCGGCACACTTCAAATTCATTAAAATTATTCCTGCCGTGTGATGGCACCATGTGGAATAAAACAAGATTGCCAGCAGCAGTCTAATTACTTCCCAGTTCTATTAACATGATAAAAAATGCAATATTAAAAATCTAGCCTACCTCCTTACTGAGCAATAATATCTGCTACTAAAGATGTTATTTTGGATCTAATATAAAAAGCAATAACTAAAATGATCAGGTTCAGACACTTTTTCTTAACATCATTTACAGACTTAAAAAAATATTCTGTATGTAATAAAAAAAAATCAGCCAAAGCCAGAAATACCTATTCCTTGCTGTTGGCTATTCTGTTAGGCTTAGTTCACCTGAAAGAGTTGCTGGTGGTAAATACTGCACAGTTCTCTAGCGCTGCCATTGACCCATCACTGAAACCGCTCACTGAGGTCCAGCAGTAACCTCAGCATGGCACTCCATTCTGAACCACCACCACACATTTGGATGCACAAGCATACTCAAGTTTTAAAAAGCTTTCCTTTTTACTGGTAAGATAGCAACAATCACTTTATAAATAGAAAAAAAACCTCTCTCCAGGTATTACTTCTCGTGAGGATTTCGCAGGCATAGTTTGTGAGGACCATAGGTCACAGAACAAAGCCTGAGGGGAAATCATACAGCCCCAGCTGAGACCTGTATCTGGATGTTCCTGTAACATTTTTACCACATTAAATCTGGGAAGTTAAACTTTCCCATAACAAAAGAATTTCTAGTGGGGTGTGTCACTCTATAGACATAGATACACAGAGAGACAGCTCTTCTCATTGCCTCAGGCACTCTTACAGTTTCCCCATTCCATGATAAAGCAATCCCCAAGTGATTCAGTCAGTTGCGCCCCCGTCATCTTGAACCTTCTTGACTCTTTTAACTTAGACTAAAATATACTGTATAATATGCATACAAGTTATCCATTTTTCAGTAATTCACTCGTTCAATTTATTCATATATTTCCAATCAGTCTGCATCCTTCAAGTTAGACTTCATAGCTATCAGGGTTTGGGGCTGTTGAGGATCTTACCGTAATATATTCTTCTAAAAGAAATGGACTACTTTCCACCAAGAGATTTGACTACAGAGGTTGGGCAGTCTCTATCCTTGAAAGTCTTCAAGACCCAATTGGGTAAAGCTGTGAGCAACTCATTCTGATGTCAGTGCTGACTGGAGATTGGACTAGAAACCTTCCAAGGCCCATTCAACCTGAATTACCCTATAAGCCCATGAATCTTTATTAACAAAATCTTTCCCTCTGCAGGTTCTGTTGAGGCCTTTCTGCATTAAATAAGTCCCAACAGCCCACAGAAAAGGAGATGTTAAAATCTACAGAGACTATTTTCACCTCTGAGTGAAGAGGCAGTGCGAAAACAATTACTTCACAAGGAACTGAAACGTAGCATTAAAATGTGCTACAGGCCAATAAGTGCAGTATGAGTTCTAAGCCCTGGAGAAATGTGAGTTTATTCAGCAAAGCTGAACAAATCACTTTTATGACGAATATGTGATTTAATCTATGAATAAATCCACTAATGAACCCTCCAGAGTTCAAATGAGAAAAGATTAAATCACCTTCTGAGTCTAGTTGCATTTTTTCTCTCTTCATTTTTCTAGTACTTCTGTTTTCATTCTTTCTTCCCATAACCAAATACAAACTATGTTCTGTGAACTCATGAATAAACTGAATGCTTGCAATAATCTACACCACATTTCTTCCAGATAAGAGGAAGTCAGTCTGTTTAAACAGAACGATGCTTCTTTCTTTTAACATCTGTATTATGGCAGCTCTTATATTCTGATTGTAGTAGCCAAATATATCATTCCTTTTGTAGCCAGGCCAAGATTTAAGCGTAGACAAAATCACTGAGAACTCAGAGAAAGAAACTCAGTCTTTACTTACCAAAGGGGTGGCAAACCAACGGTTTCTGGCTGATGGCAATGAGGTAGAGAAGGGCAGAGGTAGCCAAAGAGGACTCCAAAAAGTCAAAGGACAAATAATATATAATGGGAAAAAGACAGAGGTCATTTCAGGGAGTCAGCAGCCACTGATGGGGAAGGATCTACAGCTGGGTGCCAGTGGGAGGAGGGAAGCTGCACACCTTGCCACAAGCACAGCTCTGCTGCCAATTACTTCAAAAAACAGAGATCAGAGTAAAGACACAGCTGTCACTAACATTTCTTCCTTGCTACCCATTGTGCAGTACTGCTGAGACAATTCTAGCCATACTTCTTCTTAGGGTGACATCCAGAACTGCAAAGGCTAAGACTCTAAAATCTACCTCTAAGCTCATTAAAAGTTCTTGCTCTAAAAAGAACAATTACTAGCCGCTGTGGCATATTACTGTAACGTATAGGGAAAAAAGTCTTCTTTGTCATGCTTTGCTACTGGATATTAAGTTTCTTTGTGTCCAATTAGTTATACTGTTTGGTTTTTTTTAAGTTGTCAGTGCAGCTTTTTTATTATCAGGTTTAGCTACTGAAGAAGACCTGGACACCAATCTATGGACACTCACAGCTGTACAGTGTTTACACCTGCCTGTTGCTGAGTGAAGAGGGGACACAGTCACTTTAAAATACATAGGAACAAAGGGGTTCGTTGCACCTGTTCCAATCCACCTCTAACGGCCAGAATCCAGGTTAGCAGCTGGATTTTCAGCTACTCCTTTTCCTCAACATAAAAACAAAACAAAAGTTGACAAACCACAGGGGACTCAAATATTATTACTAATTATTGTTGAAAGCACTTTCCTAGGTTATTGTATTTAAAAATATACAATATTATCACATGGACTAACTTCTTTTTTCAGAGCACACGGGGGAAATGCTGTTTATATCTGAGACTCAGCTATGTTAGGGGCATATTTCATGTTGAAAATGCTACAGGCCTTTTAAAACTTGCATCACCCTCACAAGTTCAACCAGTCACTGCAGAATAGGTACATCCATTAAAATTGTGCAGATGCACTAGAGCAACAGTTCCATAAATAATTTGATTCTCCATCTATTAAAAGTCTGCCAACAAAAGCCTAAAGGCATTCGTACAACCCAGAGAACTTGAAATCTCTTAGGACCCATTTTCTGGCTCCTTGGTAGCCTTAAAGCAGGTGAGCACAGATTCGGACATTCCTCTAAAGATGGAAATTAAAGCCTTTTGAGAATTTCTGTTGTACTCCCTTTTTATGGTGATTATCAAGTTCCAATACAGAACACAATCATATACATGTAACATATGTATGTGTGTTTGTGTGTGTGCGTGTGTGAGAATACTAGGCAATAAAAATAAATACTGCCTCATCAACTACCAGTGAAGTAAAAGGACAGGTTTTCATCAATTAAATAGATTTTGGATTGGCTATGCTAAAATCATTGCCAAGTCTACAGATGCCACAATTTTAGAAACAGATTTTAGAATGTATAAATATATACATTCACTATTTTTTATTTAGTATAAATTCTGTGTGTGAGAATTGTGTGTGCATGACTGTACGCACACATGCATTTCTGTCTGGATAAAAGCAAAGTTTATAACTGCTTCACTCTTTGCCTGAATACAAGCTAATGGATTTATGGAGAAATGGTGCAGCCTTACAATACAGCCTACCGAAGCACCTCTAAGACTTGTATCCAGAACTGTACCTGGATGTAATATTTTGTCTACATACTGCAGAAGAAAAAATGATTTAGAACTTTTCAGTGTCACTTTAAAAAAAATTCCCCTCCTATAAAGTAGATACTGAAGCATAGCCAAACATTATTTCACAAACTCTGCCCTCTGCTCCTTCAGACGGGAGAGACATCATGCTCCCCAGGAGGACCAGCTCATGGTGGCTGAGAATTAGACAGGACCTGCAGAGTTGGATTCTTATCTATCTCCATGCATTTGACATTTTTCCGGATCACTTAGCTATTCCTTTCACTCATCACAGAAGAGTTTTTTCCTCCAGCCACAGAGGTTTGCCCCTAACTGTGGGGGTAGGTGTGGATTCTGCCATCTGTGCATCTCTTTCTTATGTACAGCACAGATAAAATTATCCATAGCTTTTTCAGATGTGACTGGTACTGTTGGGTCTGAATTGAGGGGATTATTTTCATTCAGCGCCACCTAAATTGACAGTACTCATTTAGTAGAGCTAGCCTGTAGAGTGGAGCCAGTATGCGCATGAAAGTTTAATACAGTACTGAAACTGAAAATCTGGAATGTTTCGTGCTGGTTATATTTGTTTTGTATCAATAGAGCGTGTACTCTGCAATGATTTGGATCAGTATGTTCTCTTACTGAGAACCAAAAGAAAGTAGAGCCAGACCCAGCCTGGCTGTATGACAGCCATTTCCTCCCATGAAAGACAGTTTCCAACTCTTTGTAGCCTTGAGGGCAAGAGTAGGGTACGTCTGGATGTCCATACTGCATGACTACATACACATACTGTTATATCAGTGTAGCTTCACTAGGTGTACCGTGACCAAACCTGAAGTAAATATTGTCAAGTGATGTCATCTGAACATAACCAAGACAGAAGAAAAGGTTTCAAATACTTTGGAAGGAAAAGCTCACTCTGTTTCAGCATCCCTCCTATCTCTAAATTTTCTTAGCAAGTAAGAAGACTTTACACAAATTCACTATGCACTAACTCACATTTTCTCACCAGACACACTGACCTGCACACCCCTGGTACCAACAGACACGGCTCTGCAGGACTTGACAACGTGACAGATCTTTAAAGAAGGCATTCAGCAATTTTCCCTAGCAAGCGAAGAGGGATAGCATTCACACTCTCATTTCCCCTGACCTCCAGAAGTGAATTGCATGAGAAACTAAAGAGCAGAAGAAAAAAGATGTCCAAGGAGCATTTATATCCATATGATACCCATACTGACAAAGGGAATACCCATACTGACAAAGGGAATACTTTGTACAAAGGATAGTTCCCTCAGGTAATTTCAGAGTGGGTGTCTACTTACTGCACAGAGTTTTATAGATGATTCTATTACTGCTGTTTGCTTAACTCTAAATTGCAAAGAGAAGGTAACTAAGCAACTGGTAGGCGTTTATGGTCACTTGACTTGGCTTTTCCAAAGGTCACATGCCTAAGAATATGTAAGGTTATTACAGACAAGCTGTTCAAAGCTTTATCCATCTCCTAGAAAAACATCTACTGGTCCATGGCAGTATTTGAAACACTGACATGCCTGGTAGCTGCACTGCATTTACCTGAAAAGGATACTTCTAATCAAAAGCTGGTTGTGATGCATATTCTGTGAAAAGAAAATTGGCAGGGTAGTTCCAAGGAAGCTTAAATATATATGTATATACAAAGGAAAAAGATTAGTACCCTGTAAGTTGGTGGTCATGAGGTGTTCTGAACTGGCTTTTGGTATCATTACTATGTTTCATGAAGTGCTTTTAAATATTCTAACTCCCATGTCATACCATTCCATAGCCCTAAATTTCAACACTAGTGCATAATGTCCTAGAAAGGTCAGAATACCCGTATTCCTGTCCGTCCTTCTCTTCACTGTAGCCCACATGTGAAGATATCTACGTAGCATTTTCCTGGAGAAGCTCTCCGACATACCTATATCTGTGTGCACATGTTGTGTAACACATGCAGAACAAAAATAAGATGTAGACCTTTAACAGTGAGCAGATGGGTAGGACAGTGAAGTTTGTGAGGGATTTTCTAATAGCTGCATCTACCATAGTCATAATGAGTCAGGTTTCCTATTTCCACCATCCCTGAGGAAAAGTAAAATATTTTTCTTACAGCTGTAGCTCAAACTAAGTTAGAAATTCTTGGATTTCTTACAGCTCTGCTTTTCTGGATGTAAAAATGGATGAGAATACTGGTTCACTCTCACATTAATTTAAGAACCTATTAAGAGTCAAATCCTCAGGGCAGGCATTGCTCACTTTGCCAACAGGTTTAGCACTCTGACAATATCAAATCTAGTTGCCACAGCTTAGGTTAATGTATGGAGATTAAAGCTAAGTTACTGACATATAGCAAAGCTTTTAGACAACATCTAATAACAAAGGTGCAACGACTGCAAAATCTTCCCAATTCTTGATTCACTGTTTTTAAATGTAGCATAAGGTGGGGAAATAATATGCAAAATAAATACAGAAACGCAGATAATTTAAGCCACCTACTCTTCCAAGTGAAGCATCATCTTACCCATAAAGAAAGAGCACTCCAGAATAATATGCTGCTTCATTGCAGGCAGGAATGCCTATTTTCACCCGGCAAAAAGCTTTCTCAGCAGCAGGTAGAGGTGTGACAGATACCTGCAGCCTTGTCTGACACACACGGGACTACCTAACTCCTGTTATTTTAATTCTGAAGTTAATATTTTGAATGACAGATTCACCAATATAAGAAAAAAAGATATACATGAGTTTGGTACAGATTATGTCATGGCAACATAAAGCACTACGAGTTTGTAGGAATTATTTGCCCATTGCACAATTTAATTTTCTTATTACAATAGTAAAAGTAGGAATAGCTGGAGTCTGGCATTCACAATCAAAAAAATAGTGAAAACAACGTCAGTTTTTTGCTCTTGGTTTATCCAGAGTGCTTGTTATGAGTAAGGTTTCTTATTTACTCTGGCACTGGCTTAAGAAAGATGTTGACAGATTGGTTCTTGGGAAAACAGAATTTAGCTTGGTACCATGTACAAAATAATATATAATAAACATCAGCTGCAGCCATCAAGAATCACTGTGTTAAATATGCTGCACAGAGTTAGTCTTTGCAACACTAAAGATAGAAGCTCAAAAAAAAAAAAAAAAGGGCAAACAAATCTTAGGAGCATTGGGTCCTAAGGGCATAAGCAGACACTCAGCCCCTGCACTGCACTGTAGCAAAATGCAATTGCAGCTCTGTAACATAGCAGCATCACTGCCTCATAACCTAAAAAGAGCGTTACTCCATTTGAACTGAATATTTGACCTGAGGCTGCCAACTGTATTAATTCACAATGAGCAAAGCACCATTTCCTGAACAGAAGGAGAATCAAACGGGAGATGTTTCCTTTGTTCACAGGTCTGAGACTTTTCCCACCAACTACACATTAAAAGTTCCATCTTTTACAGACTTTTCACAAGCCTATGTGCCCTAAGTTTGTTATTCTGTTTTCTCAGTCTTTCATTTTTTTAGTGGCAGTTATCACTGTCTCCTCACACTCAGTTCCACTGCTTCAATTTAAGTCCTTCATCCCTGAATTTACCAGATCAAATAGTTGACCTTTGGCTGTACAGCTAGTTACTATTTCCACCTCTGGTGAGACATTTTTCCAGGTCCCTAATGACCCAGGCTTCTATTAAGAAATGACTTTACAGCTATTCACTGGGTTTATTTATGTACATGAAAAACTGCTACTACCTCATCAGTTTCAATAAATTTCTTCCACCAATAAAACCTAGAATTCCTTCAGCATCCCAAGAAGCTATTATGTCATCGAAGATTAACTAAAGGGCAGAATATTCAGGAATATATTTACACTGCTCAGATCTCCTGGTGCATCTTGAGTTGCTCAGCGACAGCTCAATATTTAAATAATGTAAAACAGAAGAATGGCATCAGAATTTTATCCTGGCACAGATTTTCTGCACATATATCTAGCTCGGTAGAGATCCCTCATCCAGTGACAGGACAAGAGGCAATGGTTACAAACTGAAATACGAGAAATACTCATCTGAAAGAGGTTATGCAGAGAGGTTGTTGAGCCTCCATCCCTGGAGATATTCACATCCCACCCAGAAATGGGCCTGAGCAACCTGCTCTATTGACCTTGCTTGGAGAAGAAACGATCTCCAGAGGTGCCTGCCAGCCCCAGCCCCTCCACAACACCACACTTACAGTAGCAAGTCTGCAGACACAGCGCTGCACAAAAATCCTCATATTAAGTAGTAAGCAGTTGTCCGAAGTGCACGGGTAGTCATTCTATTGCATTTTTATCATCTATATCAGAGTTTATTCCTTCCTCTCAGTTCTTCCTCTTAATGAAGAAAAATGGAATTGCAAGGATATTCAGTCATAAGTTTTCATCTTTTGTTGAAATTCAGCATTACTTCTCTAGTTATCTCGGCACACGCCTCTTCTTGGATGTCTGGATCGCTGCCTTCTAGATAATCCACTCAACACCTCCAAATTGCCTTTTGCAACCCAGCAGATCATACCGAGCAAGTCAAGCACTCAGAAACCACGTACTCTGACTTTCCTTCCAGGTATCTGCAGTCTTTCCAACTCCTGCATTCCTCAAGTTCTACAATTCTTTCAAAAACTCTTAAAAAACACATGTAAACACTATAGCCTGCGTTGAGTAGTTGAGAGACTTGGCCCTTTCATTTGACTGCCAAAACAGACAGATAGAGAAGTGAGAAACCATCCAAGGAGTATCAGTAACAAATGTTTTCAATGCTCACCCCACTCCTACACACACTTTGATTAATGAGGCAGCTAGACAGAATCAAGCAGTGTCTCATATGGCTTATAGTGGCTTACATCTGATCTTTTCAATATCCACTGTACGTTCAAAGCCACTCGGTATATTTAAAAATAAAGCATAAAAAATTAATCATAACTTAAGACACCCCTCAAACCTAACCAGATAAATCTTTTCACAGCAACTTAAGAAAAATTCTCCATCAATAGAAGAACTGCATAGCCTGTAACTTGATCTCTTTGGGCCACCAATTTCAAAGAACTTGCAAGCAGGGTGAATCCCAAAGGTAAGTTAAAATACATTTTAGGTTACATTCGTGAAATGCCATGAGAATTATCAAAGATGTACATTGTAGAACTCTGGTCACATGTACACCAAAAAGTACCTTCGCCTCTTGCTCCAGAAAAGGAGAGAAATCAAATGAACCAGTAAAAAGTTAAACTCAGCAGGGCACATTCTTATGGTAGTGACAGAACTGCAATGCCCCTGAAGTCAAATGGTGATGCATCCGTTCAACTTAACAGAACTTGGCACAGAGCACAGTTTTCCACTGCTCATTCTGAGTACCAGCTCATGAAATGCTGCATCTCTCACTTCCATATGGCTACATTTCAGCAAGATTATGCTAAATAAAATACATTCTTTCATATCTTAGCATCTCATTGTAAGTATTTAATTGATCATAAACAATGAGTCAAGCTGTATTCTCTACATCTTTTTCTAGGGTTCTGTTTTCCACCCTACGTTTATATTCTCTCTCAACAAAGCCTAACAGGGCAGGATCTATCTTTGCAGGATCTATCTTTGCCCTTCACTGAGAGGCTTTCCACTGATTTCGGCAGATTCTGATCAACCTCCTACTGTCAAGTTTATAAAATAATTATTTTTATAAATTTGTTACACATAATTTACTGGCAATTTCATTTGGCTCCTGTCAAGGAATTAGGAATACAAATTATTTCCAGGTACATTAGGAGACATACAAATTTATTTAAATCAATGAAAAGAGAGACCCACAAATAAGGAGCAAAACTGTACACATCTCACTCTGGTAAACACAGTAATGTGTTCACAGAAATGCTGAGTTTTGTGCAGGCATTTGGCTTCCACGCCAAGGCAAAGTACGGCTGGGCACACAGAAACATGAACAATGCACAGCATGACACAAGCATCTATGTAAATTATGACCAAACTGTCCCAGAGTCTTAAAGATGGCTTTCCCTGGCACAAATAAAACAAGAACTGTGAAAGAACAGATGTAGTTATAGGCACATACAGTACAATAATTATTTAAAAGTTAAGTAAGCAGCCACGAAGTCATGCAACATTTTGCCAGCAGAGAGACAAATTAATTGCACGTGGTCTTTCAAGCAAGAGATTGATTAAACACAACAGGAAACCAGAAATGTCCCCCTCTCAAAAATCTGACCTGGTAGGAACTGCCTTAAGAGATAAAATCATCTTTGCTTGTCTATAAGATGATCATTCTCTTGTCAAACCTAGCAATAACTACCCAGTGATAAATGTTTCCAGCATATAGTGGTATTCTTTTACTCAGTATCTCACCACATAATCTTTGCTGTCTTCAACTAGAGGGCTTGGCGAGTAATTCATTGACTTAACTTAGCTTTATGTAAAGCAGAGGGATTATATGAAAGCAAATTAAAAAAGAGCATAAAAAGCAGGAAAATATGTTTGCCATGTTGCTTGTTCACTTTGTTGGCTTAGCCATAGGGATATGTTGATTCTTCTTTTGTACTGGGATTTATTTTCTCTATGAAGTACTTAACAATGTTCACTGCTCAGCAGAAGGAGATTTCAAAAATATGTTAATTAAATGTTGACAGGAATCTCTGTGGACGCCCACAAGAGCAAGATACTCAGGAAATGTCTGCTAAGATCTCCAAATTTGTGCAGATAGACTAATTTTGATCACATCTTTCTGTATTTATTTTTATGAATCAATGCCACATCAATTTTCTATGACCATTTATTCCAAACTATTGTGCATGGTATCCTGCCAGAAAGGGATTCAGGGCACTGACCAAGCTGTTGCAAGAGCCCCAGTTAATGAATTTAAAAGTACTGCTTACTGTTTTCTTAGTTTATAGGAAAGAATTATGAAGACAAGTTGTAGTTCCTTCTGTGTATTCTTTTTCCCTTGAGTCTACCAGTAATACAAAAGCCCACTTTCATTCAGGCATCCCTTTGTGCAGAAGGGACTTCATTAGAAGTGTTTCAGGACAAAAACTATCATGTCCCCCTATATAATATAATGATAGTCCATTCCAGAGGAAAGTGGAATTCAAACAAGCCAGATTGGGTTCTACTAGCAATGGCAGTGCAGAACCAGAACAGGGCAGATAAATACACCACAGTTTTGCACCTCAGTGTACTATAAATATGATCAGGAGGTAGCAGCTGTCTTTATGCACTGCCTGGAACAATTCCTTAGCTAATGTCAATCTGATCTGCTCAGGTACCACATGTATCACCAGTGAAAATGCTACACAATGAAATGACACGGATTACAGCCTCCACTGTGATCAATACACTGCTGCCATCTAAAGATTATTTTTTCCCACAGGATTCTTACAGCAATCATTAAATATGCCTTCTTTTCAAGCAGATATATTTTTCCCTAGAAAAGACATACAAATACTGGTATACTCTTATTTACCAAGACAATAGTTGCTCTGCAATAAAAAGGGGATCTATGTGTGTGCCTATGTCACAATTTATATAGTGGTACAAATAAACCATGTCACCCTGCTATCACTAATAGAAACACAGTCTTATTGGGTGTTCTGTAACTTCAACTTCTAATAATATCACAAGAAGATAAAGAGATCTACGTTCAAAAAGAAGGGGTTTGATATATATTCAGTCTTTTTAAAGGAGGCACATACATAATATAAACAACGATTTTGAAGGGATACCCCAAGAAGAATAACAGAGAAAGATGCAAAATAAGAGATTTACAGTCCATTACAGATTGCAAATACAATTCTTCTAACACAAATGCTGCAAGGAAAAAAGCCCAAAGCCCTAACAATTCCTATATTGGACAAAAAAAAAAATGAAAATCAAAACATAGGGAAGTCTGCTCCAGTACAGTTTATGTGTTTGGGTCTAAGCAGTAAATGGGCATAAGGAATGAATACTTGCTGACATGACCAAATGTTTTTTCTCAAAGCTCTGGAATCTCTAACATCACAGCTTGACAGCCAAAGCTCTGCAGGCCTATACCAAAGCCAAAAGCAATTAAGTGTACTTACATGTACTCCCTGTGTGCAGAATGTACAGCAGCTGCGTTGCTGTAACGCCACAAAACTATCGCTGATGACAAAACATCCAGGGTAGCATCAAACTGAAAGAGATACAGAGTCAATTGTTTTGTGGGCCAGTAGTATGCCCACAGATACTAACAGCAACGTATTTACCATCCTGCTGCACAGGCACAAAGCAGCTTCAAATAAACCACTTTAATGAAAGTAGGATTTACATTCATTACATTCATCTTGCTATGTATTACTGCACAGTGATACACTTCAGAGCTCATTCAGTCAATCAAGAGATTAAGAACTTTCTACTTATAATCCATGATCTATGGAGGAGAGAAAAAGCAAAGAACGTTTAACTTTGTCAAAAGTTAAGATTTGTCCAGATTTCATATTTTTCTATTTCACTCTTAAAACAGAGGACGTTTGTACTTCCTGCAAATACAGAAATGTCTTCAGGTAATATCTAAAAACTCAACAAATGTTTGTGCCACTATAAAAACTTTCATACTCATGTCAAGCTTATTACAGAGTCAATCTATGTTTCAGATTTGAAATGCCAAAGTGTTTGAAATCAGGCACTGTGCACGTCATAAGGAAATTTTTGCTCTGCCACTGATCAGGAGAGCCATGGCAACAATTAGAGAAGGAAGTGCCATCCCAAAGCCTGCTTTACTTTTACCCTGGCCTTCCAATAGGAAGGACATGCAAAGTTCAGAAGGAACTTCAGAATTTTGCTCAAAGTTCAACAAGAGAACAGAGTAAGTTGATAGACTTTGTAAAAGATAACCATATCTGGTGGGTAATTCCTGCCAATGATGCGATAGAAACAGTAACTCCTGGGTAAGCCTTAGCAGACAGCAAAAAATTAGAATGAAAATACTTCTATTATCCCTTCCAAAGTTTTACTTCAACAGTAATTCTGCTAATCCAGCACTGAATTTGTACAGTTTACCATGAACTTACAAAAAAAATATTTCGTGTTCAGCAGGAGCACATGAAAAAGAAAAGTAGAGAATATCTAACACTTATTTCTACTTACAGCAAATCCAAACGACGATGCGCTGTATCTCATTACGGAGACAGCTAAAGGAAAGAAAACATTATTTAGAATCTTTTAAACACTTTTTTCGTATCCTTTCTTCTCTCAGCTGGGAACTACAAAACTAGTTTCAACACGTGAGCATAGTTTCACCCAGCTGCCCCCAGAATGACCTGAGCAACACTTAGAAAAAGGGTACGAGACCTAGGGGTCACTAAAAGATGCTTTTCTTTCTTTCGAAACTGTGGTGGGATAAAGTTTAGCAGAGCATTCAGAAATGGGTGCTTATGAAGTATGCTGTCTTTCAGATGAGGTTCTGAGTAAAGCAACAATGTCAGACTCTTAGAAAAATTCAGATCCCAAAGTGCTTTATGCTCCACCAAGGCACAAAAGCCCACCTGACCACCAGCTGGCTGACATGAAGTTATGCAGGCCCATCCAGACACCTCGCCTGTCATCTTTTTGCCAAAAAGCCCATGTGTAATTCACACAGCCCCAAGAAATGTTTCAAATTGCATTAAATCAATGATTACCAAAAGCAGTAGTAGTAATGGGAAACATTTTAACCAGCTCCACTTTTGACAGCATTTTGCCTCTAAAAATAAAATGACTCTTTAAAAATTGGCTAAAGTTTAGGAGGAAAAAAGTTGTCATTAAGATCATTTGATTCTATGCATCCTAGTTGCACCATCTCACAGTTTCCACTTACAGATAGTACTCTGCCAAAAAAAACACCTTCAGTAGCACAGAGGAACCCCAGTGAAGAAGAACCTAAGAGAAAAAGCCATCACTTGGATCCGGGACTGCATCAAACTGCTTTTGGAGGCCAACAGCACCGCTATGGCTACGAGCAAGCCCCCAGGCACCGAGCAGCTGTGGTTTCCTTGCTGTACTGTGCAGACCGTGGGTTGGGAGCAGGACTAAGTGAACCTGTTCTCCCTGATTAAAATGCAGGCAGCACTCCAGTTCCAGTACTAAAGTTGACTATGAATAAAGCACAAGATTAATTTTGCCACTTTTTCATCAACAGCTATCAGCTAATTTACTATTAAAAATACATTTTCATAAAAATAAAAATACTTGAGCTAAAAAAAAAGACTCATCAACAACTGTCAGTCTCAGGCTGACAAAAGCAATAGCTAGTTTTCAGTATTTCATCATTCATTAGAACAGCTTGGCAGAACAGAGCTGCTGTGGTATGACTGTTCTTTTCAGTAACTGCAAGCTACAGCTCAGTGGTACTTATCTGGATAAACAGCAATTAAAATCTTGGAATAGATAACCCTTTGGTTTTTCATCTAAGACCTAGCTCTGGATACATGCACGCCATACGTCACAAATATTTAGACTCTATCATTAGAAAACACAAAGAAAGTCATCAAGTTCCTTTCCAGGTTCACTTTTTCTCAGCTGTAGAGTATTCAAACAGTAAGGATGGATTTACATCTCCCTCTCACTACTAAATCAAGACTTCCCACCCTTCATCTCCTAGGTGAAAAAAGAGCCTCTATTTCTTGGACAGACTTGCCAGGCAAGAGCTACACTTGACAAGCTGATGTGAGCCTGAAGTGTTCCAGCTGCAAGTTTAAACATTCATGGCATAACAATACGTTTCCCATCAGATTTCCACTGCATGCTTCCTTAGAGACATAGTTTCAAATACTGCAGAGATTGCACCACCAAAACTGGGCATTCACAGGTACACACAGGGTTGGTCTGTTCTGGGAGTTATTGCCTTCATACTCTAACATTCATTCAAAGCCACACTTTCCTCCTATTTCTATTTCTAGACTGCCTCCAAAGTGGAATTCACTATCCTCTTGCTGGTATCGTTGGTAATCCCTTGGTAAAAGGCCACAAAAAAAGGCCAATGTGCTTGAGACCACTGGCTGAAGGGTTAGGGACACTCAGTCCTTGTGCCTCCAGTATCGCTGCCACGCTCCACAAGTTACACATGGCATTGCAGGAATGGATTAAGGAGCTCTTTGCTGAACCCTCATCCCACCCCTCCCTTTCTCCTCAATGCACATTCTCAGTCATTCTCGATGAGCCTCTGATGTTAAAAGAATTAAAAAAAAAAAAATTAAAAGATTCCTAATCTCCATATTGAATCAGGATGAGGAAACGAGCAGTAAGGAAAGAGTAGCACAGGTAGCTTAGAAGTCCTGTGGAGCCACAGTATGCATTTAGCAGCTACACTGACATGTCAGTGGGAGCCTGCTCTTAGCTATTCTATTGGCTAAATTGGACAGCATTTTATTACCTCTACAACAATGCAGATAATCCTAATGCATTTTCCTGCCATTTGTAAACAGAACTTGCAAGCGGTCAGACACTAAAAATAGAGGCAGCACAGTAAGCCACAAATCTACCACTGCTTCCACCTGTACAGCAACATCAATTTGTGAGGTCTGCCAAGGCACAGGTCAAATTTTCCTATAATTCCTTTATTCCCTCCAAAGTAATTCCAAATAAGGAAAAACACTCCCTTAACCAAAAATTCCTTTCATTCCTGTTCCTACGTGCCTCAGAAAAATCCTATGGCCAGGCCCCAAACAAAATTACACCGATGTAACTCCCCAGCTGCCTGGTCTCCTGTCAGCCTTTGCCAAGTTTAACCATCTCAAATGTGTTCCCAGATATTCTGTACTCACAGGAACCCTGGGGCTCTCCCTTATCTGTGTAGGGAAAGCACCTGGTACCCTTTTGTACAAACAGATACAGCAAGAAAAAGGACAGAATTAACTCTGCCTCAGTTCTCCCAGCCAGACATCTTTGCTTTGGGATGAATGGTTCATAAAAGCATCTCCTCTGTCAGAAAGTCTCCTATTACCTACTTGGAAAGGGGACGCTATTTTTAGGAAGTTTTTTTCGGTGGGACATCAATCTGGCACATTCACCTTAACCTTAACCTTCTGACAGACACACCTGTATGCCTGCACATAAAATGCTGGGGCTTCAAAACACACGACCTTCACTTAGCAGAAATCAGGTTGACAATTTGAGCATCACTGAAAATGTCAGGTTTATTACTATTGTAGCACTGTGCGTATCTTGCAGGTTGTACAGAGCAGAGCAAGAGGACTGGAAGCTGCACTGCATCAGAACTGGAACCGAAACACAGTCTGATTTCATCTCCCAGTGTCGGTAAAACATCAAAAACAAATACTTCAAAATAAATCCATTCCAAACCTGGGAAACCAGATGAGAAATACCTTGTTTAAAAGCCACCAAATAGTTGCCCCCCCCAGCAACCAAAGCAAAGAACAGTCACAACTCTATTACCATTAAAACTTGACATAAATTCTGCTGACGTGTGCCAGGACCAGCTGGTACACACATATTTCCCCAGGTACCTTTTCCCCCACACAGAAATTTTACTGGAGTGAAATAAATGGAGCTTTATGCACACGCCCACAGTCCCTGCAATACTCTACAAATAACCATGGCACAGCCAGGGTCTCAGAGATGACTCCGCCAGACAGTTAATCTGCATGGGCAGAGCCAGTGCCATCCATCAGTGTTATGTACATGTCATCAGTGCCAACAACATCTCCTGGGCACATCTTCCATTCCATGCACTCAGTTAATGGAATTTTTTTGTTAAAAAATTAATTTATGTTTCTCTCCCAAGCCTCTCCACACTCCCTGCCACTCAGTATTCTCTGGTTCTGGGAAAGGCTTCCTCAGAATATTACAAATCCAGACACTGAGTGAAATAAGTAAAGTAATGAACAGTATATTCAGGGAGATTAACAACATGATCAGATGATCAAAAACTGCATAAGGGATTCAAAGGAGAGACTGGGAACCTGCTTAAAATAAATATTTTTAACAAAAAAATTAATTAATTAATGGTAAAATATTTTGCAACTACAGATTTCCATAACATTCTTGACTTCAGTAAACTACAATATTGTATATCATTTATTTTCCCAATTTACTAATAAAGAAACAGTACAGTTTCAGGGCTTTGTGAATTGCTTAATCCAAAAAGTTATTTTCAATTTGCTGACACCTTAGACAAAATAATTGTTCTTATTACCTCCGATTCCCAGATTTCTTTTTCTGAAACCATTCCTTTTTCAAAGCTTCAATTTCATAACTTTTAAATAATCTACTTTTTGTGGTTCTTGCAAAGAATTAAACCAATCAGTTCTCCCTTAATTCCCTTTGTTCACACATTTTCTCATGGTATTTTTCTTGCCACTGCATCACTGCCTTACAGTAAAGGACCAGGAGACTTTCACTTCCAACATTAAATAGCCACAGTACTGGCTCTCAAGCAGGCAGTGTGGATATAGTTTTCCCCAAATGACTATTCAGTATACCATGGTGCTCACCAGTTGCAGCAATCTCAAATAGCAAAGCTGTCCAGACCTAAAGTTTACTTACTCTCTTGATTCACTTCTGTATAATTTGCCTTCACGTTCCTATTTATTACTAGAAGAGCACCCTGCACCAAGGGAGGGTCAGGCTGGGTGTTAGGAAAAGGTTCTGACCAGAGGGTGGTGGTGAGCACGGAACAGGCTCCCCAGGGCAGCAGTAACAGCCTCAAGCCACAGGAGTTCAAGAAGTGCTTGGACAGTGCTCTCAGACACAGGGTTTGGATTCTGGGGGATTCCTGTGTGAAGCCAGAAGTTGGGCTAGATGGGCTTTGTGGGTCCCTTCCAACTCCAGATATTCTGCATTTCTGTGATTCATGCTTTCACTGGCATGTGCCACCAACAAGCAGACCAGCTCTGAGCTTAGCAGGACTGAGCTATGCGCTCTGGTTTTTAGATCATGAACTACGAAACAATCCTACTGCTAAAAACAATGAATTACTTCACAAATGATGACAAAGTTATCCATGTGGAGAGAACAATCAATCACTTTTCTCTACAGTACACACGAGACAATTCCCAAGAGCATAGCAGTAATGTGAAAAGCAAGCAAGCAGTGAATGACAAAGGGACACAGATCAGGAGTAAATCAGTTCCAGATTTCAGAAGTAGTAATGTCTCTTTTAACAGCTGCTGAAATTACTTCCATAAACAACAAGCCTTCTCTGACACGCTTTGGTACTTATAGCACTAAAACCTGATAAATCAAATACACCACAGCAGTCAATGGTCCATGTCACTCTTTCTAGCACAACCAGGCTAAATTACATGAGGAAAGGGAAAACTTTTTGAAAAAAAACACACAAAAAAACGAAAGTAGGCAACTCCAAAAAGGCAGAGTTACCAGGGTTGCTCAGGAGCCCGTGCCGTGAGCCCAAGCACCATGCAGAACAGTCACTGCAGCATCCACTCTGGGAGGCAGCAGCAGCCCTCCCGCCCAGCATCCCACTGCTTCACATGCTCCTGTGCTTCCTTTCTCACATGCCAACCTTCTGTTTTCAAACGACATTACCTGAAAATAAATCATACCAGGGGAAAGAAAAAAAGAGAGAGAGAGAGAGAGAGAGAGAGAGAGAGAAAAGAAGGAGCACTGTTTAATTTAGTTGTGGCTTTACAGGGGGCAGGAACAAGAAGAGCATCCATATGTTATTGCTCCAGTTCTCTCAGCCTGAGCTTTGTGAAGATGCTAAATGCAAATGTTCGCAGTTAAGAATAGGGCTATTTTTAACACTTAAAGTTGTGTGAGAGACACGCTGCTTTTCCTTGCATGCACATGGTGAAAACACTGTGTGTCTGAATATACAGGTGTACAGTTTAATCTGCTGCATTTCAAATGGTGTCACTTGAATCACCCCCAAATAATTCAGTGCAGTGACATTAAGGTACATTGTTTTTTAGTAATACCACGTGTTATTGAAACTCCAATGCCAAACACAACTGAAAAAGTTTAAAATGTTGCAAATGTCCATAACTTCACATTTGCCAGGGAAGCTTTTGCTGTTTGTAATTACAGCCCAAAAGCTTTGCAATTTCAAGCTTGACACCAGCTTCCAAAGCCAAGAAGGCAGCTTGGCTCTGAACACAGACAAGGAATGGGTGTTACTTTGGCTAAAAAACATCACAAACGACCAGAAATGTTGAGTGATGTGATGCTGAACAAACTCAACAGCTGTTTCTAAAGCCACGGGGCCAAGATTTGTAACTCTCTGTATCCAAATGAAGGTTATTCCACATTTAATGACTTAGGAAACTCTCCAGTGGCAACTTCTCTCCTATTTTGTTGATGTTTTACTGACTGGAGGTAAAGTTAGAAGTGTTCAGATCCACAGTGTAAGGAATTCTGAGGAATTCGGTCAGTTGCTTTAATCTTCGTAAGCAGAATAAGCAAGAGGTGAAGGTTTATAAATGCTGACTTAACTGGGTTTCTGGAAGCTTCACAGAAATCCAGGGTGCTCACAGGATGTGCTCAAACCGTTCACAGCTTGAACAGAGGCTAAACATCTTTTACCAGCCATTGGAGATCCATCAGCTCCAGGCAGAGCCATCCAGCCTTTAGCTTACGAGAATGCCCAGCCTGGATGCTGCCGGCAGGGGGTCTGAACTGTTAATAAGAGAGCTGAAATATTGCTACTTTTCTCATGTCCTGGGAAGTTTGTGTCCTGGGGTCACGCTGGAAAGACTGAGACATCCTCTCGAATCCAAGAAAAAATGATTTCATAGGCAAGCTCCAGCTCAGACAGATTACTGTAGAATTTATATGCATGGATTTAGGCCAACTATACAGCCTAACCAACAATAAATGTCTTTTTCTCTCTCTCTATATATATATACCTATGTGTATATTAAAAAAAAAAAAGTAGATGTAGCATTGAATTGCAAAATTTTGTGGCCAAAAAAGGATGTACCTAACTATCCAGAATGCCTGCCCAGCACCCCGCAGACCTGGTTTCTAATTAGTAAAGTGTACAATTATGAATTTCACTTTAAAGTCTTACAGTAGGCATCTTCAGACTGTGCTGCCCATTGGACACCTCTGACTGGCTCTCCAATACAAGATCATAGCCATATAGCTATATTTACAATGACCCCAAAAATAATCTAAATCACAGCAGTCCCTCCGTTTCACAGATAAGGAAAGAGAACTGGATAGAGGATTGTAAGAGATTTGAAGATAATGGAACCAGAACAACCGCACACTGAAGTGTAGCTGTTGAGAAAGGCAGCTAGATCCACGTGGCTGTCACATCACACATCATGCTCCCTTCTTGCATAACTTTTGGAAAGCCCTTAAACATTCCCTTTTTTAGAGCTCTTAACTATAAAATGCCACTGAAGTATCTCAACATTTCAAGACATTACACACACGAAAAGTAGTTTGCCATATGGAAGCACCCAGCGATTCTGCAAAGAATGACAGCAGACTCCAAGAACGTCACATCTATTTGGTTGTTTAGTATGATAATTTGACTTCTATGATATTTCACAGTCTAAAAGCACTGCCTTAACTTTTAGAAACGCAGAAGTTAAATACTGAAAATGGTAACCCAGTTAGAAATGATCTTTATAGCATTCCCTTAACAGTTGTAAGATACTCTATTTTTACACAAGAAGTATTTCAACAGACTTCTGAAAACCAAAGCAGACCTGCTTTTCTATAGAAATACAGCAGCACTGTAAAAGTGTAACAGGCGCTGAATAAAACATAACGAAAATAATTTTGGACTGCCCTTTATCGTGTGTTACTGTAATGTAATTATAATTTTTGTAATTTTTTTAATTAATTGTCCTAATATTTGAGGTGACTAACGCAAGCCCACTGACGTGGTGTTATTAAAAGCACTTCTTATGGTTATTAGGAGCAGTTTTTCTTTTCACTTAGAGTCATACAACACAAATGCAGTGAGGCTCCGGAACACAACAGTGGCTATTTTTGGCAGCCTCAGGTTTAGATACTTTTCAAAGTTTTTAATTCAGAACACAGCAAAATAAGTCCTCACAGAACTGTCAGCTGGACATCCAGTGATGAAGATACCCAAAATAATTAGGTGAAAGACCTATTACAAACTGTGTCCAAACTGAGTTAAATCAGAAGAAATAAACCAGGCCGGTTGGTTTCACTCTTTGCTTTAAACAATTTCTGGCATAAAGATTTAGCTGCGCTCTATTTTGCCGTTGCATACAAATGCAACAGGAAATCTGTCAGAAGGAGTGGGGGTAAGCTAAGCTATTTGCTTGACACTTTGCTTGGTATTTTTGTCTGGTTCCTCCCTCAACTAACAGGTGGCAAGTCCTGCTCTAGAGGAGGATAAACAGAACTAGAATAAATTCTCTGCAAATATGCATTTGTGACTTAGAAATTCAAGACTGCTTCCTTCACTGGAGCCTATCTGTGACCAGCTCTGGCTCACGAAGGATCCTGGGACAGGGAATGGTCACTCCAACCTGGAAGCCAGAGGGAATAGAGCACAACCCAGCACAGATCTGCCCCACACAGCAGTGCAGCAAGCTTTCTTTCCAGAGCCAACTGCTCTTCCATGCAGATCAGCACCATCCACAGCATTTCTTACACTAACCAGAGACTCACATCACAACTGTGTCCCTCCATCAACAATGGGAGCAGTGCAGGAGAGCAGCCTAGTAATGCTTGTTTTTATTTCCCTACACACTGCTTTCATACAAAGCATGAAACACGGTATGCAGAGACAATACTAGAAGAAATTCATACTCATGTCATTGAGTCTCATATTAAATGTTTGGTCTCTGAGCATTTTAATGACATTACAAATGTGAAAAACAAGTAAGATTTGAGCTGGGAAACTTTTTTATCATTGAAAAATAATTTGTTGCCTTTACATTCTTTTTCATCATCCCTATAAATTTAAGAGACAAACTACGTATCACAGTAATCCCCATTTTAATTAGATGGCTAACAAGCTGGTCCAGAACCAAAACAAGCTGCCAAATACAATTAAACGGTTGTCAGAATATAGTGCAATATTGCAGAGATTTTGTTACAGAGAGATATTAAGAATGCAAAGCATTCCAGACACCTCTGTGAACTAATGGAGAAATGTTAGGTCTGTGTTCTTATACACATTTAAAAACACTATTCCAATTTTAAGTTGCTTTTTGGTGTAGAGAGTTTTAGATAGTCCTACTGACTGTAGGAAAGGCCACTCAGATTTTTAGGGCTGTAGATGCAGCCAGTGTTGGCATGGAGCCATTTAACATCTCACACCTGTAAAATCCTCACAGGGGAGTTCCCACACTCTCAGAATCTTCTTTTTAGAAGTGCAAAACCACCTGCAATCCTCTTACTGGTCTATATGTTCAAGAACTCATCCCTTCAGGGCACTAAAATTCAAACATAGAAAAAGTGGGTTGGAATAAAATGACACTCATTTGGAAACTGAATGTAAATTGGAAAAATCGTCACAACTTTGCACATTGTTTTTACTGGTCAGTTTTGCTAACATGAATAAATATACAACTGACTATGATAGTTTTGAATCTGCAAATATGATTATCATTTAATTTTATTTCTGTGCTGTGCTATCAACATCTATTTACCTTTGCTGTATTATTGGATATCTCATGGCACATTATCGCCTAGAATTCTACCCTATTAATCATTTCTATGATCAATTAACTGGAAAGCAAGTGACAGTCATAAATGACATCTTGCTGTTCATTCAGACCAACAGGCTGATTTTATCTTGTATTTCAGTAGCCAATCATGAGTTCTGATCAAAGTAACATTTCACTTACACTCCTATCTCTGTTAGAGAAGATCATCTTATTTGTACAAAGTAATTAAATAAGCCAGGTAACTGCAAGTAAAATTACTGATAAAAAAGGGAGAGAATTGGAGGCTTATACATTTATGTTGCTACTCACTGGGTGTAAGCAAGCTGTTGAATGTATTGACTTCCAGCCAGGTCAGGTTATCCCAGGATATAGTGTCTTAGAGTCCTCTGAACGCAGATGAAATGGTGCTTGCTGGTTTCTTCCTAATGAAGGCCATTTTGTAAGCTTAGAAGAGAAAATAGTAAGCTACCCAAGTATAGCTTGGGTATCCAGCTCTTATTCTACAAAAGCAATCATCTCTTAGTTGTATTTAGCTTTGTCTTCAGTGGAAGGCATGTTAGTGCTTTACTATCTAATTAACTTTACTCTTTTCTATTCCCAAATACACTTCAAGCTGTGCAAGTCCAGAAGGCTTTCACTTTGCTGGACCTTATTTGCCCATGTTTTTTTAAATAAAAGATATTTTGTTTCTTTTGTTTGCATGATTTCAGCTCAGCAACTAAAAGACTGCAAACCCTCTACTTGTCATAACGCTGCTGGCATGTGAAAAAGACAAAGTTTGAACTAGGTTATTATTTCCTTTGTGCAGACCACCTAACAATGAAGACTCAACCTCCATAGCCAGATTTAATTACAAATCCAAGTTCTGAACACAGACACTTCTGCCAAGAAAATCAAAGTCAGGAAGAAGAAAAGGAAATCCTCTGTGTTATCTTTTTTATCTTTCTGGGCTGACATACAAGCAAACCTGTCAGAGAGAGAAGCAGCTGTCTGATAGTTCTCTGTTGACTATGACTGTAGGAAAGAATTGAAAGCCCTTCACACAAATCACTTTCTCAGAGCGCTAATCTTAGCAACCTATTGCTAAGGGCCACAATAAAGAAGCTTGTCATCAGTCCTTCTTCAGTGCTGTAACACAGACATTCTACCAGCAAGGATGGCACAGAAAGCAGGCACCCAGAACATGCAGAGCTGCGCTGCAACTGGGCTTAGTGCACAAACTCAATATATTAGGTTAGCTGTGGGCTCTAAGCCATTCAGTAAAACTTACAATTAAATGTGAGTCTTAGTAACAAATTCCCTTTCTTCTGTGTTTATAATAAGGCTTTGTAGCTTCATAATGCAGTAATTACAAATAAAAGTTTATTGGAAGCACGTGATACTGTTGTTTCTAATAAAAACACTTAAAAACTATTACAGTTTTCTTCTAGTTGCACAACCTTGATAATAGGTAGGAACCAGCATGAAATCCTACTCCATAATATACAAAATCAGGACAGTCTTAACAGCTCCTCTGAAGAATGCAGTGTTCTGAAACAGTAAATGATAAACATAGAATCATAGAATCATAGAATGGCCTGGGTTGAAAAGGACCACAGTGCTCATCTAGTCTCAACCCCCCTGCTATGTGCAGGGTCGCCAACCACCAGACCAGGCTGCCCAGAGCCACATCCAGCCTGGCCTTGAATGCCTCCAGGGATGGGGCATCCACAGCCTCCTCAGGCAACCTGTTCCAGTGCGTCACCACACATACCACACTCCTTTGCATTTCTCCAGTTTTAGAGTACTCGACTTGATAGGTCCATTGCTAATTCCAATCAAAGTAATGGAACTTGCATTCCTGTCTCTGTTAGATGAGTCTACATGGACAAAAAAAATAGTCTAGGTAACATCAGATAAGATGTGGTGTTAAAACACTAGTAGATTAAAAGCCTGCAAATTACTATTTACAACACGTAATCAAATCAATAAAACCCAAAGAACACCAGTGAGTTTATGTTTTCCATGCACTGCTACTCCAAGAAGCAGCATAATCCCAGGATAAACCCCTTTATGTCAAACAGCATACACCTCTTCTTTTAGCAAACAAAGGGGTTTTGCTGTCACTCTTTTTGTTATACAAGCTTTTTATTAGAAAGAAAAGGCATCAAGACTAAGAAGAAGTTTTCATGAAGAGTTAGGAAGCTAACACAATGGCAAGAACTCTAAATAAAACTGTGAATGATTTTTTTAATGCTGTACATTACTCAATGGAAATGATTTTTCTCAGTTGTTTACTTCTGTCATGGAACACACACAGCATTTTTTGGTCCATAACTCTGATGTTCTTTGATGACCTAACGGGTTCGGGATTAAATCTGTAGCTTTATACTGACGCAAGGGGAATCAATGAATTGTTAAGTTCTACTGGGAAAGAATTTGTAAAACCAGGTGTTGGCGTCTGGGAGCTGTACGTAACTGAGCACAACAAAGACTATGTTATTAATGTCATGGCAAATGTCACAGAACGCAATTCTTACGAGAAAAGCTCACTGATACAGAAATAAAGCTAAAAGAATGCATGTATGAAACAAATTAAAAAAATTTTTAAAATCCTCTGTAAATTTAGCTTTTTATATATTAATGCAAGTTGTCTGCATGCACCCATACAGTTTCCCCCCAAAGCTCATGCTCCCTGGTGCTAAGACTTCTTTAATTTCTCTCTTGCAGTGACCTGCAATGGATGTACAGCATCCCCTTTCCTCTCAGCGCCACTCTGAACTTGCACAGCTCCATACAAAAAAAAATTGCTACCAAAAAATCTCACTGTGAAACAGATTTAAACAGAACTTCAAATAATCCTTGATTGCTTTTATATGTCTGCTGTATTTGCGTACAGTAAGTTACCTGTTTATTTTTTAAACTAAAATACCTAACACCTTTTCTAGGTCCTTTTTAAAGCAAGGCTAACGACGACAAGGACTCATCATCACTGCATTAGTCACCTTCTGCACCATGGCATTTACAAAACCTTGCAGGCATGCAGTGACTCACTATACTTGTATATACTTCCTACACTTTGAGAAAGACCAGCACAGCACTGCCATTGGTTAAACGAGGAGAGAACTGAGAAAGAATCAGCAAATGTAAGTGCAGTTATATACCCCACTGTAACACAGCACTCATCGTTAGACTCAGATCTCATCCAGCGCCCGTCAAAATCAATGAAATGATTTCATTTGATCTGAACATACATTGGACCAGATCTACAATTTGTATTATAAATATTACTTTATTGTCACTCAATTTCACTGAGAAAGTCTATACATGTAAGTGGACTGTTAACCTTTCATAAAAATGCATTAAAACCTATAAAACATGACCTAGTGTCCTAAATCACTCTTGAAGGATCTATAAAGCTCTGTAACAAAAGATCTTCAAATAACAGGTCTGATTTTGAAGCTAATCAACTCCTAACAAAATGAAAGAACATGCACTACTTCAACGCTTCCCTGAGCCCTTGGCCCCCTACGCTCTACTAAGAGTTTGAGAAGCTGCAATAAAGTACAACAAAGCATGGCTCTTGTCAAATAACATTTCTAAAAAAGCAAAGTACCTCATTTGTGTACATCTTCCAACTGAAGAAAGTTTAGCAGTGCAAAGCAAAATACGCTTCTGTGTGTTTTCATGTTTGCATAGGCACAAAAACACACACGCTTGGAGGAGGCAAACCAAACTGAGCTGACAGATGTGGAAATGTACTACATTTGTAAAAACACTGAATGGTGCCAATAGGCTATGCGATAAGTTGTGAGAAGTTACACTACATCAAAGAACCCAAAAGAAGAGCCACAACGACCCATTAGTAGCACATCCTTCCTCAGATCCCAGCCATCTGCCACCGGCAGAGAACTCTTAAAATGGGGAAAGAAAAGGGAACTATATAGGGGCTTAAACAGTCTTCAACTCAACCAGTGAAGCCAGCTATTCCTTTTCCCTTTTTTCTAATACAACATAAGCTGCCAGAGCAAAACAAGAGAAGCAACATCCAATGGATGGGTTGTGTGTTTCACGCCATCCTTCTTGTATATGCTTTCTTATTTTTTTAAACTAGAGAAAGCCTTGATTCTAAATGAAGAAATCAGCAGGCCAAACAGACGCTGCTCTCATTCTTTTCAAGCACAACAACACAACAGGCGAGCTGCTGCCTTCAGCTTGGGCAGACCTAAGTCTTCTGCTTTGTCCAGTTCTGACATCTTCAGTTGCTGCCATGACAACACTGACAGCCACATGCTGGGAAGTGCTCTTACTTTAAATATTGTATAAACGAACATAAATCTTTCATATTCCTCAGGCTGCTATTGTTTGTGAAGTGGGTGCAATGTTCCTCTTCTCAGCATTATTTGAGGGAGAAATATGATAAAAATCATTTATATTGTTATTCACTGAACGCTGAAAAATTCTGACAACCCCACCCAGCACAATTTTCATACTTTACAAGAAGCAGTTCAGTAAGGCACTGTATCCTGACTTCAGAAAAAGGCAATTCCCACAAATTTTGTCCTGAAAAATTCAACAGTGTTGGAGAACTGAGGACCTCCACTGTAACTTCTGCTCCATATGGAAGCTTAGAATAACTCAGGAGAAAGGATTTATGTATTTTTTTAATGTTTCGACATTTCAGAGGGATTTTCCATTGATTGTTTTAATTCCTTATTGATAGTATTTACAAACACTGAAAAAATTTCTCAGGGTAGCAACACTCCTCTGTTTCCAGCTGAGCATCAGAGCACAAAGGTGACATCATGCTTTCTTTCATGCTTTCTGCACTTGAGAATCTGTAAAAAACCTTAAAACCAGAGTACAGCTTCTACCACCACAGACATGTAAATCTCTAAGTGTTAACATTATTTTCAGTCCTACATTCAAATAGGAGTTGTGATAACCCTAGAAACAAACTACATCTTCACAGCTTTATAATCAGTTGAAGAAACTTTAGAACCATCCTACAAACACGTAAGGAGAGAAAAAAGAACAGCCAACCTTTTCTAAGAAAAGGAAAAAATTCTTTTTTCACTGCAAAGGCCTACAAAGACATTTACATGGGTATTCTAACTTAAAACTGGCGTGCAGTTGATATGTTATTACTATTTTACACCCCTGGGTTTGCTACTGCTCGTTGTTTCAATAAGGACTGTCTTCTTGGGTGTGGACCTCTGAAGACACAACCTGCAGAGAGAGATGATCATTTCCACCCGTGATGCACAAAATATGGATGAGTTTATTTAGGACTGAATGGAGCTCACAGGATTGGGAGTGCTATGTACTGCAGTAGATGCTGTTTTCATTAGAGACAGCGTGTTTGAACTGTCCTAATAATCCACATTTTTGAGTTTCTTCACTAAAATGGGAATCAGCCTCTTGTGTGAGCTCTCTATTTCAGGCCCCTTTCTTCCCATGCAAACAGTATGGAGCTTTTCCTAACATCTCATAACTTCTATGTAAATCTTTGACTTACATAGAGATATTCCAGAATAAAATGACACTGGGGAGCATCACAGCACATCACTTTCTTGTTGGAAAATACAAAGTAATGATCTAATGACCTACAGGGAAATGCATGAGACAGGATTATAGTCCCTGGATTTTCTTTATAGATACATAAATAAAATAGATGATATTAGATAATAACAGGAAGTAGATGATAACAGACAAAACATTTCATCTTATTTTCTTTTAGACTCACCTTTCTGCTGCAGCATTTAAATAGAGTTAATCAGCTCCCTCCAGAGCGAAGGCAAGTACTATAAACAGAACCGCACATCTCAAGGGACGTTCAGCAAACACGTCCAATCAACGCTCGCTCCTCTGGAATAAACATGCTGTGCCTCTGCATCAGATTTAGCCATTGTCTCTGTTTGAACCGCGCCGTAATTTCTGCGTATGCCATAATTTGATTTGGATTGAGGGGATGAGGGCATTGGGGTCATTCTAAAACTGCACTGCTATGTCCAATTTTTAGTTAATGAGGGTTACCTAATTTACATCTGAAAACCTGCACCTTCTGCAAATGAGCAAGATAAAGAATGCATGTGCAGGGCTGGAGTAGATGGTGGGAAGGCAGATTTAAATCTACCATGCCAAACTTCCTATTCTGTATGAGCATGCTAATTATTAGCACTACAATACGGGCTTTATTAAGCAAATGAATAAAATCTTGAATCACAGTATTACCCTTCTTTCTGATAAATGCAGACATCTCAGGTTTAATTATAATAAAATAACAAGCTTATGAGCATAGTGGGCTGGTGTGTCGCTTTAGGAGGAGACAGTGATAGATAAGAATTTAAGTCATAACGTGCATTAAAGAAAGGATGAACAGATGAATGTAGTCAATTAACAGGTGTCAATTAGCGGTCTTGATTCTGCAAACCCCCACAGAAATTGGCAAATTTCAGCAATGTTAATATCTCACTTAAACTGGCAGGATTGCCCAAATTCTCCTAACTCTATATTCGTCATTATTTCAGGAGATTGTAGGGTAATTACGAAAAGATTTGGAGCCTTCCTGACCCATTACTTTACATCCCTGAAATACATTAAGGAAAGATAACACAGGGCCATTCTTGCACCCAGAAACATAGATTCCTTTCATCTCTGGAGGCAAATCATGCAACTCCAATTTTCCATTAATTAGATAGCCTTTCAGAGGATTATTTGCTAATTATCCTCAGTAGGATTTCAGCAGATGAAAAACATACAGAAAAAAAAACCCACATGAAGATAGACTTCTCTAAAAATGTGGCATTTTAACACGGAGCACAGTGTGGGAATACCTCCCAGATTCTTGGGGATGCTTCAACCCTGGCATCCCAGGAGTAACACCCAGTTGTGTTAACTGCTCCCCAGGCAACGGAGCAGCCAGGGTTCCTTACACTCTGAAATCACCCAGCACTACACAGGACTTTAAAATAAGGTTATTTTTACAAAACAGCATATTTAAGCAACTACTGTCAGATGTGGGAAGAGGCACAAAAAATAAGTGTGATGTCTGAGGGCTATGTGTCATTTATTAGCTATGGGAATTTCCTTCTTTCATTCTGCCAGCAGAGCTGATGACAGGCACAAGAGAGATTTTTGCACTTGTTATGACCAAGGACCAATTCTCAAACAAGGCAGGATTCCCACACCATCTATTCCCAAACAGAAATGCTCGAGTGAGAATCTTCCCTCATAAACCTCCCTGCTAAAAACTCCTCAATTGTGCAGTTTTTACGGTGATGTTTACTTTTGATAGGAAACTCAATCAAGAAGCATGTCCATACTAATGAAATCCTACTGTTAGCCATCTTATTTTGAGCAATATGACTGTGCTTTTGTAACTTTCTGCTAGATACATGAAGTATTAGCAAGACACTTATTACTAAGCAAATATATTCACCCTGCCAGGCCAGCTTGAACCCAGGTATGTAACATGTATTTTGCAAATCACATCTCACACCAGGTTGTTAGCAGCACTAACAAGTACACCTTACTATTTGCTCATGATCCACGAAAGGACTGACAGATGATTCAAATTTGAGGATTTTGATGTATGTGGGCAAGGTTACTCATTCACCACAACTGTCAGGATTTGAAGGACAGCAGGTAGCAGGAGTTTCTATTAACCCTTGCTGTCGATATGCTTTTTACTATACTGTAGAAATGAATGCATTAAGACGACTTCATGCAGTGCTCAAAGGGGCTTGACAAAAATATTGCTGCTTCCATGAAAGCTGACCAGGTAAATAAACAGCCACTCAGAACGTGCCCAAAACAAATCTGCCTTTTCTCAGCCTTGCAATAACAGCTATCCCTGCTTTGTGAGCCTTCTTTCACACTCCTTCACTGCCTTCACAAAATTTAAGCCACAGTTTAATTTCCGGATGCTCACGTGACAACCTGACACAAAACTGTCTCGTTCGGGGTTTTGAGTTACTAAATGCCCACCAGACACAGCAGAGATCATATCTATATCCAGTAAGTCCCTCCCAGACTAGTACTCCACTGATGCATGAGACATCTGTAACCAGAATGGATGAGACAGGAAGGGAGAACTGCCAGACTCATCGTAGCAGCAGCAGAGCGTTATTCTTTCACTGACTCCCTGCTAACCAAAATACGGCGCACAGTTCTGGCTGCAGCTCTTGCCTGACTGACTGCCATATCCTCCTCCATTATTTCCAAGCCATAGCAATGCCGGGTTTGTTCCAGGATCTTCTACATCCAAAATCTGAGCAGCACTGTGCTGTTATTTGATGGAGTACAACTGAGATAAGCAAAACAACACCTCAGCCACCCATCCAGCAGCCAGAAGGACGGTTCATAATATAATACAGTAATGAAGCACAGGACAGACAGCTCTCAAAAGGTAAGCCCTACATGCTTTTGACACAGTTTTGCAGCAAGTCCAGCTCTCTTTGGTAGTTCAGGTTCAGCATCTCCTATATATCTGATATTCAGCTGCTGAAACGACGAGCATTAGCTGTTGCATCTTATTCTATACAAGCAGTTGTTACACAGACATTAGCCTGTAAAACACCTAAATCTAGGAATAAAACTTCCTACAGTGTTTGCAACACTAACACTTCAGGAGTTTTTACCTTCACATGGGCAATCCATCAATATTTCAGTTCTTTAGATAGCTACAGCCATGGACAGTACAGTTAAATTGTCTGTTCAAATACGGAACAAGTCCAGAAGAATCAAAGTTAAAACAACAGCAGTTTGCTACTTGTTGCCAAAGAACCTCAAAGGATTTCCAAAACCAAAAATGTGAATAAGAGGTGAGAAAAAATAACCGACTTGGAACTATCAGTCTTCAATGAAGGACTTTCACTGGCTAAGACTTAAGACAGCTGATGACAGCAGCAGGTAGTATACTACAAAATGAAGATGAAATCCTGGCTCCAAAGCCAATGCCAAATTCCAGCACTACTTTTGAGCAATTCTTAGCCCTTCTGACTCAGTTTTTGAACTGTCACTTGAGTGGGAGGTGTGAATTGAGGAAATGTTTTCATGCATTTCCTCATTTAGCCATTTCTCCATAACATACATTGGCAGAGCTCAGAGAAAAAAAACACGCTGCAGACTGTTCACTGCTTTCTGAGTGAATTACTCAGCTTTGTAGCTGAGCCAACGTTTACACCTCCCAGGGTTTCCAGAAATGCTGAAGGCTGCAATTCTTACTCTTCAACTCAAAGACCCAAAGCCCAGGAACAAATCCCTTTCCACTGCCACATTTTTGCAGGTCCCTCATCACACAGATACGTACATGAAACCTGTTAAACTTCAAGTCACTAGTGAAATGAAAAAATGGTTTGGAGGCTTTGTAATGCAAAGACAACACATGTATACATACTAAACGAATTACAAATTATCTTCATAACTTCATTGTCTATCATAGGTTAAAGTTTAGAAAAATTTGCCAAGGCTGGGGAAGGTAGGAGTTCACTAAGTTCTTAGTAGTTCACTAAGAGCTATTGGCAAAGTTGCCTCCGATGGCTGCTTAGGCCAGGAGCTAGCACACTGATCTCTGGCATCCTATTTCCAGCTCTGCTTACTTACCAGTTCTGCGCCTTCAAAGAGTATGATTCTAAATGTACAGTTTAAAGATCCCTATAGGGCCCAGTCAACTAGCCAAGTTCTGGCCTTCTTTTAGGAATTTCCTTGTCTGAGAGAACAAAACGTCCGTATTCAATTAACCAGTCCAAGATCAGCCTGCTGGGCAGGTGGTAAATGGAAGCAAAAGGCTTAAAGCTGTTAGGTGAAGGCAGGTGGAATGGGTGCACAGGAATACAAACTTGTTCAGTGAAAGCCTTTCAGCAGGTGGGGACATAAAGACATGAAGGAACTCATTACTAAACCTAAACCTTCTTATTTCTCATGATATGGCTTTTTTTCACACTGCAACAGTTTCTTGGGCTATGTAGAATAAACAAGGTGTTGAGTGGTGGAAACAGCAGTAACCAAAACCCGATCCGGTTAACATCTGCAGGCAAGAACAGCCCCATCCCCAGATGGAGGGGTATGTGACAGGACCAGCACATCACCAGAGAAGATGTGTTCCCAACACTGCCTATCGGTTAGAGGAGGAAGGGGCATGCATACTGCCTCAGATTCAGTTATAAAAGAGTATTTAGAAATCTGAAGCTGTACGGAAATATTTTGTACGTGTCTAATCTTGTGGGTTATCTATTGTACTGAATCTTAATGTACAATTTACTAATTGCCAGTTAATTACATGTCATTAATAAATCAACAAACCACTTTGATCCTTGCTGATTTAATTTATGTTAACTGGAAAGGTTTTCCTGCAGCAAGCATTGAAATCCAGGGCTACTGCAAGAAGCCCAAAAGTCACTAATGCCTAAATAATTACCTGGATGTCCACAGCTAAAAAGTCTTTGTAGGCTGCAACAGCTACTGGGAGCTCCAGAGCATCCAGTGTCTCCCGTCAGATCAGAGCTCCCCAGATACACTACAGCCTATGCATGTAAATCCAGCCTATCCCTGTGCTGCCATATGTCATCATACAAACTAATCAAGGCTTTTGTATTTCTGTGCTCTATTCACAGAGTATGTTGCAGTGGCTGGGAAAGGGGCCAGGCTGTAATAGGTAAAAATTAAACTTTATTATGGTCATCTTTGGGAAAGTGTTAATTTTAAGCACAGTGCAATATCAAGGATCTTGGGATATCCAGTTTGAGACAATAACACTTTACATAACATCCATCATGCATAGGGTCTGCAGAGATGTACTTAAATGGATCTGTAAGCCTATTACGGCTGATTTTATTCAAAAGGTAAGCACAGTGAAATTAGCAGAGATTTATATATATGTAAAGTAGAAAACAATAAAATCCACATAAATTTTAGATGTAATCCCTTCCAGTTGGTCAAATTACTTAGGTTTTCCATGTCTACCATTACAAGAGTGGTTTTTAGTTATACTGGTTTAGTAATTGCCAGTCTGCCTGCAAAACGTTGACAAAACAAGACCAGAAACAACAAACAGAACACACAGCATTGGTTTCTCCAGGGACCCATATATGTGCTGATGCATGACTGCAAGATGAATAATTCAGAATCTTCCTATCTGAAAATGGTTTTTGCATAACTAAGGTCTTAAAGTCCTTACATTCATCTTTCTTAATAGCAACAACTGTAAATTCTGGGATTTCTTACTGTCATTAGACTTAATGCTTAGATTGCGAGCTTTATATAGACAAGGGACAGGGATCTGTGCATGCTCTGCATTTCCTGGATAAATCATTGAATAGCTTTTCCTTAAAATGCATTTTCATGATATTGATCTCTGAGGTGTGCCACATTAAAAATGCACCATTTAAAATACTTCTAGGGGAAGCAGCTAACTGCAATGGTAAAAGGGAGCTTCTAGTTAAACAGCAGCACCAAGTCTGTCAACCAGACAATGACACGCCATTTTGTGTCGCATCACTGATGAATCTGAGCAAACAAGGTATGCACCACCACATGGTTCCTACAAAATATATTTTCAGTTTATTATTAGAACAGGGTGTCCAATTACTGCTTTGCTTTCAGCTGTTTGTTAGCAGAAAATGTGTTTTTGCTTCCAATTCAAATGAATCTACAAATATCAGTTTCTTCTAAGACGAAACAGTCACAGCACATAAATGAAATCTCCTATAACCTTTCGTAAGTGATCTCTCTAACATTAAATAAGGTTAAGTGAGCATTACTGAATGATTCTATCAACCTATCTGTATTGTATTTGTGGCTTTTGTATCCATCTGCAGAGCTAACTGATAATAAGACAATTCAATATACACGCATTACAACATATTATTCCATTAGCAAAAATATAAAGCTCAGATATTAAAAAACAACCAGTGGTTGCTATCCTTAAATTGCACACCAGTGATCAAGGGTCTGCTTATAGAACTCCATCAGATTTCTCAGGATATAAATGCATCACTGGAAGAGCAGATACTGAAAAGTACAGAGGTTACTCATGTCAGATTGACTGATACCAGACATTTAAATCCACGACCTAAATTTGAATTCATAGCTACTTCAGAATTGAAGCATGCACTGATCAACAACTGCACATGTCTTCGTCCAAAGCAGAACATGATTCAGTGAAAAACAACTTGGGATACTGCCAGTTACTAATGTCAGGTTTTTGCTGAAGACGTGTCTGGAGAACCACCACTGCCCTAGTGGACCCTTGATATCAGAACAGCAGTAAAGACACATCAAAAGGAATCAAACATCTCTTTCTGTGCATGTATAAGAAGAGTCACACACTTGTCAAACACTTGAAACACACTTGCTCATAAACCTAATAAAACGTGATCAACTGAATAGATGCAATGAGAGGAAGTTTCCAATGTAGCTTCCACTTTCCTCCTTCTCGGGTAATGTGATCAGGAAGTGCTGGAACTGAGGAACTGAACAGCAGTAGCTTCCCTTAGGCCAAGGCCCATATAAAGTTAGCCCACGGACCACGTATGCTTTGAAACCACCAGTAAGACTATACTGTATTATGCTATAAATGGTATTTCAAGAACACTGAATAATTTATACCACGTAGCACTTGTACTTCCAAATGCTAAGACATCAGAAGGCACTATTCCAGGATACGAAATAAGAACTGCATAAGAAGGAACTGTTCCCCTTAGGCAAAATATTAGCTACCAAAAATGTGAGATTCTCCAGTCCCTCTGAATGCTTTCAACCTGCAAAAACCCAAAGTAGAAAAGCTCATGCTATGATGTCAGCAGTACAGCAAAGCACGTAGTCTGATCAGTCCCTTCTGAGTCTTTTATACAAATCTTCATCTCTGAACCACATCTTACCTTTATACAAGATTCCTGAAATTATACATACATGAAGATAAAGTGTCAGTATTAAGAAACCAAAACACGGTATCTTTAAGTTAGCACAAGTATTTCTATTAAAAAATATTTTAAATAATGGAATTTTTGAAGGAAATTTCCTAGCAGGAAGTCCTATGCCAGACATCTGAGCCACTGATGGCAGCGTGACAGTTTTAAGTCGCTCTATAATCCTCTCATGGAATTTCATGTCACTTTGGAAATGTCCACATCATTTATTTCAGTGGTCTCTCTTATTCTACATCCATGCACATCGTTTTAAGGAACAATGAAATAACCAGCACTTCCAAAGAAGTCCCTATTTCAACTCAAGCTCACCGTTTCCAACACTGCCTTAACCAAACATTTTCATATGAATGATTTGTTGCATAATTAACATTAATTATCAGATGAAATACATCAGACACCTCAAAAGCACTTCCTTTGATATTCCTGCTGTTTGAACAGCAATGCATCCTACGCAGCTGACATGTGAGGTGTGAAAGCTGGCGGCGTAGAATTCCACAGTGGTAGCACCTTCAGGTTCTGACACAAACACAGCTTTAATCTGCTCATTTATACAGTACCCCACTTGTTAAAACAGCTCGGTGTTTGGAGCTTGTACACATTTAATTCCTGGTGTAATTTTAAAATTACATTTTCTCCCCACTAGATTACTTCAAAGCAGAGCTACAGATTTATAAGATACCTTCTGAACTCTTGCACTAATAAAACAAATATTGCATTGGAAATCATTTTGCTATTTGTTTCCTCCTTTCAAAAATCAATGCGCATTTAGGACTACTTTTTGGTGAGCCACATTATGCTTACTACTGGAAGTACCCATGAGCACTACTTCCATCCTCTGCTTTCCGCGCACCCTATCAATTGCTTTTTATCTGCCATGTGCTTGAGAAGCAGAACATCTGTGTTAGATAACTTAGGTGTTTGGTACTGGACATGCTAGAGCTACCTGCCTACCAAGCGAAGACACAGCATAGTTGTAAACTGCAAGTGCATGAACCCTTCAAAAGGTCAGGAATCCTCTAGTGTGGAACTCGGTGGTACCTGCTTCCCCACTTGTGCACCTCTGTCTGGTTGCTGCTTCAGGGATCCCCTGCTTGGCAAGGTGAAGGCCATATTTCTCTTGGCACCTCAGCTGTGAGTCCAGGGTTGCTCCTGTTGCCCGCCTGTGCTGACTCTCACATTTGGTGCAGGACGTGGGAACAGTCATGCCATGGCCAGCAAGCGGTCAGAGACTGGGGAGGGCACAAGTGCTGGATCCCCTTGGCTGCCTTCCTAGCTACAATGGCCCTGCCACAAACATGGCCTGAACTCAATGACTGGGTGGTGGGTATCCCCCCAGGCAATTCAGATGTTTGTGCATGAATTGCTATGGAAAGTGGCATCAAAGTCTTCTCCCAAGTTAGCGGAGAGACTGAATGGCTATTAGCTCTGGAGCACAAAGCTGTAGCATTACAGAGTAAAACGAAAGAGCTGGAAAAGGAGGTCAGGACTTTATAAGATGTAAAGGTAATCACGCAAAAATTACTACTCAAGCAAAGCAACGCCACAGACTGCACAGCACTGTAGAACAGCTGGTAGTGCCACAAAGGTGCAGATCTCTGGAAAATGTGAGGTTTTGATTTCCCTAAGTTCATACTTTTACCACATGAGATCCTAACGAATGGGATGGAAATATGAGAAGTGAATTCTTGGACTCTGAGGTTGAATTTGAGATGGATTCAGGTGGGGAGGCAGCAAGAGCACAACCCCTCATATCAACAAGGGGGCAGCAGGAGAAGGCGGATGGAAGGGTTGAGATCACTGACACTTACATCCCAGAAGAGTTAAGGGAATTTTGAGAGATCTATCAGCAAAAGAGCGGGGAAGGAATACTGGCATGGATTTTGCAAGCTTGGGATAGTGGTGCTGCAATCTATTAATGGCTGAAAAATACCTGTTAAGTTCTATAGCCAGTGGCCAGATACAACAGGGATATGCTCAACTACAAAACATCAGAGATCCCAATGGGAAGGATGGTACTGCACCCATGCTATTAATGGTTATATACAGCAGTTCTAATAGCATATGCAGAAACTGCTAAATGAGTGTCGTCCCTCAGAAATCAGCGTACAATGGAAGAAGGTGTCAGTTCAGTACAGCAGATGGGGATGGCTCACACGTTAATTTAGATGATCCAATCCCGATCAGGATAGCAGTAATGAGAGGTATTAAACTGCAGCTTCTCGGGGGGATGTCGGCTCCATTGCTGCCTTTGATTGTCCCAGCAGTCACAAGCACTGCTGGGTATGTGGGTGCCCTGGTAATCACCGCAAGGGAACTGGGACCATAATTTCAGGACCATCTGTGTGGGCGGTGGATAAAGGCAAGCTGGCAAAACCCAAAAGAGTTGCATCGTGGGAGAGATGGAAACAAACGTGGAATTATCTTGTGCAAGTCACAACCAGAAATAAAAGGGTTCAGAAATGTTTTACCAATGGCAAAAGTTAGCATCTATGCAAAAACATCTTCCCCTTTCTGCCCTACCTGCTACCTCACAGCAAAGCGCTCCCCAACAAACACCAAATCAGCAGACAACAGGGTTTGGCAGCTCCCATCAAACTGCAGCCCCTTATGGTGAGGAGGATGGATGATCCTACATTCCTCTAATCACAAAGTGGCAGTCTGGAGGATACGGGACCTGAAGCTACTGCATTACATAGTAACATTAATGATGATGAAACTACATTACAGATTTGTGGCTAGGGAGGAAATCCCACCCCTACCCTCTGAGCTAACCTAGAGATCAGAATTTCACCTAAAATAAAGGTGTAATAAATACAGCGTTCAGTAATCAGAGTAGTTTTAAATGTGCTATTCAAGCACTCAAAGCAGGTTCAGGTCCAAAACAAATGGGCATTTGTGGGAAAAAGAAAAAAAGAGGGAAGAAAAGGAAGGCAGGGAGAAAGAGAAAAAGGCAACATGCAGCTCCTTTGAGTTCTATAACTTCTAAAATAGTATCTTAAATTATTAAACATGTAATCTGATTCTAATGGAATTTTCATCCTAAATGCTATTTCTTCACAGAAGAAAGATTTTCCCCTGTTTTTCAAAAGATTTATGCCCACAGCAAAAAAGAAAAAGAAAAAAAGAAAATTCAAATAATGACCAGAGGGGACCAATAATCCACTGCTTTGTATCCCAACAGCCCACCATGCCCACCAGACCTGACGCTGAATTTATATTCATCTTCTTTTAAGAAGAAGTAGAACAACAACAGAAAATTGGTATTTGGACTGCATCTGTTTTCTCATTCTCCCCTGTCAGGAGACACTAGGCACAGAAGAGCGCTCGTCTTGTTCAGTCCCCCAGGGGCTGCAGTACACACAAACACAGCTCCAGTCTGCCTTAGGACACAGCCAGCCTCTCACTCAGCAAACACCATGAGAGTCACATTCTTCTCCAGAATGAGATTGCTTCTCCTTCTCCAACCTTTTCCAATTTTAAACTTCAATTACAAAATCATTGACTTCTCAAGTACTTCTGGAAAACCAAATTTAATTTTTAGGATTATCAGCTACTCCGTTGTTGGGGCTGAAAACCATTCCAACAAATGTCAGCAGCTTTGAAGTCCACTACTTACAACGCTGACCCAGCTCCAGCTAAAGGCAATTAACCATATGAGCTGTATCAACTAAATAGACATATATTGTGTAACTACAGAAATACATTGTGTACAGTGAGCACAGAAGAGAGAAGGCTGCTTAATATTTCTAACCTGCTACATAATTTATTTCACCCTTAAAAGAAAACATGCTAAGGAACTTATTGAGTGTTTCATCTGATAGAAACATGCTAGGGAACTTATTGAGTTGAGTGTTTCATCTGACAGATAAGAGCGAATATGCATAAAGAATTCACGTCTCCAGGTTCTGTTACTTTCACACCATCCCATAAAGCTAAATTTTGCCTTTCTATAATCCAAGCAAACGAGGGGAGAAAAAAAATTGTCAATTAATTTTGGCGTCGCAAGCTTGACAGTTGTTCAAAGCAGCTACCCTTGCTATTTTTACTAATCTTAAAATTCAACATGAGCTCTGCGTAGCATCATGAATCACTATGTTATTTTCTAAACCAGCTCAGATTTAATCATCATTTCAGAAAACAGAAAAATAACACGATGTTCTGGATCCTTCAACCAGTAACTGTGGAAGGGGGCACAGCACTAGAGGCAGACACTGTGAGCTGCGTAATTCAGGGCAATAGCCCACATAGAAAACCAGAGCACAGCAGCCATTGCAAACAAGAAGCGGAACAGAAAAGCAAGACTGATAATTTTCAGTAACCAAAATATGTTATCTTTCTGTTTGCCAAGTAGAGGAAAGTTGGTCTCTGTATGGAAGAAGAAGGAAACTGGGCTTGCCACACCTCTGTGTGGCACATTTCCCGTGAGCCGCTGCAAGCAGCTTCCCACAGCATGTTAGCCTTAGGTTTTAAACAGCCTGTGTAAATGGAGGCAGGGAGCAGCAGGGCATGTGAGGCAAGACAGCCTGTTCACTTGTTCCTCCAGACACGTACACAGAAATGGGTACTTAACCTTACTCTAATTTGCGTAAAAGATATGTCCAGCACACTCCTAAATGCTGTACCTATAACTGTACACTAGTAAATGCTACAAACAAGCACTGCAATTTCCTTCACATGTATATTTAAAGTCACACTTTCCATGCACCAATCCACAACGCCCTGCACTATTTTAATGGCAATTCGCCTGAGTGTGCAGCTGTAGTGATGGAGGCAGGAGGAGAGATGAAATGAGTTGTACAGCAATGCAGCCTTCTCCCTTAGCCTGTGATCTGAAGCACGTTTCCTGCTGGGCAGTGCTAATGGGCTTAGAAAATCACTCTTTTTGAAACAGAAATAAAAAGTTATTATTTCCATCTACTACTGGGAAAAGGGCAACAAGAGGGCATAAACACTTGGCCTGGAAAATAGAGCGTGTCAGTGTGTAACACAGGACTGAAACATGATGCTTGTTCCTAGAAGTCAGCCTTACTGTACAAAAACAAACAAAAAATGGCTGTTTTCTATTATTCTCTACATGAGAGCATTAAAACAAAATAGCCACATTCTCAGTGCTAGTTACAGCTGCATCTCTGTTTCAGTGAGCACCATTATAAGTCAGATTGTAAACCTTTCAGAATAACCTTAAAATTGCATGTAATAAGAAATCACAGAAACTGAAATCAAAGGCTGCTTTTCTCATCATTTTCTCATCAGTCCCCACTGCCTCATAACACACTTCTCTCATCAGTGCTTCTCTGCTAGTAGCAGAAAAAATAATATAATGTCAGAAATTCCCTAAAGCAGAGCCCATTATAAAACATACGAGTTCACCTGAATTTTGGAGTCCAAATTTGTTTTTCAGTGACTTTCAATACCCTTGCTTCCAGATGCCGTAACAGCAGAATTATGTTGTACCAATGTACAAGCCCTCTCTGCTCTCACCGTTTGTCCTTCCAGAGAAAGAAACAAGAAAACAATCTTCTAAGAACCCATTAGATTTCTCCCAGAACAAGCATGGGAACAGATGAGGCAATAGAGACAAAATATGACTGCAAGACACGAAGGGTTAGGTGAAGCTAAGAAGAGAGATTGAAGAAAACCATATGCAGTCACATTAGCATCTCCTTCAAAGCCCTAGGTATCTTCTTCTGTATTTTTGCAGATTCTATAGCCATATTAGCAGTCAATTTTACTGCAAAAATGTGAGATTCTGAACTGCACAATACCAACACTTAGATACAAACCTCTGTAGAAAAACTCAAAGCTCCAGATCATGATCTTACTGAGGTACACGAAGAGGATGTGAATAATATTCACGAGAACAAACCAAAAAACCTGCATCAGTCATTTAAAATTGTAATATCTAATTCATTTATAATCTTTACCTTAAATTAGAATGATTAGAACTGAGAGAAGCCCTCAAAATCCAAATGCAATGTGATAACAGAAAAATGAAGTGACCAACCAACACCAGAACTAGAAACAGAACGTCATTTACCTAAGCAAAAACAATTAACTTATACTGGAATTAATTTGGACTTCACAAGGTTAGAGGCAGATATCTGAGCACAGTTTAGTGACAGAGTGATACTACTCTAAGATACAAGGTTAACAGATTTTGGCTTCAGCCAAAATGCCACCTCAAAAGCATGAACACTGCTCACTGGCAGTATCTTCAAAACAAAAAGGTCCTTCTTTGAAGTAGGCCAATTCTTAGTTTCATTGGGCTGCTGACCCAGGCTGTGACTTTCCCTATCTACATTTTGTTCCAGTATCACAAGACACCATCGGGTGTGAAAGTCACAATCAATTCTGATTAAAGTCATGCAAGTGAAATCAGGGCTTATGCATTACTGTGAGCGTAAGCGCTATCCATTATCATTAACTGGATACATTTTATTAATTTCCATGCATTTTATCTAACCTCCCATTGAAATCATCATACATATACACAGAACATTAAAACATGGAACACGCTGTAAATGTTTAGGTCTAGAAGCTGTTCTTGCAATATATAGTAACATACTCTTTTGCACTTTTAGCTCGTTGCAAATGTGAAACCTTTTCCACTACAGAAGGAAAAACACACCACGTGCATTCATTCCTAACTGGGCCCCAGAGAGGGACGCATTCAAACTGAAGACCAAATCAACTGCTTTACAAAATAATGCTGCTGTGAAACTGGCTGTAAGGCTCAGGTAGCAATATCACTTACTAAACTACAGATGACTGTGAAATACATCACTTGGATGATAGTTTAAAAGATTCATTGCAAGTAAAGGTCAGGCCCTCATGTGTCCACTACTTTTGATAAATAACCTATTTATACTTGCATGAGAAATTCTAAAAAAAGACATAGCTGAACAGGATGAACATCAGCAAATTCCATTATTTACCTTCAAATGTGCCTTCTTTCCTAAACTTGTCTCAAGAACAGGCAGCATGGGACACTTGTTTTTTTGAATTAAACCAGTTCTGTCTCACTAGCAGCCAGAAGTAACCTTACTCACTGCCCGCCAGCACGTGAATGAATTAACTGTCGCACATGCGTGTAAGCCTGGTTTTATAACCCTGACCCCCAGCTGTCTCATTTTTCTTGAGAGCTAACTTTACCTGAAACTGAGAATGCATGTTGAGAAACACTGCATCCACATTATGCAATTCTGTTCTACGCAGTATTTAGCAAGGCACTACGTACTACTGCTCTAAACCACAGCACCTGCATCCTTATAATATACATCAGATTGTTCAACCAAATTACTAGTCCTGCAGCTTTGCAACCCAGCCATGGAATCTGTTCTCCTCGGTGCTGTCTCCTGTGTAGGACAGGATGGCTGAGTATCATTTCCTTGTATCTACGGTGGTGTACAGCCAAGTTTGGAGACTCTTTATCAGGATGGTGCACTGAAGATTGCTACCTTTGGTTAGCATAGACCTAAATGGATGCCAGTCCTCCTTTTCAACTGGAAGCATGCCTGCTTTCTTGAATGATGTGAATGCCATGGCAATCTTCAGGTCCACTTACCGCTCACATTGTTTAGACTGTTATTAAAGGAAAAGCTGGTTGTGCACATGGCTGTAAGCACCTCAGCAAAACCAGGATTATAAAAATATTCTACAGGAAAGCAAATAGCAAAAATCTTCCACTTCTGAAAGTACTCAAGTCATCTGTCCATAAGATGACCAGAAAAGCCTTTGGCTTCTTTCATTCCAGGGACACTGAGCATGAGAACAGTGAAGGTGCTGAAGCTGAAGGCAGCTCTGTAAACAGCCAGATACAAAGACTTGACAGCCACTACCCATGTGACGCTGACACCTTCTCAAGATTGACCTGAACATACGGTAGGTTTAGTGTTAGTATGTGACCTTCAAACTCTAAGATCTCCTTTGTATTGCTTCTCTAATTCCAATCCACATTTTCAAAAGCTACTCAGTTTTCCTCACCCAAAAAAGTAGAATCATACACAACAAACTTAGTATATCCCTGCAAAAAATAACGTCAGACTTGTGCTGACACGACAAGTTACAACAAACTTCAGGTCACACAATTTGGGAAAAAAAAGACTTATTTCCTAAAAATAAATATTCAGGGCCTCACTAGCGTGTTCGTGGCATCTATCAGCAGACTAAAGGCATTCCATCTGCTGCTCAAAGAGACTTAAAAACTTTTTAAACAGTCAATTTCCATAAGGATCTCTTCTGTGCCATCAGAAACCTCCCTGCACTTCAAATTCAAGGCAGGTACTTCCCAGCATTCTCCTGTCTCCCTGCATTTCTCTATGGCACTTACTTGACAGCAGTTTTAAGTTGTAAGAAATCCTTTCCAAAATCTATTTGGCCAATGAAAACTATTACTGAGAGCAAAAGAAGAAACACAGGTCTCTCAGCGCTGAAGAAGTAATATTAATAACATTTACCCTGCTCTACTGTCTACCGAACAAGAAAAATCCATGCCCATAAAGAGGTCCTTGGCTACTGGGATTTTTATAGAATGATTAAGACCACTGAGATCATGTAGTCCAACTACCAACCCATCACTGCCATGCCCACTAAACCACGCCCTTCAGTGCACATCGGCCCTTTTCTTTAACACCTCCAGGGACAGTGACTGCACCACCTCCCAGGGCAGCCTGTCCCAATACTTGACCACTCTTTCAGGGAAGGAATTTTTCCTAATATCCAACTTGCTATCATATGCTATCTCATGTTCTTGATGAATCTACCAGGCTAGCCAGCCTTGGAGCACAGCAGCAATATACACCAAAATTCATCAACCCAAACATGTCACTCCACTGCATGCTTTGTAAAATTACTACTGCCCAGGCAGTAAGTCAAACATTGCTAAATGTGTTCAATTACATCACAGCACAACAAATCCTGTGATGCTGAAGCAGCTTTCACCAGGTAAACCCCAACAAACCACGGAAATGATCTCACAAACCAGTAGTACTGAGACAAAGAAGTCTGTAGTAACTGCCTAGAACTAAAAATGCAAAATTCAGTGTACTTTTCCCACTATAGACATATGATGCACATAAGCAGATCAACTACTATATAGCACAACGCTCCAATTTTTGGCCAAAATTCATCTACTTTTTCATGCATCTAAACCTGACGTGTACAGATGGAGAATAAGCTTGCAGCAGTAAAATAGTTTTCCCAAAGCTACAAAGCAAGCTTGGGCTATGACCAGGATTAGAACAGTCCCTGAAGTAAATTCTTGGCAAGATCGCTGTGAACTGAGTTAGTGTTATTTCACCTGTTTTCCTCAGTCTTTAAAAATGCTTGTGAAAGCTTAAATCTGTTAAATTGAAATAGAGCCATGAAAGCCAACAATTTTTTGTACATTTTCTCCAACTGAAGATCTTTAAGTAATTATAAGCATATTTAGGAGATCCTTAGCCCAAGAACTCCATAAGCCATTAAGCACTACTTGTCACATTATTCCTTAAATCCAAGCCCTGTTTTCATCCATCAGAAGCTTCTCAGCAGGGAAACGTACGCACCATAACCCAACAAACGCCTCTTAGTGGGAGAATGGCAGAACTCCTGCCCTGAGTATGGCTTCTCCCAAGCATTCACCAGGATTCAGAATCACAACACTGGATCATTTTGCTGTCCACATCTTTATACCACTTTTTTTTTTCAACCCCATGCACAAGCAACAGCAACAGTCTTCCACAGTCAGAATTCACGTGGTAAAAGGCACACCATGAATTTTACTTCCTTAACTAACAGTCTGTAGAAATTAATTTGCTGTCCTATTTTTCCATGTCTAGAGAGAGACTTGTTAAATTACCTCTCCTTTTATTGTTGCAGTTAATTACACACAGAAATACCAAATCATGCTAAATGAAAAGGATACAGAGTTTATTATTAGTTTCTAATGTGCCACACTGAAGAGCAAACGAATTGGCCCTTTTGGGTACTATTAGTTCCACGCAGTTAGGCATTATGGTCTGATATATGTTAGCAGCAGCAGCAAGGCAGAGAACAGTGAGGTCTAACAAGTTGGGAGGCAGGCAATGATCCTCCAGGCGTGTATCCAGCCCTCATTCACACTCTCACGAAACAACAAGCAAAGACTGATGCCTTTCACCTTCCTTCCTATATCCTCAGCAGTGTGCACATACAACTCGATCAACAAGTAGCAGTGCTAGCACAGACTGCCTCACTTCTTGTGCTGCTCAGCAGTTTTCTCTTAACTTCTTTGCCAAGCAGGAATTGATCTTCTACCACCTCAAGGAACAGCTGCAGAGTTAGAAAACAATCCTTCACCTTCCCAGTCTTCGGCAGCTTTGTGACCAACTTCCATAACGCTGGCCAGGTCTGACGGTGGTTACTCAGCTCTGTCCTGTTTTTCATGGAATAGTTAAAAACACTTTTCTGTGATTAATTCAATTTGTACTGAATGTGAGTTTAATGGTACCGAACACCAGTCTGTCATTAAATATCTGAAGCCATTCATTGTTCTGAAAGAGCATTCTTACAGTGGAAAGATCACAAATCGTTCATTTGATCCCATAAAATAAGTGAGGCAGCTTCCACAAAGTACCATTTTTGAGGAACTTTTTTCCAATTCAGACTTCAATATTCCAATACTCTATCAGGCCTAGCAGAAGGAGACTGCAGGAAACTACTTTTATTTTCCCCAGTTACAGATCCTAGCTGACATTGCAGACTGCATTTGCATTCTATTAAATCTCCCACTGAACGATAATAAATCTTTCCTCTAAAATTGGAGAGTTTTTCTTTTCAGAGCTCAGGGAAATACAGTCATTCTTTCACCATTTATATGTTTCATTAAAAAATGATCTGAGGACAAAGAGCCTGGAAGTACATTTTCTTCACCTTGGCATACAGAGAAGATGGATTGCACTTAACAGTTCCTCGATGCGTAATCTTCAATAGCAGAAGATACAGAGATCTGATGAAAAACCTTCATCTAGGATTCAGGTACAGATCCAGTTCTGCAGTAGATCTCATTATCTCAGCACTGCATCTAGCTTAGAAATGGCTCGGAGATCTCTCCAGAAAGGCAGAGCTTGCGGTACAGCCATTAAAAGCCACTTTCACACAGCAGTTCCTGGAAGGCACAATGCTCTTGTCTACTTCCTTGATGTCTGTCAGACTATCCTCCTTCCTCTACAATTTATGCCTAGCAAAAAATACCAGCTGGTTATTTCTGGTCACTTCTTTGACTAAGCACTGACTAATCTGCTTCCTCTTATTCTGAAGCAAAGCTTTTCCTTCCTTTTTTTATGCACATCCAGAGAGCACAAGACAGTAGCAGATCATACAGGAAAGTTAGAAATACACAGGATCTCTTTTCCCTCAGAGGGTTGATTTGCAAATGAAAGTTAATGTTTTATTTAAAGTTACCTTGCCTTCCTCAGTCTCCAGATACTTGGCTTCCATCTTTGCCAAAGATTTACAATAATCCTTATTTGAACAAAGCTAATTCCACCCAGTTGCACTGCCCTTTTAAAACAACGTAACAAAGTCTTTCTACCTTTCAATTGGAATAATTTGACCAATTGACAATACAGTGGCTTGACAGGATATCAAAATCTAGGTACGTAAATCAGAACTGTAGATCTTTACCTCTCGGTACCATTGTCTCAATGGAGAAAAAGAAAAAATAAGTATTTTTAGCTGTTTTTGTTTTAGACCAACATCTGTGTAACATTTTCAGTCAGCTGCAATAACGGACTGACCAAACCACGGGAATTATTTTGCAGTGTGCCAGAAATGCACCTACCACCGCACTGGAAAAGCGCAGCAGTCTGACAGAGGGTAATGGGCACCTATTACATTTTATCACTTACAGTGATAAATAATATTTTCAAATGAAGTATTAGATTAGCTTACCAAACTGCATTTTTCACAAGATTGGTATTAACTTGCCTTTCTTAAAAACTGTCATAGCACGTAACATGAGAGCTACAAGACAATTAGTTTTGTGATCTTGCTGGTGGCACTTTCAGAAGCGTAGCGTCCTTCCGTTAACACTGGGTGAGTAACCTTAAAAGGGGCAGTGCCACCTATTGAAACACCACCCTTTCTTACCCCGATTTCCTCCACTACCACTCCATACACACCCTCAGCCTCTCAGAGCTGCTCATTTCCCATCCATCACTACCAGTGCATCACTAGTGTTGGCAACTAGAAGCACATTACTCAGCCAGCCAACAGTATTTCTACTGGAACGTGGCAAAGATCTGCTGGGAGCTGTACTCAATAGCTGCATTGTAAGGAAGCAGGTATTGCTCTTGTGATTATTTGACTGTTATGAAGTGCTTCCTACCGGGCAGACATACCAAAACAAGTTGAGTCATCTCCAACAAGTTGGAAATAAAAACCTATATTCAAAAAGTATTAAAATGTGACAGGCTTAGGGCCTTCAGCAAGAGGAACACCGTTACTGATAAATGGCAGTGAGTAGGAGCCCAGAGGAAAGCACCAACACTGCCCATCTCCCCAGTAAAGCAAACAGTTACGTCATTTTAAAACTGAAATCAGGCACAAGTTTACATTTTGATATCTGCTAACATCTGAAAATTTCTGGCAGAAGAAAACAAAACAGAAAATATATGAATGTATTTTTAATATGATGTAGGATTTGTATAATGTAGTAGATGTTAATAACTGCTACAGTTATTATAGGACTAGATATGGCCCTGCTCTATTTCACAGCTTTGCACAAAAAAACCTCTGAATCTCAGCAAAGACAGATAGGAGGACAGGGGCCAGACTTATGATTGTGATTTTTACACTAAATAGCTTAGCATGCTCGAGGGTTCCTCTCTGTTTAGGAAATGATTTTACAGCTCCAGCTTTCCCTTAATGTCAGGACTGAAGTTTGATTCCTGGAGATCAGCTTCTCTCAGCAGGAAGGAGTCACCATTTAGATCAAGGAACTATTAACTTTCACAAAGGAACAGGCTCTCACATCTTAGAGGTTAACATTTAAAAATGCACTCAGGTGTCTCAATAAACATCCACCACAGCAACAACTTTCAAGCTGTGTACATTTAAGCCTATAGATACAATCCCATCCTGTATCTATACTACCCCAGATTTCACAGGCTTCTGTCACAATTTGCCAGTCAGCTCAGTAAAAAATGTCATAACGCGTGAAGCACTGCAGATTTTAGACCTACACTTCTGTTCAACAGCTATCAGTCTTGAACTTGACACCCATATGCTATTTTCTCCTACCAAGAAAGTCACTTGGAGTTTTGTATGCCTAAAAAAAGACAGGCCCTTTTACTTGTGTCTCATTTCATTTTCAGTGAACGAAAACTGTACGCTGCTGTTTTGAAGTACATTCTGACCTGTACAAAAGGCTATCTTTTGCCAGTGCTGCACAGGTAATTGATTTTTTGTCCTTTACATCTTACATATAATACAATATAGGACCAAGCTCTGTTTTCAACTGTATTGATGCAGCTGTAATGAGGACGATAGGGCTACTCAAGTGTCACCATTATCAGAACTTCACCTTGGGAATGCAAGCTGTATATCTCATGAACGCTTCTGGGAGTCCGCAGTCCTGGAGCACCTGTCTATTGTAGCTGATGTAATTAAATGCCCTGAGAAATGAAAAATGAGGAATCTGCATACTATCACACAGTAGTTCTACTCTGTATTCAGCCCCTTCACTTGGTTTTAATTTTCTGAATGGTGTTGTCTTAAAATGTAACTTCCAGACCTTCAGGAGCGAGAAATGCAACTCTGTACAGCTCCCAGAAAACACCAAGACTTCCCATGTCAGTGGGGATCCTGGAGAATTCTGCTTAGCTATGCAGCTGACACACTGTCACACAGGTCTGAGCTCAGAATGCCCAGCAATTTTCCAAAATTCAGTGACCTCTAAAGAATGCTGAATTGGATATCCAAAATAAAGAGCCTCAGAGCCATGAGACTTTATTATTATTTTCTATTAGCACCATCTTATCTGTGAAGAATTTCTAACCTAAAACTCCATTTTCCCCGTGTTTCAAACAAGTTTCTGTAACTTCAGTACATGGAAGTTTGCTTTAATAAAATAACCTTTTGGTTTCTGACAGCTCTTTCCGCAGTGTTTTCAAACAGCCCAATGTCAACTTTTCCAGCGATGCATTCACTTGCAGAGCCTATTCAGGCCTGCTGCAGCCACGCTGGGATAGGCTGTCTGCAAGTTCCTTCTCGACAACTGCCCTTCACAAAGCAGGCATACATTCTACATCAAGCTCTGACTATGAATCTACCCAACCTCTGACTACAAAGAGGGCTTTTAGTGCAGAATTTCGTCTGTACATTGTTTTGATATATTGATATGACTGCTCCATTCACTGGGAAACAATTTTATCAATTTCAGCTAATCAAATCAAGAAGATGAATGAACAGAATGCTTTCTGTGAATCACAAGTCTAAACTGGACAAGAAATACCAGAGAGAATGTGAGCTTGTTTTCTGCTTTTGCAGTGTTATCAGAGATGGGGTGCTTGGGTAGAAACTAAACTAGAGCAGCAAAAGCCATATCTGTGTATTTTCAAAATCAGACCTTAGTAACAGGAATGCCAGGACACAAAGAATAATGTTTCAAAACACAGAAATTCCATTCCACCTGTAGCAATCCCTCATCCTCTATCACAGCACTGAAACAAGGCTCACTGTGAACTTACAGTACTGCAGCTACAGAAAGAAGTTACAGTTATTACAAAATGATTTAGATCGCACCATTATAGCACACACAAATACGCATTAAAATGTTTTATTATGCTAACATTCTTCTCTTGTATTCCTGTATATCAGAAGGACGTAATTATATTAACATGATTACTCCAGTACTCACTTGGGGTGCTGAGCAACAAGCCAACGTTCATCTTCATGGTTTTTATCATGCCTGGGCTCCGTTTATGCCTACATATTTGAAAGGATCTAAATCCACTGCTGATGATAGTTCTACAAGCATGGGTACTTCAGGCAACACAGAAATGAAAAGTGAAATCTACTTATCCATCAGGCATTGCTCAGTATCTGAACATAAACACAATGCACAAAACCCACAAATGTCAGAATGTGCACAAATGATCCTAAGCAAGCCTAACTTACAGCCACTGCAGACAACATCATAAGGCTCCGCTGACAACAGCAGTTCTACAAACCAAAGTATTTAAGGACTTTACAACAAGGCAGCACCCAGAGCCGAGGGGACCACAACTACCATCCAGTGCAGGTGTTGTGTTACTAGAGACAGGAAGGCAGTATTTAGAGACTGCTGGAGCTCCCGAGTGGTCTTTTAAAAGTACAGCATTTCTGTGGTACAATTAAGCATATTAAATGCCTGATGGCAGGAGATCTTTTCATTCAGCTAAAGGAAAACGCTGATTTTACTGTCTTTGCAAGTTCTACTTCTCAACATTAGTGAACGAAAGATAGCAATTTCATTTTCCCTGAAGCAGCCATTTTGTCCCAGACCCAACCAGCCTAATCCAACCTTTTAAATACAGAGAACAAACCCAATTTTGATGCTTTCATCAACAATTCCCCCCCTCCATCCCAGTACTTAAACCCACAAAATAGCCCGCACTGGAAAGAACAAATTCCAGACACCTGTTCTGTGGGAATTACAAAACACATATGTAAGAACATCATCATTTTAGTCTGTACACATTTAACTTCCAAAATAAAACACATTCAATAATTTACTTCCCATCCTCCTCAGTCACCAAACAGTTGCCACCAGCAGGTCCCACCAGGAATATAGCAAGCACCACTGGGTTCTAAAGAGTAGCAGAAAGATGTCATGAAGAAACACACACAGACCCAAATGAGACCTGCAGTCCAGCAGTCATCCTGCTCTGTCCTACAGCACTGTACTCAGTGTGGAAATGTTGGTCAGAAGGGCTTTTTAAGAGTAAGCCTAATACAGAGGGGCAGGCCATTAGAAACAGAACGAGGTCCAGTTAAAAATACTTGGTTGACCAAGGAGATTTCTGAACCACCTCCCCATTCTGCACGCAGACCATGCAACAAGCACTGCTCCCCTTCAGATTTTTCCTACCCTCCAGGTCCTCCATTTCCTCATCTGCATTTATCAAGTAATTCAGTTCCCTAGCCAAGTATCTTTATTACTTCAACTGCAGCTGCAAATGCAGTGTCGTACGTTACATTAGAAGAAAGTATTTTAAGGCCTATGAAAGTAAAAAACAGTTATTTACATAAAGACTTCTTATGGAAATCATAAATAGAGACTGAGAATACAGTCAGTGCAACAAGAGAACAGTCAGTGCGGTCACACAATCAGCACAGCAAGTCCCCATTTTTCACTGAAATACAACATCAGGGATGTGTTGCTAACACCTTACCATTACAGACAAGAGGTAGAAAGGAAATGGGATGCTTTAAATAGCAGGTGTTTGCAAAGAACTGGCAGTGTCAGACACCCAAGGTGACAACTCGTCATTTATATCAAACAGGACAACTCTGGTAGGCTGGCATGCCTCCCAAACCATGGATTGGCTGGAGGAACTTGCTAAAAGGACAGTAAAAAGGATGAGCTCAGCCAGTGTAGAACAATAAACTGAGCAGAACTGCAAAAATGACGTGGGGAAGCAAAATGATTCAAGAAGAACCACTCCATTTTCTTCAAATATTAAAAAGTTGTAACGGTAAGAATATCAGAAGCCCTGACAATACTTCAGCTGCTTCCTCCTTTGCTCCTCACAAATTCAGCCCCTTCAGATCACAAGAAAAGATCCCAAAATCGGTCTGCTGTTAACAGCGGACGTCAGCAGTTCAGTGACCATCCCCTCCAACTGAACGTGCAGTGACAGTGCATGCAGGCAGAGACCATCTCCTTTATCGTTGGGCTGTTCTCCTGGGTTTCTTTCTGTAGAGTTCCTAAACACTGTGAGTGCCACCAGTAAGTAAAACAGAAAATAAGAAGCTTTCATGCAGCCTGATTTTTTAAAAGGACCTTTTTAAAAGAAATTGAGCACCTTATTGCCCATTTTGTACTTTATTTTGTAAGTCTGACAAAAACTTAAATAAAATAAAGCCATTTCTCAATATTCCCTAAGACTGTATTGTTCTAAAACATAGTTGCTTCAGCACAGAAGACAGACTGGTGCCTTTTCATTCAGTTGTTCTGCTTCGTTGGTAACATTCAAATTCTTCTCACAGCGTTAGATTCTGCTTTTAAGTGCTCCCGCCCTTTTCTCTGGCTTCTGAATCAAGCTGTGGCACCTGGATTTCTATAGAAATTGCTCCGAGTAATATCTGTTGAGTTTTCAGAGACCATTTGGTCAGATTCTAATAACGTCTCCTGGGAGCTGACACCAACTTCTAGCAGCAGGTCGAGCGCTGCAGATGAGGATAATAAAACACATGCTGCTGCAGCTTCAAAAACAAACAACAACCACAACAAAAAAGCAAGGCTGCCTTTATCAAGCTGAAGAATCAGGGGTTTTTTTGTGGTTTTTTTTCCCTCTTTTAAGTAGAGAACGTACCATTGCAAACATTTTGATCCAGGTTCCACATTTCTTTGTGTCATTATGGTGATTTAGTGCATTTTGCACTCAATTTTGCACTGAAGTAAAATATATCTTTATTTAGACAATGCAGGGTTTTTTCCTGTTGTGAAATACGAGAAACATACTTTATTTTTCAAAACGAAGACGTTTTGGTTCCATGTGTTGGGTTTTTTCTGCCCGAATTCTTTGTGTAAAGGCAAAATAGACAAATGTCCTGAGAATGACAGAAAACCACCAGCTTAACAAGGGGCTGGCATTGCTCCTCCAGATTAACACTGTCCTACAGTACCTGCTCCTCCAGATTAACACTGTCTTACAGTACCTGCCAGCGTAAGAAAAATTATATATTTCCTCCTTATAATTCATTCATCTTTCTTATATGCAACCATGAATCCCAGGTGGATTAAGGCTTATTTGACCTCTTTGGTTAAAGGCAATTCACTGCATAATGATTTTTTACGCCACCCCGTAAAATGAACAATTTCACATGCATAAATGCTAACAGGAATCAACATCTCCTGTTTCTTTCTCCGACCTTCAACAACCTTGTTCTTTGCAGAAAAAACCAACAGTGTTACTAATTCATAAGCACGATGCAGACACAGGCAGCCTAGAGAGAAATCTTTTCAGCAGTCGCAAAGCAAAGAAACATGAGAAAGCTTCCATAAAGATTCTGAGATATTCTGAGAACCCAAAAGAATAGAAGGAAAAAAATACAACAAAAAAAGGAGAAAAGAAAAAGAAAGAGGTGTGAAGATTTAAAATATTCCCAATACTCACTGAAAGCAGCCACTGCAAGAGCCAGTGTGACAATAATGGAGACCCAGGAAACCCACAATGCCTTCTTTCTGTAGCTTTGAGCTTCATGAGGTTTTAGCCTTGTACTGCTTTCTAGTAAACCTGATAAGCAATAAGCAAAGAGGGTATGAACAATACATTGCTCTTTTTAAAGGCGCAGCTGTGTTAGTTCAGACCTAAATCTCACATTCACATTCTATATTACTTTTAGAATCAATAGAGAATCAAACCCTCCTCACGTGATCATGGTTAGGTGAATGAAGCCATCAAAAATGTATGAGTAAGCAAGCAAAGCACACACAAGCTGTTGTGATTTCACAAAGAAGGCAAAGCCTGCGCCTCAGTCACTTAAAAGAGCACTGCAACTGTACAGCAGTGAGCAGAGATTCACAGCGCTGTTTTCCACCTTTACATCCACACAATGAAGGGCCCAGTGCTACACTCACTGAAGACAAAAATCATTGCAGGAATTCAGGATCCTGAACACAACGAACATAGGAGAAGAATGCAGGTCTGACAGTCTCTGAGAAGACCTGGCAATGCACGGAAATATTGTGAGCACATTGCTCATCAAAGTAGAAGCAGGCACTCGTTAGAATCAAAGCTATCACAGCTGAAAGACCCCTTGAAGCACAGCGCCCTTCCCACATAGCAATACACCCCCATCCAGAACTGCATTAGGGACTGACTGAAGAACAAATTCTGGCCTTACTGCAATCAGGGTAAAAGTCTGCTAACCGAAGCAAACAGGACTGCTTTCTCTCATTACTGATGCTTTCAATTTGTGGAATTTTTTTTTTCCACTTGTCTTAAATAGCAGAAAAGAATTCAAGTTAAAAAATAAAATAAAATTGCTTTAATTGGCTTTTGTTTTCTCAGCCTGATTAGTTTTAAGCCACTTCTTGAGATGCATTCATAACCAAACAGATTTGTCTTTTGTTTATCCCATCCTTTCCTGCTTAAGATACTTATTTCATTTAAAACACTTGAACACTTCTTTTCCACCAGCATGTTCCAACTCAAATCTGCTCAGCTGGTAAGAGAAGGTGCGATAATTTTTAACTTTCTTAATAAATTACTCCAGAAATGGTGGGTGGCTCTTCTCAGATGACTATCTTGCCTGCCCCCAGTGTACACAACACCAGTTTAATAATGCAGTTTTTCATCTAGGTTCACATTTTAGGCAAGGGGTAGAGAACAGGAGCGCTGACAGACAAAGCAGCAGATTACAATCTAACAGCTGAAGCTGGTAATATCCTCACCTTCCCCAGTTTTATCTCCAGCCTTTCTCTGATGGCTACTGCCACTTTGAGGGTGGGGACAACCGATCTGCTTATGGGCATACTCTTGAATCTACACCATGCCTAACTCAGTTCATTAATGTTACCAGATATTAATTTCAACTGACTGCAATACGCTGGCTGTAACTGCATTGGTTTTGGAGTCAATGCAGAAGTGAATCAGCCGTCTCTGCCTCAGGGGCAGCATGCGTCAGCGAGGGGCGGGCTCCAAGGGTAGGAACAATTTCAGCCACCTGATTTTATTCTGCCATTTCAAGCCTGTCAGAATGACCAGTTCTAATCCAAGCCTGGTTGGTCACATTCACACCCTCTTGGAAAAACGTTTTACACTTTTTTATTCCTGCAAGGAAAGCGGACAGAGTTTCTCTAGGAGAGGTCAGACAGAAACTGGGAGAATTTAATTCAATGCCGTTCCTGTATTTTCAGGAAACTTAAAATACTGCCTGCCTTTTGTTCTACACCCTGCCCTCTTTATGAACAAAAACGAATTATGAAGGCCTATTATGAAACAGTGTTTGCTTCCTACTATGCGAGTTCTTCATCTAATACCTGCAACCTACCAGATGACAACTGAGAGGTCTGAGTGCTTTACAGTACTGCACAGCCATTTCTTGCATAGTCTGCCTTCACTTGTGCAAAGGAACGTATCTGTATTTTTGCAATGTTTCACCCGTATTCTGTCAGTATATATAACAATACAAAGTTTAACTGCTATCTGGTATGAGGTCATTAACAACAGATGTTGTTAATAAAGAATTGTTGTTAATAAAGAATAAAGAATTAATTTCTACTGATGTGATCATGCAGAAAGCACCTTCTCATGTTTGTGGGTTTTTTCCCTTCTTCCCCTCTCCCCAGTTCAAAAATTCTAAATTAAGGCCCAGATCTTGTTGGAATGCAAAACGAGGTGGTTTCTCTAAGCCAATTCTGAGTATCAAGAGTTCAAACCTGAAATAAACACAGAAGAGAATGGCAGACATCCTCACCTGGTTCATTCTTTAAAGATATCCTACAGTTCATGGCTACCGCTCACTATTACCTGGGAAGACCAACATATACAGTTGATAATTACAAATCAAATAATATCCTAATTAAATTGAGAAATGACTAATAAGCCCCATGGCTAGCATAGAACTCCTGATTACTATTCATATGTCAAGCACGTGTCCCGTATGACAGAGACTGCAATCCTTACAGAACAGAACCACTTCTGCCGTGTGTCTTTCTCTCTCTCAAAATGGCTGGTATATTCCAGCTATCAGAGAGGTGATCCCTTCCTTCCTATAAGAATTCAAATACATTTTCCCTATTTAACATTTTCTTCCCTTAGAAAGATCGTATTATTCTTAGGAGCGTCCTAGGGGATGGCATGAAATAATACAAACTCATTCACATCACTGCCAAACCCATAGCGTGATTCGCATATTACAAATCAACACCAGCTCGTTATTTTACACACAACACCACAATTCATAAGGTAAACATCCATATTTTTTTTCCACTGACCAGAAGAAAACAAATTTTAAGCAGCCATCGGAGGCTGAAAGATACTCTTTCAGTATAACCTGCATTGCCACAAAAATGAAAAGCTAATATCTACTGCTAAGATTCCTCCACCCTAAAATTAACATACTGAATATTTTTACTACCAATATTATATTTAACACACAGACATCCTTGAGGTAAAGAAGAGATGATGAGCTGGTTAAACCCACTGGATTTTTATATTTTTTTTTCAGTACCTTCCTATATTAGCAGATTTTCTTCAAAAAAAAAAAAATCATAAGGAGAAAAAACCTGCCCAACAGTTGCAGAACACAAGCTTGGCATATTTGTGAAGCGATTCTAGGATATTCTTTACCATATGCTGACTTACCAGAAGTACTTTTCTGTTTGGCTAAGAGATCATTTTAAAATGTCAAGACAGAATTTGTGGAAGAGATAAGGCAAATAGAAAATTGTTCATCTAAGACATTAAAAGCCCCTATCTGAAAAATTACCACTCATTTTGGATCTGGGTCTTAAAGAGCAAATATCTTGTTCTAAAATTTGAGGTTATTATTTTTAGCAAACATGGAAGTATCATCTCTATAACTGGATCTGGTATGATTCATAGGAAAGGATCATTAGAAAAAGTACAGTCTAAAAGGACAGACTGTAACAATTTCAATATGGACAACCTGCAAAAAGCATACCAGGATTTCCTCTACAATGACTGGGAATTATGCCTGTAGATCGAATTGGTGACTATAGGGAAAGTGATGAGAAAAAGATACTGCAAAGGCCACTGAGAGAGTGTGAACACAGAGAAAGAAATAGAATCAGCAGCTTTAGTCTCTTCTCACTCCAAGGAAGAGATAAGGCTATGTATATCAGATTCTCCCTTACAGGAATTCATACCAAGATGGCCAGCTTTCATGTTTAGCTCTGTCATACTGGGCACAAATTAAGAATTTCTGCACTCAAACATCCACATCCGAACCCCAACCAAAATCTGTGGTGCCCATGATCTAAAATAGAACCGAAGCCTCAAACTGCCCCGAGTCAAGATGTCTGTCCTCCGCCATTGGCTGCCACAGTCAGGTACTCCTGGGAAACGGATGTCCCCGGCCCCAGCGTGACTGAAACCTGCCAGGAAGATGGTAGCTGCTCTTCCCCACTGCTGCCCTACTTCATGCCTAGGAGATGTAAGCAAGCACAACAGGAGTTTGGAGAGCTGGGGAAAGAATGGGTGATACGGGGTTATGTGTATGATGGGAACGTGGAAGTGACTTTGGGATGCTTAAAGAAAAAAAAAAAAAGAGAGAGAGAGCGAGAAAGGGAAAAAAAAAATGCAAGAGAGATGCTAAGCCTGGTATGTGAAATAAAAATGGAGACAAATTGCGTGAAACGGGAGGCGTTATGGAGGCATTACGGAGAAGGGTTACAACGGCAGCTGGCGGCGCTCCCAGAGGGCAGCAGGTAAGCCAAGCGCCACACACACAGGGAACGGTGTCCAAAATCAGCGCGTTTAAGGCTAAAAGCTAACTGTCACGGTTTGGAAGCCGGCAGCTTTCCATCCCTGGTCAGACAGCCGGGTAAATAATAAAATAACAACAGTTCCATGGGGTGCGTTCCAGGGGCAGGGGTAGCGCAAGTGCCATGACGGGACCGCAGCGCCCTGCCCGCCCCGCTCCCCTCACAGCTGAGCGGCTCTTCCCGCGCAGCGCCGCGGCTGAGGGGAGGCGGCAGGCAGGCAAGTAAGTTTCGGTCGAGAACGGCCACGAAGGGAGTTAATAAAAATATTTCTGAAGGGGAAAGCCTAGGGAGCGGGAAGGAGGCAGGCTGATGCGCGGATGCCGGTGCTGAGGGGAGGCGGCTCGGCGCCCGGGGACGGAGCGGGGATGTGACAGGGCATGCCCCGAGGGAACCGTGCGAGGGACTCACCTCTGTCCTCCGGCCCCTCGCCGAACTGCCCGCTCTCCCCGATCCGCAGCTGCTCCTGCTGTTGCTGCTGTTCCCGGGGGGGCACGGGCGGGCTGCTCCTGGGGGGCTGCACGATGGCGGGGTCCGGAGTGCTGTCCAGGGCGGCTGCGGGCGGCTCCATGGCTCGCGGGAATCGGGTGGCGGCTGCGGAGCGAGGAGCGAGTGGAGCATCCAGCCCGGGTGCGAGCCCGGGGGGAGGAGGAGACTCCGGCTCAGAGCATCAGGGAGACGGGGAGCGAACAAACTCCTCCGGCTGCTCCCCGCGACCGCCTCATCGCTAACCTCGCCGCCGCCGGGGGGGAGCAGGTGGGAGAGCGGTGCCGCCTCCCCGCGCCGCCCGTCCCCTCCCCGCCCCAGGGAGCAGCGCTCCGCCGGCGGCAGCGGCGCGCGGCCCCGTGAGGAGCGGCGCGTGAGGGGCTAGCCCGCGGCCGTCCCGCGCGGCGGAGCTGCCCTCGGGGCGGGCGGGAATTGCTTCTGTGGGCATCGGCTGCCGTGGAGGGAAGGGCTGCGGTGAGCCGCTCGAAGCGGCTGCCCCTGGGGGCTGCTCACCCTTCGGAATCTGCAAGTGGCTCCAGCACCGTGGGCATAATTAAGGTGGTCGGCCGAGAGAGCGGAAGCCCCGCCAGCCTTCCTCCTCCACGGAGGGCTCTGCCTTCCTCCATGGTCCCAACCCGGTGCCTTTTCCCGGCGGGGTGAGAGGCAAACACCGCAGCCGAGGTGACAGCCCCGAGGCCCCGGCTGCCTCCTCAGGGTGAAGGCTGAGGGCAGCGCTGCCATGTGCCCACTCGGTCCTCCGGAGCCATTTTTCACCAAGCACACCCTTCTCCAGACCCCACAACGCAGAAATTTTGTTGTACTCATTGTCCTTTGTTAACAACGTTAGGCTAAAACCTGCCCTAAAAGGTACAGTGGTCTCGTGGAAGGGTGAGATTGGAGCTGGAGACTTGCTGGCACCCAGAGGTGCTCCCAGTTCACTCAGCTGCCCTTCCCAGGGCTGTGGAACGGAGGGAAAAAAAAAGCCTTGGGAGAATAGAAGTGGAAAAAATAGAAAATGTTTCTGATAGATCCGTGCCAGAACTGTTATCTTCTTCTTCTCTGCTGGTTTCTAATGACTAAATCGAGAGGTGCAAATAAACAGAAGCGATTTCCATGCTAGCACAGCTCCCAGTTGCGTGCTCAGTAGCATGCAGATAAATTTTGGAACCGCATTGTGCTTGGACTTGCATCTGGGAAAATATCAGAGGGCCATTAGGCATTGCAGCCCAAGTACTCCACTGCTATATATGTATGTAATCTCTATTATGTTAAATAAAGATGAGGTTGTCTTTCTCTCTTGACAAATCAGCAGATTTGGGGAGTATGGAAAGGCCAAGGGGAAACTAACAGTTGTGCAAATGTATGAATATGATTTTATAAACTGTCAGTCTTGCCTTAAAAAAAGTTGTGATGCTTTAGGAATGCCAATTTGGGAATGGTTCATGGAATATCACCATGGCTTAATGGCTTGATTTTTCTTTAAAACGCCTCTTGATCCTGTATGGCAGTGTTCAAAATCGATTACTTATATATTTTAAAAGATTAATTATTTGAAAAATTAAATATGAGTAAACATTAAGGAAGGTGACATCAGTTGTTATTTTGGAAACTGGCTGGCATTCAGGTAACCGTATAGAATGGGGTTGGCTGTCATGGGGAGAGGTTGGTGTTTGCTCTTTACATGATCTCTTGATTCCTTTGTGTATGGTTTGCTGTGCCTAGGAAATATTTTTGAAGTCTTCAGGCCTCTTCACCCTTCTTCACCCTTAGCTATCCCACCCTGCTCTGTGATCCCAGGGCTCTCGCTCTACTGGATGGATCTGCATAAATATGAATATAAAAAATACCTAGGGTATTTTTCTTTTCCCTCATGTAATGGATACTGTAGTACTAAATGTCTATTTGTTCTTACTGTCAAAAGAGTTTCTACCTGCATAAGCTAACACAGGTGAGTTATTTTGAGGGAAATGTTTTTTAAGTTTGGGCTTAGTTGGAAGAGGTTGGAAACTATTGATTCCTTAAAATGAAAGTGTGTTTCTTTATGGGCTATTCACAAAGGTTTTGTGACATCTGAACCTCCAAGACATGAGGAAAGATCTGTACATGTATGCATGTAAGATATGAATGAAAAGGAGAAAATGCCTTCTTTTATTTCCTCAAAGTAATTGTCACTTCTGTCACTTAAAAGGTGTTTGTAAAGAAACAAAGATCCTTAAATGAGCAGAACCAGTTTTGTAGCCTGGTGAGAGACAAGGGATTGGGGCCAGATCTCTTTTCAGGATCTGGCAGGGATACAAAGACTTCTGGGAGGCATGCTTCCATGTAGGGTTCACACAGTCCCTTGAAATGGCTGCAATGGGTTTAATGCTCCCTAATGCAACTATTGCAGGATGCTTTCTCTTCTAGGGAGATATGTCCATTCCTTGCATAAATGGGAGATAGATAGACTAGCGACTCTCATCAAACAACACCTCCTTTCTGTAAGTCTCTCTAAGCTACTTTAGCATTTTTATAACTTAACAGAAATGGTCTCAAGAGGAAAGTGCCTGGAGATTCCTAATTCGGCTTCTTTACAAGGAAGTGAAAGCAGTAGGTTTCCAAATGATTGGAGGGGAAAAAGCCAGGAAGACCTCACCACAATTTTCGACTTTAATGTATCCCTTCTTCTTTTTTTAGATGTTCTCAGCTGCTGCTCTTACTGACTGGCAGGGTCTGCAGCTGTCTCTGGATAAATGCTATAGTGTTCATGCTATAGCAAAGGATATGAGGCTTGCAAAGAATATTAGCGTTTCTTTTAAATTACTCTATTCAGTATTTTGAAACATGGCCTCATGTGAGAAATGATGTACTCAGCCTTTAACAAATACAAAGTCACTACTTCAAGCAGCTCCACAATGGAGAGGCTTTTAGATTGCGCCATTATTTCTGTAAGCTAACTATGAAAAATCAGAAAGACTACCATGCCTTACAAACTGGGAGCTGCTCTCCTTTCCAGCACTGCCTGCTATTTCTCATGACAGCTCCTTCACCCAAAGTATATTCCACTGGATAAAGAAGTAGGATTGGGGGTTTAAAGGCCCGAGTCCGATTTTCCAGACCTGTTGTACTTCTTGTGTAGCGTGTATGCAAAGACAATTAAGAGAAAAAGGCCTGACCATAATAATTATATATTATTATTTCTTGGCCCCTCAAATATCCTCTTGTTGGATATGAACAACACCCGAATAAAATAAAAGGAAAGAGACCATCTCCCTGGGTCCAGTGTGATACCATGCCAAATGCTGCAGCTGCTGCAAGATTAATACACGCTTGCAGAATTTTGTTCTCTGCTGGAACCACCTGCAATTTCCATAGCATTTTGGCTGCCATAAACAGGTGGCTCCAAACAAAATGGAGCTCTCTTGCACCACAGCAACCAGAAACAATGAAGAGAACTCCTGTTTGTCTCCATCTGGATTGTCTGTGGTCTGGTTTTGCTGTGGCTATATGTGGTGGTGGTGGTTCATTCTTTCTTCCTTTCTAAACCTCCTCCTTCTTTCTTCTGAATAAAGGCAAAATCACTCTCAGATTTGTGATTTTGCCTTCAGGCTCATTCTGTCTCCCAGCATTCACAGAATTTGTTATATTTGACAAAATTTGGATTAGGTCCATCTATCTTTTCCAAGGTAGACATTCTCCTGAGGAAATAAGCAATCTCTTGGCAGCACAGTAGTCTGTCTTCCTGAGTCACAGTCCCTTTGTTTCACTTAAACATTTTTCCCATACTACCATCAACACCTAATATGGCACAGCAAAGAGGCAGAAGGAATATGGGGCTATTGTCTCATGGAGAGTGAGAGTGGAACCAATGGGCGACAGTAGTGAAATAGGTCCTTGTCCTTCAGTCACACGGTATGAGTGCAGAACATTTCTTGTTCCTTTTCGATCTGTGTGGAGCTTGGAAGTATTGTGTGTTCTTTTGTCATTCTGAAAATTGTGGACTTTTGGTATTTCCTTTCCTTGTTAGCACTACTGACACAAATGTTTACACCTGAAATAGCAGAACATTGTGGTGTGCCAAGACGCTTCTGAGAAGAAAGTTTTCTTGATTTCATTAACATTAATTAGGCAATATTCCATATTGACCAACATCTTGAGTGCAGCACTTAAACTGAGAGCCCTCTTGCGCATTAGGGAAGAGCTGGTCAGCCTGCCCAGTGATTATGTTTTAGTATATTTAAAGGCATGAGAGCAGTACAATTCTGTCACCATTAGCCATTTCGTTTTCAGGCCCATGTTTCATACACATCCTAGACACAAAAATGCCCTTTTTCTGGCAGTGTAAGCCAGGATGGTTTTTCGTTTGGTCGAGCGAGGCCTTATGCCTGACATTTGAAAGAAAATGTTCACTTCTTGCTTTTATCAGTGTGTCCTTCATGGAACCACAGCAGGAGGCCATAGCATCCTCATCCAGTTGTGTGCATGAAATGGTAGGGCACTTCACATTGTTCTCACCATTTAGGCACTTTCTCTACTCAAATTAATAGATGAAATATGTCTCTAGTGATGAAATCCTCTAGATTCTGTATTTAACAGACTTCTTTTAATGAAACTAGTATTTTCTTTTTATAGATTCTTCACCATCTTGTGCAGTACTTACTGCCATAGTTTTATTAACTCGGAGCAAATATAATCAGAATGTTGTTTTGAGAAAAGAATATGATAATTCGATAACTTCCTTCAGGCTGTGAAAGAGTGCCTATAATACGATTCCCAGGGAATACAGCGTGTCTGACCTTGGTAAGTAATTGACAACACCTCACGTAAGCACCTACTCTTCTCTGTGATGTTGCAGGATCATATTTGCAAAAAATGCCCAAGCTAGCAGGAGCCACCAGCATTAATAAAAGCTGTTGTTGCGACAAAGGAGGAATGAAAACACACCATGCAATATACGTATTGGAGTTAAAATTTCTGTGTAAGTATGGGAAACCAAAGGTTTACCTACAAAACCCAAACTTACCCTTTTGTTCAGACAGATGTTGTTCAGTCCTGAAAGACTGTGTGCCTCTATTCCCAGCTATGTTATATCGCTGAGACACTTTGTTTCCAGTGAATGGAGTGAACCTGGCTGACTTGGTTGCAGCAGTAGTATTTCATTGTTAATATCCATGAGAGGAGCAGAGGGGCGGAAAGGAAAGTGAACTGAATTTAAAGAGGAGACAACCTAATTTTTAACTGATAGTTTTCCTTCTTTTTTGCTGCTAAGTTTCAGTGGTATTGTTTTTTTCTATAATAACTTCCCATGAATCCAGAGCTTCTTATGCTATGTGGTGCTATATTTCTTCTTCCAGTGAGATTCTAACCACAGCCTAATAAATGACATATCAGCAGATGAGATTTCATTTGTGCATCAAGGAACAGAAGAATAGAAAACTTGGAAATCCTAGGGAGTAGAATCATTATGATTTTCTAATAAACCTATTCAGTGACTCATAATTTCTTCACTGTAAATCATACATCTTAATGACTAGACGTTTCCAACATATGTGCATAACTCCAGTATCTTTCACAGTTTTCCATTAAGTTTATATGATTAAACCCCAGGTGAAGTGAACCACAGAAACCACAAAATGTTTTTATTGTATACAGACTGGGTCTGCTGCCCTATTTCCAAGCCAGTGCCCATTCCTTCTGATATGCCTACTGAGACCTTTCCCACCATGTCAGACATAGATTTTAAGGGTTCTGTATGCAGAGATAAACGCTCATTTGTTTCCTATTCAGAGTAGACCCACAGGTTTATTAAAAATGTACAGCTTATATATTTAACCTTATGCATCAGAAAATATTGTTAAAACATGATAATGCCCACCTGGGAGGTATTTCATGAGAAAAGGGACCAGTTGCCTTTAATTATGGGATTCACCTGTGCTGGAAAATAAATGTGTTGTGTTTTATGCATAATGGTATTCAGCCCACATCTGTTTGCTTTTCCAATCTTTGAAACACTCTAAATTGTGACTTGGATTAAAATCTTATTCCTTGGCAACTAATGTCATCTGCAGTTTATTTCTTTAACCAAAAGACAACGTACGTATTTGAGGAAATACCTTTTCACTGATCTATCCCAAGGTAAAGTATAATGTTTATGTCTTGTTTTGAGTACCTGATCCGCATTGTTTAGGAAATTGGAAAAATATAGCTTATACCGTTCTTATGCCAGGTAAATGGAAAGCAGAGTTCTGTTCATTCGCACTTGAGTATTTAGCTAGGATGATTATAGAAAATGTTTGAAAACAGAGTGTTAGCCACAGCCAGCATGAATATTCAGTAAGAACAAGTTAATAGTTCTATATAAGCAGGAAATTACATTCATCGCATTTTATCCCAGTTTGAGGTTTTTTCTGGGGGCAGGAGGTGTTCAGGTTCGGGGGTTGGTTGGTTGCTTTGTTTCTCATCTGCTGTTTGAATCCTTAAATCACCTAATTCTTCTCGATTTTTTGGGATCGAACTCCCAGGAACCTGCTGGGACCTGTTACCCACTTACGTTTTCTGTTTTGTTTCTGCTTTTTTGTTGGGAGAAAGAAGAATTCGTTTCATGAGTCCTGGCATGCAATTCAAGTTTGAGTATTTAATTCCTATGTCAGACAGTGTAGATAAAATTATGACCTTTGGGTACTAATTTTTGGAATATTATTGGGCTAGGCAAAAGTAATGTCAACAGCATATGGAGCAATCTAATAGGTTTCTGCATCCTTGATTTTCACAGTATATTCATGATTTCTCTTATTACGTGAAAGGTTTAGTGGGCAATGGGAAAAATAGGAGACAGGATGATCCCTTCTGTGATTTTACGAGCACGAATTGCAGAATTCACTGCATTCTTCTGGTAAGAATAAATGAGAGTCAATTTGTGTGCAGTTCAAAAATGCCTTCTCTATCACAGCTACACCTTTTTCCATGTGCAGCAGTGGCAAAAACAATGGATCTGTTTGATTTAGCATCGTGAGATGTGCTGTGGGTATTGTCATCTGTCTAGTGAATAATCTGGTGAGTACTGGATTCATATAAGATGATGGTAATTGGTTAATAAGCATACTAGAACATTTCTGTTGCTTGTGGCAGCAGTATGGAGTTTCACATGACTATCAGCGTTTTCTAACTTTACAAGGAAGAATTGCTTCTATGTAAGCTGAAGAAGCTCTTTTCTCTGTAGAATGAGAAGGGTCAATCACACCTTAACTATAATGCCATTTTAAGCCATCAGTAGAATTAAACTGTAAAGGCAGTTGCTGTTTGGAGATGGAAATGTCAGTGAGTTTTTTAACATCTGCCACAATCAAACTGTCCCATAACCAAGAAGGAAGAGGGAGGTGTCAGTCACGTAACTGAGTCAGATTATGACAAAATTCATTTCTGCCTTCTTCGGATTTTCTGTAAAGCTGTTCAATGGTGCCCTAAAAATAAAGGGCTGTGCGATTATGTAGTAACACAGGCAGCTTCTCCTTCTCCACTATCAAGACTACGTGAATTTTCAGTATCAGGATTCAGCTACACTTCAGCAGACACAGATGTTTAATTTAATTTTCACACCGTTGTGTTGGAAAGCTTGTACACCCCCGTCATTTCGTGCCCATAAGACACTTTTTTTCCATTATTCTTCTAACCAAAGTTTGTTTCACATCTCCAGTAGAACTGCTTGTTCTTTTTCCCTTCCTTTAGAAACAATCTCAGTACTCTTTTCAAAACCAAGGGGGAAAAATGAACAGAATTGTAAGAATAGATTACCTGGGGCAATGGTCAAAAGCTGTGGCTTGAGAGGTTGAAACTGGACATTACAAAATGCTCTTCACTGTGATCTTAGTGCAGCACTAAAAGGGTTTATGAGAAGTGGTGGAATCTTCCTCACTGGAGGATTTCTAAATTCAGCTAGAAAAAATCCACTTACATCCACATTTGTAGGGGTGCTAATAGTCCTTCTCAGAGAGCTGAACTAAGCAATCTCCACTGAGTCCTTCCTGTCTGTGTTTGTAAGATTCAAATAATATAAAGATCAAGGGCTTTGTGAGCTTTGACCTAGGAAATTCTAAGTTGAACAGTATCAAAACAGAGTGATGCAGAATGTGCAGAGGTGTGGAGACTGATTTAATTCACCAGTCAATGTCAGGTGCTGTGCTTTTAGGAAGGATAAAATTCTGATGGCCTACTCCCCTTCCATCGTTCCTTTCATGCTGATTTTAGAAAGGTTGTTATTGGAGTATATTACTTATCTGATACAAGTAGCTTCTCTTGGCCACTTATTCTGCTTATGACTATCCTATTTCCTTTAGACTGAATAAATTTGATTTTTAGGCACTTTTTCACTATCTTCTTTCTGACTTTTATTTGTTTATGGGCACAGAAAAGTGACCTCATAGTCCTGCAGATGATCATTCGATCTGGAACTCTCCAGAATCACAGGCTTCTCAGCAAACTCCTTTGAACTGTCTCCTTTACCAGCTTGAGATGGGTGTCGTTTCATTGAGCAAGAAATTCAATCCTTAAGTAAGATTAAAACAGAAAATCAAGATACTTGCAAGGTCAGTTTCATATCCTACAATCATTATGTATACATGTTCACTGAGATCAAGATTTGCATATCTTGCATTTAGGGATTAAATGTCTTTGGAATATATTTAAATCTGGTGAAGGTCTTTTATTATGGAGGCTTTGAAAATCAAGCTGCAGTTCTTTTGCTTTAAATTTAAATCAGTGTTAAAACTGATAAGTGGCTGTGACACTCGTTAGACTTGCATTTCATGGGGTATCTAGACAAACTTGTTGCATCCATACTTGTTGATTTTTCCACTAGATGGCATTACGCATTAACTGCGAGTCAATTTATGAACTGCCCTGCAATTGAGCATGCTATAGATTGAAAAACAATAATAAAGAATCTATAGTGCTTTCTTCAGACCTATGTATGACTGAGGGATCTGTGGCTTAGATAATTTGACCTACTTCTACTTAGGAGTAACCCAATCCATCCTTAATGCATCAAATATAGATTTACTCAAAGCAATAGAGGAAGCCAGCCATGGCAACAATATCTGATCCTGTGTGTGATGCGCCTTTTAGAATTAAACTCTCAACCTTTTCTTCATTTAATGTTTGAAGAGTGACTTCAGCTGTGCAAATTGCTTCCTTTCTGGCTGCATGGCTTCAGCTGAAGTAGTAGGAAGCGTCCTAAGTAAATCTGCAATGCAGAAGATGGCTTTTAAATAAAGAGCTTTATATGAGTTGTTGTTTGTGGTTTTTTTCCCTATTTCTATTAGCTAATTCAGGGTAGATTATCAGAATAATTTATCACTGCTGGTGTAAATATAGAAAAGCTCTTATTGCCTCCACCCGGGTGAAATGAACTATTTGTGATCCCTACCTCTGCACCATGACATGGTTCTCAAGAGCAATGTTTCTAAAACATAAAGTCCTGACTTATGAAGCACCATCTGCTGTGGGGCAAAGGTTTAACAGCTTCAAAAGAAGTGACCAGTGGGATTTTTGCCTTAATCCTAAAATTTGCAGTGACCAGGCAAGGAGAAACCAGCGGTCCCAGCGGCATGAAAGCAATGGCAAGGATTTAGTGTGTGAGAAGCAAGTAGTGTCCAGGGTACAGTTCCCTGCATTCTATATTCTCAGCTGATTTTTATATTGATTCTTTATGGAGCATATAAGAGGCTCCAAGCTAGAATTGGGTAGGTAATTTAATTTAACTGTGATGTTGCATCAAATAATATGTGAAAAGGGGTCTAGAATTCAAGCTGAGATGAAACATTTTTGTTGGTCTGAGCCAATAATGGAAAAGTAAGAAAAGCCAAGAAAACACCAAAAATTAGCTTAGAATTAAACAGATCTTTTAAACTCTCCTGGTAGTCAACCACATACTAGGAAGGTACCTAGACTGGTGCTTAAGGTTGTCTCTCAGTAGGGCTTTTATAAAGAGGACCTACCAGTGCCTGTTATAAAAACTTACCGTAATCATTGCCATAAATTCAGGCTGTTAAACTGTTTGTTTTCTACTTAAAGCTTTTTTTTCACTTGTGGTAGACTGAGCTTCAGTAAAGTATGGTTTTAATTTCACCTATGCAGTGCAGGGCTGTAGATAATGCTGTAGGTAATGTACCTGCTTCCTGCCACAATCTTATTAAGCCTTTGGAAGTCCCGGTGAGCAGGTTGGACATCAGGAAGTTTTGAATAGCTATCCGTCTTTCCCCCACCACTAACCTTCCTTTCTTTATCCCCCAGCTCATGTGGCAGCGGCCAAAATCTGCTGTTGGGTGCATTTCTGTATCATGGAGGCCACAGCAGATGCTAATGCTGGCGTCAGTAACTGTCAGCTCCTGTCATGCTGAGCTACAGTGCCATTTGCTTATTCCCACTTATTCAGGCTCATTCTCTGCTCTTGTGAGTTACATTTACATGGGGACTTTGAATTTCTACAGTTCTTGGCTCAGAGGGAGGTGCCACTAGCTGGGAAGCAGAGCAACCCTGCGCTATCCCTCTAATTCCCTACTGTTGGAGCAGAGAGATTACAGAACTTTTCTACTCTAAAGGCAGAGGCACAAGGTCATTGACAGTGCAGGGAAGGGAACAAGGCCAGGATGGTAAATCTCACAAATGTGCTGATGTTTGATGATCTCACAACAGTACTAATGTTGCCTAATTTAGTTTAACTTGCTTTTGCGTACTTGTGGAATTGCAATAGGGTGCTGCAATAGTATCTGTACCTTTAGCCAGTGAACAATGGCCAGGCAGTGAAGGCAAGAAAAAATAGGAGCCAATACTTGGCAAGTGGCTCAGTAGGAGATCCTGTTTCCTTCATGAAAGCAGAGCTCCTGACAAACTCATACCTCTGCACCTACCTATAGGTATATAGATAGTGATGCCAAAGCACTACAATTTCTGGTCACCAAAGGGCAAAATATAGTTGTGGTGTAAAAAAATATAATAAAAAAAAAAAAAAAACATTAAAAGAGGAAGTAAGAGAGAATGAAATATGAAGTTTTCATGCAGGGTCCATCTTCGTGTGGCAGCCCTCCTTCTCTGTTTTCCTATTCAGCTCCCTGCTAAACCGGTGAGCCTCTTTGGAAGAGGCATTTCAGTTCCACTGAACTGATGTAACTGCTTTCCTTTTGTCACTTGAAATGAAGGGATTGAATGTTGGTTCTTGTTAGTGATACTAGAAAGTAATTATTTTCGTTAATTTAAAATATTAGTGACAGGGCCTCCCCTGTGTTGAGCGTGTGTTGAAAATCAGCACTATATTTGAACTCCTGTACATTTCTACCCAAGTGGTGGTGTTCCATGCCCCTAGGAAATTTTACTGTATCCAGTTGTTTAGGAACTTACCATGGAGGTGAGCAAATGTGTTAGAAGAACAACTATTTTGAAACCTGTACTTTTTTGTTCCTAAAAATGCTGTCTAACTAGAGACAAAAAACATGCAAAAGGACCATTTGCCAAACAGTGAATTATATAAACGTGTAAAACATTCACTACAAATTCTCAGTGCTCAGCAGCAGGAGTTCAACCCAGCTGTACTTTGACATTGCTGCCCCAGCAGCAGCTTGCGTCACTTACCAGAGGAGAACCCATTCCAGTCACTATTAAATAAGTGCCCTATGTATATATTGCCGTCACTAGCTGGTGCTCCACTTAATACACTGCAAATTGCAACCAGTGGTACTTGCACAAATGCTATTCACACATTTATGATTTGTAATGTAAAGTTCTTTGAGGCACTGTACTGACATGGGCAATCATACATTGTCGTGGTAGACAGACATAACCCAAAAACTCTAAATTGCCTTTGTATTTAACTACTGAATTCCAGAACAAGTTTACCTCCAATTCCTCATTTAAGTTGATCTCTTTGCAGTGGCTCAAAATTACTTTTTGATCTGAAACCATCCCTTAATAGATTTCCTGGTGACTAAAGTGGGCTTTTTGTTGAGTTTAAATGATTAATTATAACAGAGTTATTCTAAAACACCTGCAATAATTTTACATCCTGTAAAAGTTGATGTGAAATAGCAGGTTGTGGTAAGAGGCAATGCCTTGAAAGGCAAAATGCATCCAATTGAGGAAGTGGCTTTGTTTATGCCCTTCACACTCAGGAGCAAACACGTGCTCTTTGGTGTATCTGCAGTACTCTCCTGGCTATAGCTATAGCCCAAAAGTAGAATTTCTTGATTTTTTCCCCCTTTTTGTTACTGAAAAAGATTAAGTGAATTAGGAAAACACACTTAAACACAGCCAGGAAATCATGGACCTTTTTCAGCAATAGCACAGAAGGCAAACAACACTGAGAGCTAGTGCTAATGTAAGTACAAAGGAAAAAGGCAATACCTTCCTTTTCCTGAGAGGAAAACTAAGTATGAAAGTTGAGGAAGTAATTCAAATTGCAGTGTTCGTTCTAAATCAGCTGTTGCTTTGCATATCAGAAATTATAAAGCAAAGTACATCTCGCAGGCTTCTCAGTGAAAAGAAGCAGTTTGGTTGGTTTTATTTAAGCACCTGGATGACATGGTTGTTTAGCTGTGACTGCAATATGAGCAAGATGAACCATTTCTGAAAGCTGTTTTAGACTCACATTTGGTAGAGCTTGCCTGCTTGCTCGAGCACTGGTAACCAAAAGGACTCCTCTCTGGCATCCTCGGGCAGCGGCACATCTAACACTTCTTCAGCTTGTTGCATATAAACATAGCCTGGTGACCACTTGGGTACGAGTGCAACAATTAGTATTTACTTAGTGCTGTTAATTCCAGTGGTCCTATTTATTTATTTATCTTGGACACCACCTTCTAGATGCGTACATCAATCTCAGATGTCCCCATGGGATATTCACTTGAAAAGTATGAGTTTTTTATACCAGTAGCTGTGAACTTCATTCCGTCTGTTCTTCCTGGACCACATTTACACTGCTGGTATCTGTCTGGTTGCTCACACTGTACAAGAGTGGCACTTGTCCTGAAACATGCTTAATAGAGTCTCTTTTATTTGGGGAAAAAGGAAAATTCTATTTTACTTATTCTCAGGTTTGGGAAAATATTTATTTATCGTTGTATTTGATAGAACATTTCTATGCAAGGTAAATGTACGCTAGGTGTTAATTGCAGAATTGCAATTGTAATGTATTAAGAAAACAATGATATCATTTCAAAGGCAGTAATATTGTCTTTTAATTTGGAACACCGTTTCGCTTCCAAAATCTAGCGTTTTTTAGAAACCTGGAGGTAAATGAGAACTCATTAAGGCTTAGCTGATGTGGCAGAGAACACGGGAGCGGTCAGGAATTTGGCACAGGACGCGTTGTTTGCTTTCACCACTGTGTGATCCATCAGAACTCCTGCTGGGGTAGTGGTCACAGAGCAGTGCAGTGCGCTGCCAAAGGCGTCAGCAGCCCTGGCCACCTCTGCACTATAAATTGCAGTGACAGAACTGTGATGGCAGTGGCAGATCTAATAGAGAGACCAACTGGTGAGCATCATCCTGAGCTTTTGCAACCGTGAAGCTTCCACAGCAATTTGATAGCTTAGGTCTTGGAAGCGTCAGATGCATCGGTACAGTGTTACGTCTGAACTAAAAAACCTCATTTCTCTGCAAGACTAAACTGACTCAGACACTGACCAGCATCGGCTCTGCTGTTTGTCTAAACAGAAGCTCCTTCAGTTGTTTCTGCAAAGGGTTTTGAATAATCAAATTTAATGTTGTTGGAAAATAATGTATTTAATGATCAATACACTAGCACTGCTGTCCTTACCTTATTACGATAAGGGTAGAGCTGTCACTACCCTCTTACAATTCCCTTTTACTCTGTTGTCACTACCCTTTCACAGTAAGAGTAGTGAAGCAATGGAACAGGATGCTCTGTCCCTGGAGACATTCAAGGTCAGCCCTGACTGGGCTCTGAGCACCCTGACCTGGCTGTCGATGTCCCTGTTCATTGCAGGGGATTTGGATTAGACGACCCTTAAAGGTGCCTCCCAACTCAAACAATTCTATGACTCTATTCTATGATCTCATCTTGAGCTGATGTCATCTCTAACCTGGAGATCTGTGTACCTCTGCTCTTGCACTCTGTAGATATACAGTCTATATTCTATACCTGCAGAAATGCTAACATCACAACCCAGTCAGCTGTGCAAACCCTCGTTTGGACAGTCCGGCTGGACTGCTTGGTAGTTGGTGTTTGAGAACAGGGGATCATAATGCCACCCACTCCCTGGATACATTCTTGTTAAGGGCTTTACTGGTGTAACCGTGGCTGGACATGTCCTCCTGGTGTAGCTCTGTTATGTACTTCAGCATTTACCTCACAGAAATAACATCCGCTGTGTAGCATTCTGGGAACTACATATGGTATTGCTGCATAGACACTGTCATTAGGAGAGAAGTGATAACCATTGTTTTTATTCCCCGCAGAAGGGAAGCCTTTCCGCTTCCACTAAATTCTGAGTTCTCTGGAGCTCCAGAAGAGCATTAAGTTCTGTGAAGAGCAGGCTAATTCAATAGGAAAGGTTTAATCATTTAATACCACACAAAAAATAGAACCACCGCCTCCTGCATCCTCTCCAAACATGTCATTTCCAAGCAGGTCTGTGATGGCAGTCCCAGAGGAGCGGGGCAGCAGCAGCAGGACTGAAGGACAGCCCGTCGCTAAGCAACCAGCGTACACAGGCTGCTCAGCACTCGTTTCATTTGCAAAGGGACGTGTTCTTCGAGCACTTCATTTTCACTGCTGGGCACAACGAGTTTCCCACTGGCTTTCCAGCGCTGTGCTTGTATAAAATAGCCATTTTTCACAACCAAATGTGCAATTTAAAGAGCAGATGCCAGAGAAGAACATGCGGAATTGTAAGGATTGGAAAACTGGCACAAGTATTTCAGGACTTTCTGACGTCAGAATCCTGAATTTGCCTCTTTGTTTCTGTGTTCATCCTAAGTGCCAAGGGGCTGTCTTGGTATGGGCTGCTGGATGTGTAGCAGCACTGCCTGCAGTTTACCCATCTTTATTGATGTACCCTCTTGTGAAGAGTGCTCTGTCATGGTTTTTACAGACACGGGGAAATACATTCTCTCTGATGAAATTAAAAGGCAGAATTGGACCCCAGTTCCCAGTATGAAGATTCCAGATCTCAAATTCTGTAGTTCTTTCAGAAGAACAGCTACATAGTTTTGGAAAATGAGCATTGAGTGCAGTACATCTAACATCGCTTCCAATTAGTGCTGGCCCCTCTAGCGAGATAAAGCCCTATAGCTCTGCAAGACTTATGTCTGCCTATCTGAAATCAGCTCTGGCCTAAATAGTCCCCTAAAATAGTTCCCTGAAAGGGAAGTTTATCATAATGAAGAATGCACTTCGGTTGGTAAAGGCCAACTAAATGCATGTTTTACTACAGGGGATCTAAAAGACACTAGTGCCATAAGGATACTGAGGCAGGTGGGGCAAGTTATTGTAACATATGTTCCTTCCTAATGTATGTAGGAGGCTCCTTTTGGCTGGGAAGATGTCTGTACACATTTCAGTTCTCCTCTCTAGCAGATGTAGCAAGTACATTCATTGACTGATACGTTCTGTGTTTTTTTTCCAACTTCTTGCACTGGGTCTGGCTGGGCTTGAGCTAACTTTCCCCACAGCAGTCCATACAGTGCTGTGCTTTGCTCTTGCAGAGCGGTGTCGATATCTCACCCATGTGGCTCCTACTGTGCTGGCACAGCATCAAGGCTGCCTTTCCACAGCCAGTATTGAGGCCCTGCTTCCTGAGAAGTGGCTGAGCATCACTTACCGATGGGTAATATAAAAATAGGTTGTTTCTTCTTCAGCTTCTATGCAGCCTTTCCTTTTTTTATATTTTTCCTTTCATTAAACTGCTCCTATCTCAAACCTGAAAGCGCCTTTTGTTTTGCTTTATCTGCACCTCCTTTTCCCTTTTTTCTCTTTTCTCCTTTTCTCCCCATCCTCCACCCTGCTGAGGAGGGGGAGTGAGAGAGCACCTGTGTGGGACTTTGCTGCCTATCCATGTTAAGCAACAGCATTTTGTCATCTCATCCAAATGTTCTAGGATGTAAATTCTTTCTGGGTAGCCCAAGAGTGAGTATAGTTCAGAGACGGACACCTAACAGATCATATGGATCCACGAATGATAGAATATATCTTTCAGTTGGCCCAGACATTCTGCATGTGAACGTTTCCATTCAGTCAGGACCTCCTGTCTGGAAGCACAGTGAATTTAAGCTCCTCTCCCTCTGTCTAGGGCAGTCTGATAAATCTATCAGGCTCTCTGGCTCCCGTTGGCAATGCCTGCACCTCTGCATCACACTCCAGAAGTTCCCAGCCAAATGGAGATATATAGCAAGGGCTGTGCTAAAAGGCATCACGTTGCATTAGGGTACAAATACCATAGAGACTGAGGCACATAAGTCATCCTTCTGTTATAAGACAGACTGTCTAAAACATTAGTCAAAATGCTCAATCTTTCAAAGCCATGCAATCAAAGCGGCACGCAAGAGTGACTGAAGATGCTCCGGTTTGTAGCCACTGCCAGTCCTTCTGCTGCTGATCTAATGGATCATGATGGATATAGGCAGATGTCTTAATGTCCCTGAGATCAAGTTGAAATGGATACAGTTTTTGCCTTTGACTGATGTGGTTTCCATGTGAAGTTTGCTCTTAAATGAAATGCACTGTGGGAGCAGGCACTGTTTGCAAGCCAAGCTGTGTCTTGGGAGCAGCAACTAGCAGCTACAACTTATTTTAGAGTTGAGAAAAATAAAGCACAGTTTGAAGAAATGCCGACTTCTGCAGCCACTGTGACTTAAGAGAAGAAACTATGACTTGGACATTCTAAAGACATGTCTTCCTGCTCCTCTCCTCCACTAGTTCTTCTGCTTTCTATGCTTAAATGGGGAATTGTCTTCCAAAGATATCTTTATTCAGTAATATCATATTATGGTATCGTACCTAGTAATATAATCAACACTTCTTCCTTATCTCTGCAGTTGTATGTACAAGCATCTAGCTTGCCAACAGACTAGTGCTATAGTACTATATTGCATAGCATAGCCGTCACACCTGGGAGCAAGAGAGCAAATTCACTGCTTGACCTGTCAGCCAGGTCGTGAACAGGCTGGTTTTGATTTTGATACAAAAATAATTGCTATTTTCAATCCCATTTCATTTACCTGTGAAAATGAATTATTGGGTGTACTACTTAACGTAGGATATACTCTCCAAAAGCATCTGCTTCCTATTTCTTTTAATGTTCAGTCTTCAGCAACCCCGAGTTGCAGAGAAGCATGCTATCAAGTGAGCAACCAACTGTGTTACAGCTGACTTGAAGAATACCCAGGTTAACTGAGTGAATCAAAGCAGGCATTCTGAATGAGGGCAAACACAACAAAGCAGGGAAATGCACTACAGACACTAAACAAAATAACAGAGTCAGAAAATGGTTGGAACAAAATGGAGAAATGGAGCACTTGTTTTTCCAGTTGCTTGACTTCAGGTTGAAAGATTTGCAGCAAAATTTAGTTTTGAAAAATCAGCAGTTTTCATTAGAAACAAATTAATCAAGAAATGGTTAAACAGCGTTGGCAAGAAGGCACCAGTGAGCAGCCTACGTTGAAGTACAACTATATCAGAAATGAATTACAGAGAGAAACTGCAGCATGAATAAAAGTCGATGGTATCTCGAGGAAAGAAGTATAATATTAAATTGTGTAAAGGGTGAAACAGCAGATGTAATTACACAGAAAAAATTGAGGTAGATCCAGTTAAGCCTCACTTAGAATGCAGAAACCACTTGCCATATTAGCTAGTGCGCTCCCATAGCCTTCATTACTAAAGTAATCTGAGCCATTCTCCTACTGGATCTTGAGCCAGCTTGAAAGGCTCTGAGCAGTGGCATGTGTAAATATCCAGCTTAAATCAATAATCAGAGGGAAGGGATAAAATGCAGAGATTTGGCTGTAATTTGGTATTTCTGTGAATTTTTTAAAGTAACTTTTAAGAAAATGCAAAGGAAGGAAAAGAGAGTAGATGAGGAGGTATAACTGCCTACCAAGAGCATATCATGTGCTTGCTACAAATTACGTAAGAACCTAAGAGAGAGAAAGGAGGAAATTGAAATCAGCCTCTTTAATACATTTATTCTAATTCAATTTCATTGAATGATTTTCAGCTTGTAAAGCTGAGCTTGCAAAGGAGCTTGCATTTGAGACTCTAGGTAAAATAAATCCCTTTATGCTGCCAATATAAACATACGTTCCTCCCTTTGCCCTCAGCCAGCTGCAGTTGATGCAATAACATGGACTTTCTGCTAGAAGCCTTTGTTCTTTTGCAGAGCCACTCCTCAGGGATCGAGGCTCCCTGGTTGGTTACTGTACCGGGTTCTCGTGACCCACAGCAGGTGGATCTGAGCGGCAGCTGAAGTTAATAACCTGCTGAACCAGGGGCAAGCAGGATAGTGGCAATTACACAGCTAGCTTGTGAAACAGTGTTTCTCCTTTGGTACGTCCAAAATGAAAATTGATATTCATAGCCACATTCTGCCTAAGGAATGGCCTGACCTGAAAAAGGTAATAAGAGTTTAGATATTCAGTGCCTTATGTTATCAGCAGCCATAGGTACCACTGTAATTTTTGAAAGATGATTAATGAGGGATTCAGTTATAAATACCTGTTTTCAGTAGGTTTTTATCTAGTTGGATTCTTTCTTTTTCAGATGTAAGATATTTGTATAACATTACTATGCAAAGCAAGAGTCCCCGTAAGAAAAGGAGGGAAAGCTGTGCTGTGTTCCCCACTCTCTAGTTAGACTGGTGTCACTTTTATGTTCTTGCTTGGTTTTGGTTGTTCTGGTGGGTTTTTTTGAGACCTAAAACTATATATTGATGAAGCATAAATTCCATTTCCTTGATGAAACCAGAGCTGTCAGATTCCCAAATGGTGTTCACTTCTAATTTAAATGGAGAAATAAGCAAATGCTAGACAAGATTAATGTTACCTAGAACAAAAGTCATTCATATCTTGCGCCCAGAGGCATGAGAGCCATTCACTTCAGTAGGTACTGGGTAACTCCAGCTATGGCTAACTGATGATTATGATTATTTTACTACTATATGTTATATATTCAGTTGCTGGAAAGAAGCAGCATATTGTATTACAGATACGAATCTCAGTTGTCACAACACTGAAGCTATAAGTCAACTTGTCTGAACTCGGAGTTCTTGCATGGTACACTATTAGCATTCAACAGCAGGAATATATTCTTGCCAGTAGCAATTTTATGATCCTGTGAAAAGTACTTGAGAATGGAAAGTGTCATTTAGGTTTTCATGTAGTAATTCTACTCCTTTTCTTACTTTGGGTTATCAAAAGCAGTGTACTCTTCTGGTTCTGAGTTACGTTGCAGAGTAGTTGCCTGAATAATTACTATCACAGTTGAATATAAAGATGGATGACAGCTTTTGGACTCGTACGATATCGCATCTTCAAAGCTACAAAGGGTACTGAAAAAGATGGCATGATGAAATTCTATTTATATACTGTTCATACATACAAAATTGTTTGCAATTAAAAATTGCTTTCAGAATTCTAGGATAGCTGTTTTTTATAACTCTGTAATGTTTTCATTCACGAAATCTGACTAGAGAAGGCGAGAGCTGCCCTGTCGCTTCTTCTCTCATTGGAATTCTGAGTTGGCAGCAGCTTGAATGAACATTGGTTGTGTCTGCCAGTGGTACGGAACCAGCTGACTTCACTGTGCCTGTCAGTGACCACAAAAAGAATACCATTATTTCAGCCATGCTCTTAGGCATCTGACGCGCTCACTGACTCTGTTTTACACTGTACATCTCTTTTACTTTAAAGTTTTGAGGTTGATGATGGTGGATTCTCAGGTAAGCATTTTGTATGCATGAGCTCCGTGTGTCTACAACTTTAAACACGGCAGTCCAGTATCAGGTGTTAGAGCAGCTGGAAGACTAAAACAACAGCTTAGAAAAAAGAACTGAGGTAATCTAAAATTAAGAATACACGTGGGATTATTTCTTTGTTAGGAGCAAAGAGTAACATTATTATGCATAAAACCTCCTGGAAGGGAACGTTTCTTTCCCCCCTTCCTGGGGGGAAGGGTGAAACAATGTAAAAAAGAAATATTTACATTTCTTATTTATAATTGCAAGAGCTCCTGGATGACAAAAACATACACACTGGATAAAGCAGATGAGATGGCAGGAATTTTTTAGAACAAATATGCCCGGTTTAAATGGGTAGGGGTTTGAATATCCAGTCTACAAAGAAAGACTGCTCATGCTTGTTTCATATTTTTATTCCTTTTTTGCTCAAAACCCTTTATTAAAAAAACCACCTTTATTCTGATTTTAAATGATTTAAATGTTTTCTGTCCATACATAAATCAAAAGGACAATAAATTCACTGAGATGAAACCACCTCGAGAATCCCTTGATGCTCATGGATGTATGCCAAGGGCGAGGTCAGTGCTGTTACCCCTGAGGTCAGCCATAGGCCAGAGCTGCATTTATTTAAACACTGATTAAAGAGGTTGATACCAAATTTTTAAAAGTTAATTTCTGCCTGATTGTTTTTGTTTCCCTTGTTCTAAATCTGAGCTTTTTTAAGGTTTATTAATGGACCCACAATAGAAAACAACTCTCAGAATTCCCCGGAGCTCTCTGAAAATTCAAGCCATTAACAGAGCTCTATGCATCTCATGTGAAGAAGGCCAATTAGGCAGCCCTAGCATGTACACACAGTGCTACAGCCTGATAAATACTAAATCCTCGATCTATGACTGGAACATTCCATTGTCAAGATAATCATTTAAGAATTTAGGAGCTCACACTATGTATAAAAATGAACAGAATTAATGAAATTCTTCAGTAAGGATTATCAATGCATGCAGCTAAATGCTGACAGGTGAAAGAGGGAAAGCAGTTCAAACAGAGCAATGAGTTCCCTGTTGCCTGCAAGTTTCCTGAGCAGCTCTAAGGGACTCATCCTCTGCACAGCTTGCAGCTGTAACTAACATGGAGGTAGCTCTCATTAGATGTCACAGCATTTTTCGTCAATTTGAGTACCTTACGTACATAAGTATATATATAAAGCTATAAATAATAAGATTTAAATACAGTGTACCTTTGGCTGAATTCAGGAGGCCTGGCTCTGCACGCCTACTGTGGGAAAGCTGGTGGTGGAGTTTCGTATTGATTTTTTTATCACAGGAAATTCTGGACTCTATTCACATTGTTTGCTCTTCAGCAAAAGAAATCTCTGCCTCTACTTTGTTTCCTTTGAAATGTTTCTCGACAGAAAAAATAGGAATTCTGAGCACTGTTTTCAGTGTATGCTATTTCATTATTTCTAACTTTTTAATTAATGAAAATGAAACAAAATCAGCTTCATTTGTGTTGTGTTTTAAAAACTGAACCTCTAGAAGAATCAGCGAGCATCCAAGCCTCTCCTTTCAGCTTCTCTTGGCTGTTTAAATATTAATAGAGAGAGACTGACCTTCAGTACTGCTGCTGAATCATGGGAGCTGAAAAGTGGAATCGATACGTTTCTGTGCTAACGATTAACTGATTACATTTTGTTGGGATTGGAAAATTGTCACTCAATTTTTACGCTGCCGCATGTTTGATTCAATTTTTTTTCAGTGCTAAAGTATTATTCCAATTAGAACCTGAATGAGCTGTGCAACTTTAAGCACTTTGAAATCGGTTTTAATACTTTAAGATGTTGTTGAACTGGAAGCTAAAAGTTCAGATTTACAAATACAACTGGTACGGCCTGGTTAAGCTTTCGCACTTCTGCTGACGTCAGAGGGGCTGCTTACACCGAGCACATGCTGAAGTGTGTCTCCTGAATAAGGTACTGCTGGGCTGTGAGCACAGACGTGCTTATGGCTATCGCAGAGTGCTAACTGGTCACTGGCTTTCTCTTCTTTTACAGAGATACGGATATGGTGGATGGGTACAGCTGGATCATCACTGCAAGGTTTGGGCTGTTTGGTGCTCTAAGCCGGTCTTGTGTTGTAATCAGGAACAAAAACTCCCAGGAAATCCATTGAGAAGCAAACTAGCAATATGATTGGCTGAGTCTTAGACAGAGATTTATCTATAGGTCTATTTTCATGAATTAATATCACTGAAAGTCCTAATCTGCCTCTGCAGAACTTGCTGAAGGCATGAAACAGTACAGGCAGGTTACATTCTCTGGTAGGAACCACTATCCGTCTCTTGTCGTACCACCTGAACACTTGGAATGGATAGCTCTTAGGAGCTGTTTTTGCTAAGACATGCCAGTGTAAAGCAGAGAACACAGAATTCGTTAAATGCCATCATCTATATGAGAAGCAAAACCAAAGGGAACTGGTATTTTAATAGAAGTGTAAGAACTTAATCGTGGAAGTGTCTTCAAAAAAGGAATACTAACTTCTGTAATGTTATGGTGACAAGGAGAACAAATATTAGTTTCAATAATCAAGAACAGTAGCAACAATACAAAGATTCTGGAAGCGTCTACTCCTTGCAAGCTAATAATACCTGCTGTTGTTCAATAATATGCAAGGCTATGCCAACAAATGCCTAACAGCCTTTGATGAAAGAGGGCCACAAGATATGAAGGGACCAAGAATGAGGAGCAAACAAATACTATGCTGAAATTTCAGATCTCAGCCTAAGCAGGCATGGGAGGAGAGAACAACCACCTGCTGAATGAAAGCGTGGATGGCACAGCTTCTGAGAGTCTGGTAGGTGCAGGAAGGGGAGACTCAGAGACAGTTTTAGCAGCTGAGCTGTTTGTTACAGGCCTCATGCTAAACCTCCGTGCTAAAAACAGCTCACAGAGGAACTCTGTGGCAAGTCAATAATAGCCTTATCTTCTCTGCAGAGAACTCTGCCTAGCCTACTTCTGTCTGAAAATGTTGCATGAAGAAAGTGAAGAATGGCAGAATAAAATCCTGGTCAGACGTGGAGCTGGGGAAGTTAACTCTGAAGATGTTTTAGGTTTATTTAGAAAGGGGAACCTTCTCATGCTTCACTGAAAGAAAATAATTACATGCATGTTTTAAGAAGGGCAGTCTGGGATGTAACTGAACAGCTTAGTAACGCAGTAATTTTAAATGTGTGCAGCTCACTGAACCAAATCAGCCTCCTGGACCCGATTCTTAAATCTCTCTCTCTTAATGTTCAAATAAATTAATTAAGGTCTTAAATACTGGATAATGTTAAGAATAGCACATCACAGCACAGCCCCAGCAGCCATTGCTTTGGAACCTGAAAAATTTCCTCATGATCTATGTTTCATTCTCACTACTGCAAGAACTTCTCACCAGCTGAGGTGTCTGAGTAACTTCTTATTTAAAAAGTATGAGGTGCAGATCAGTGGCAGTGTCTGGAGGCAATAACTGTGTGACTGATTTTCCAGTCACGCTGTTGCTGGGCCAGATCTTTCTATCCTGACAGACAGGAGCACGAATCTATTCAGACGATCACATTCTGCTTTCCTTCATAATCAAGCCTGTTGTCGCTCAATGTGCAATGTGGTGAGTTTAGCCTTGACCTGTAGGATGTTTTTGTTCACAAAGAATCAGTTAATGCAAAGGAAAATAGGAAAGTGTTCAGTGAGCTCTCTAATGAGAACAACACGGGGCTTATTAAAACCTTTCCTATACTGCAAACCCTGCTGCAGCATTCAGAGAACTGCTGCGCATCTCAGCATTTATGCATGAGCACTGTCAAGGTTGCTGGTGAAATTACAATCTGCCCAACACTGTTTTCAATATTAGCGGAAGGGAATATATATGAGTTCAGCTGCTGTGCTTTAGCTTTGCCTGAGGAAAGAATTAAAATTCACCTGTGTTCACAGAAATACTGCCAGCAGTAAACCAGTAAAGGCCACACAAGCTATTTGTATGTGATACAGCTCGGTTCTGCTCTGTTCTCTCTACTCACACCCCAAATGTTTTTCCATTTATTAGGCAGCCTGCAGCATTGGGCTGATCTTTATTTTAATGTAATGGAGTGCATGGCTAGAGTAAAACTTTCTGTCAGGTTGGAAAATCAATCTTACAAGAACTCGAAGTATGTTACCAGAGGATGAGGATGATGGAGTTGTTATTTCTGACAGCAGTATTTCCAGTCATGTTCACAAACTGTGATACAGCTAACAGGTAACCTGACATTTTGCTGAGGTAGCACAGTTAGATTTGCTGAAGAGAGCTCTAAAATATTCATTAGAGCGCTATATTTGTGAGCTATGTCTGAAGTTAATAGCAAATGCAAGGTTAAGAATAGCCTGACTTCTCAGAAGATGGTGGCAGAAGCCCAGCTCCACTCTGAACAGTGAAACTGTGCAGGTTTTTGCTGTTTTAAAAACTGTAGGAATGTGCTGGTTTAACAGGTTTTTATTTAGCAAAACAGACAGGTGTTCTAAGGATCCTAGATCAGATGGTTTTTGCTGGGAAAAATAAAATGGCCTTTGGAGAGAGAATCCCCTTTCCAGAAGGGGCAGAAGACTTCCCTGCACTTCGCTGGCGCTTACTCTGAAGGTGAAAGAACTGCTGTGTGTTCTCACAATTTATCTGGCTTCCAATTGTCAGCTGCAAGTTCAGTGTCTCCTTCTCCCAGTACATTTACATGTCCCACATCCACACGGTGGTGTAGATCTTCTGACCTAACCTATTTCCACTTAGCAACAAGCAACCAAAAATGATTAGACCTTGCAAATATTGGTGAATTATATCTAATCAGTTAGTGCTACCAATGGAAATACCGTCTTGTCGGTCCTCACAGATGCATAGAGACGTGTGGCCACGTACACCTGGGGCAAATGTTCTCTTTTGCTTAATGTGACATCACTGACCTACTAATCATCTTTGGGCAGTCAGCAGATCAGCCAAAGAGACGAGTTTGAAAAGGATGTTTCCGTGTTCGCAGTTAAAGGAACAGTACTAAATTCCCTGACCTTGATAATATTTTGATTGCTTTAAGTTTGGGAACTGGTGGCAAACAAGGAAGATATCCAGTAGATCAGGTAGAGGCTTCATACTGTGCTTAGATTTGTGGGTTTGTTTTTCATTATTGTGTGTGGTTTGGGGATAAACAAAGTTTAGTTGAAGTTATGAAACAACCAATTTAAAGTTAAAGTTACTATATGAATTAGCACGTACAACTTTGTCATATTTATAACATATGAAAACGTCATTTCACAGGGACAGGCAAAGATGATGAAGGATGGAAAGGTGTTTAGAGTTATTCAAGAGAACTGCTGGGATCCAGTAGTACGGATCAAAGAGATGGACCTATCAGGTACCTCCACAAAGGAGCTGAGATCTTTGTGTCTCACTCAGAACACCGCTCTGTTAGTGCATCTGAAGGTGCTTAATAACTATATCAGAATTGAAAGATTTATCAAACTGCTTCCTTAGCTTAAATCCATTAGAAATCAGCGAAAACTGACATGTTTCATATTCAGGCTCAAATTGAACATGTTCCAGTAACTTTCCTCATTCTCAGTAGCAATTCACTCCCCAGATGGGCTCACTGATTTCAGTGGGATTGTTAATGCAATAAGGAACTAGCTGACATAATTGCAGACTGCAGAATCTGGACTTGAAAAGACACGTTCCAGGTATGGACACGATATACATCACAGAAACCATTTCATTTTTATTCCAAATGCGAGGAGTCTGCTCATTTTTTCACTATTGTTTCCTTTTGTAATCTTTTTTCTGTTTCTGTATGTTTGCTAGAGGATTGTGAGCTGGAGAACTGCTGCCATTACTTTGTCAGGAACGAGTTTTCCTGATTTAGAGGGAAACTGACCCACACACCATAGCTGTAATTTCATCTTCTAGCAGGTTTCTTTGTGTCACTGAATGAGATTTGCAGAGAGACAGAATGAGCAAAGGATCAATGGTTTCTTGGCTCTTACTGACACTGTAATTCCAAATTCTTTGTGCAAGAGCAGTGCTTCCTTACTAGAGATTATCTGTTCTCAGATTGAGGCCTCCATGATCGTTGTTTTACTTTTCCAATGGGATGGCATGTTAAAAGAAATTTGGGGTCTTTCTCCTAATGGAAGTTTACTCTGCAACACGTAATATAAGCCAGTCTGCGAAAACACAACTTGGATAGCTTTCAACTGCCTAATTGTCAACCTGAAGAAGAACTTCAGACTCCAAACATCAGACGTTTAAGTGGGAATGGGTGCTGCTTTGACAGGGTTGTAATCATTTCCCTGAGTTAACTCAGGGATTCTGTGGGATTACCACAGTACTGGACTGCAGTGTCAATGCCCTGGGGCATCTTTCCTTTCCAAATATTCCCTGCGCCGCTAGTGGCAAGTTTCTCATAATTCTGCCCACCTAATTGCTGTAGATAAAGAAAAAGACAGGAGCAATTTTTCAACTTTTTGCAACAACTGTCCAGAAAAGAAAAGAAAATGTATCAGAAAACCAAATAAATCCAACACTACAACACTTCACCAGCTGAACAACGCTCACTTGCTTAAAAAGTAATAATAATAATCTTAAACTGTGTGTTACAGCACCATCTGGTGACACGCACCATAAAAATATCCCCTTTTATTGTAGCACTCCAGAGGTACCAGTTAATTAGGTGTGCAAATAAAGGAGTACAGAGTGCTCTTCCTTCCTATCATTCTTCTAATTATAAAGACTGTGGGCCATGTTTATGCCTTTCAGCTTACATAGCTCTGTAGTGCAAAGGCAATTTTATGTAGCACAAACCAATATAGAACCATATCCCAGAAAATAAGCTTCCAAGTACATCATCATTTTTGGACGAAGACATGGAGTCTTTGTGCTGAGCAAATCTAGTATCACTCACTGCCATGATGAATTAGTATTTTTATTGCTTACAACTAAGTTAATTTTTTAAAAGCACAAGAAAAGATGTGCATAAATATTACAATATGAGATGGTGCTACAATCAGGCTTAAAATTAAGAAAAATACAGTTTTGCATGTAACTGTTAGGTCATAGAATCCTTGGATTCTACGTTAGAGTCGGACGGGACCTTTGAAGGTCATCTAATCCAACTCCCCTGCCATGAACAGGGACATCCACAGCAAGATCAGGTGCTCAGAGCCTGGTCCAGCCTGGCCTTCAGCATCTCCACAGCCGGGGCTCCCACCACATCTCTGGGCAGCCTGTTCCAGTGTCTCACCACTCTCAGTGTAAAAGAGTTTTTCCTTGGATCTAACTAAATCTCTTTAAGTTTGAAACCATTTCCCATCGCCCTTTCACTACAGACCCTGCTAAAAGGTCTGTCCCCTTCTTTCTGGTCGCTCCCCTTTAGATACTGGAAGTCCTAATTACTATATATTATTTGCTCTGTTGTCAGTTTGCTGGGTTCATTCTTTACACTTTTACACACAATGGTATAGATTTGTGTTTGAAGAAACATGGTTTCACAAAGTAACCTACTGTTAGTATGAAAGTTCTCTCTTCTTTCTCCTTAGCAAAAATATTCCAATCCTAATAAGCTGATACACCACAAGATTTATTGCCATGATTCTCAATTAGCAAAAAAACAGATTGTATCCATACTGAAGTTATTTCATCCCTTCTTTTCTATGCTTCCGCCTTCCAAACCAGAGTGCTTTCTTATTGTTAACATTCTATCAAAAGAGTGAAACATTAATAACTGTTTTTTCTTTCTCAGGAGTCACAGTCCAAGTCCTTTCCACTGTCCCTGTAATGTTCAGTTACTGGGTAGGTTCCTACTACCATTTCTTATTCATATGTTACCAGTGCTTTTTAAAACTGAACGTATCTTTCTGTAAATGATGTGATGGAAATGGCTGCTGGAGCACAGGTGTCAATGGGGAATTGTTCTGCTGAGAAAAACAAAAGGAAAAGTAGTCCAGCATCAGAAGAGCCAGCAGGGCTCCACTCTGCAGTGCATCCAGTAGGAAAGAATGAGACACTGACAGAATTTCTGTGGGGGATCTTATGTGGGGTAGCTGGAAACATGGAGAAAGAATTCACAGAGCACAAACCCCTGGTAAGCAGGAAGATGGGCTGGTGGACTGACCCCATGAAAGTCAGGCATCAGGCAGCATTTTCACATGCACTAAAAATTCAAAGATTTTGTCTCACTGTCTTTTAAACGTGCCATGGGAGGAGAACCCAGAGCCCTTTGAATCTTAAAATCCAGGGGCACAATTAAGTGAATGTGTTCCCTTCACCACTTGGTCTTGTATGCATCAAAGAAGTAGCAACAGCCTGGTAAGACAAACCGTAGCAATACGGTGCTCTAAATACGTGATCAGTTTGAATGCTTAGGTAGGTATAAGTAGTACTCATGAACCTTAAATTCTTTAACATTTTACACTGATACTGATGGGATTTTTTTCCATTAAGTATGTACTGGGAAAAAAAAACCAACAGGAAATGAATTGTGTGAATATTGCAGTTTCTAACTAGAATTGTAACTGTTATCTTCTTCTATATGTTAGAGAGCTTTGCTCTATTTTCTCTGTAAATTACCACGCTCCAGCATCCCACGTCTTTCGTATTTTCCCCCTCAGCTTCTATGATAGGATGGTAAATATTAATTGCTACATTTGGAAATGATTTGCTCAGCTTTTCGCATTTGGAAGAACCAAAACAGAGGACCGGTTTACACAGCAGACCAGGTACTGCAGAGCATCAGCAACCTGGCAGCTTACGCTCCTCCTGAGCGCTAAAGGCAGCCACAGCTGATGTAATATTCAAGGCAAGAAGAACTGTAGTCAGAGGACTTAAACAAAGCAGAATTTGATTTCTGTTCATTCAGAACTGCAAAGTAAATTTCAGTTTCAAGCCCTGCCTCTGATTTGTTTGCAGTGACATTTACCCAGTATCTTCCAAAGGCGATAACATTTGAGAACTATATTTTAATGTACTATTCTGCTTAATATCTTATCAGGCGAAACCTCAGGACACTTTAGATCTATCCCAGATGTTAAATAATGACTTAGCTGATACAGTAAAAAAGTACCCCAAGAGGTTTGTTGGCCTGGGTACGTTACCTCTACAAGCTCCAGACCTGGCTGTGAGGGAAATGCATCGGTGTGTGAAGGAACTTGGATTTCCAGGAGTACAAATAGGATCTCATGTCAATGAGTGGGACCTGAATGCACCAGAACTCTATGATATTTATGCTGTGAGTAAATGTTTCTTTCCTTATTTGGGGGAATTCTGGGACATGGAGTTCTATCTAGAAGTATACTGATACGTATTCAATCATCAGCTGATGTACAGATACATTGAAGCTGCCGACTGTTCTAATCTGCTCAGTGTAAATGAAGGGATATTTGCCAAAGACTCTCACTGACTTTATTTCATGTCTTGGGCATCAAGTGACTAAGAACATTAATTTAAAACCGCACAACGTTTTTTAAAGAAAGAAGAGTGCATCTCCAATGCATTTAATTCATGGATTCCCTAATCCAGCCTGCTTAAACCAGTGAGATAACGTTGGAGTCTGAGAATTCTGTGCCTGTTTGATCCCAAGTTTCTTATTCACCCAAGTGAAATCAGCAAAATCCCATTTTCACACCATGCACCTGTATCTGACTAATCACTAGCTAATTAAATTTATCAGTCTGCCAAGCCACTTACTGAGTTGCTGTTTTCAATTTACAAATGTATATAACCATTACTCCTTAGAATCCAAAAGTTGCATCTTTATTTATGTGAGTGTGGGTAAATAAACCTGGTTTTTTCCCAAGTGCGACAATCTCCTTAGCAACAAGAGGAGGTCCAGAAATAAAACTGACAAAACAAGCCTGTCAAATCTTGGTTGAGCATATGAATGACTGATTATTGTATACTTAAATTTAAGCACACATTTAAATAACTCAGTCAGGATCAGCATGCTATGTTGTTCCTCTGTTTTTCTTTCCAAAGTTATCAGTAGCTTTGGAGAAACCACTGTATTTGTGTAGACATGGTTTCCTGATCAAATACAGCTAGATTTCTAACTCAGCGTGGATAAGGAGGAGTTGTGAGATTTTTTAAGCCAATCAGAGGGCCAGAGAGGACAAATGGAGTGCAGCAACAATGAACACGAGGGAAAACTTCGTTACTTTGAGGGTGATGGAGCCCTGGAACTGGCTGCCCTGAGAGGTAGTAGAACCTCCTTATCTGGAGATATTCAGGACCAGACTGGACGCTTTCCAGTGCAACCTACTCTGAGGAATATGCTTTAGAAGGGGGGTTGGATGATCTCCAAAGGTCCCATCCAACCCCTACTATCTGATTCCTGAACGCAGCTGGAACAACTGTACAAAACCACCAAATACGGTTCTATAAAGCATTTTGAGAATTAATCTCCATATGTGAAATAAAGCCAGAAGAATCCTACTTTGAACCAAGTTTTATACTGCAGAACGACTGACATTAAAAAGTACTTTTATACCACATTAGTGTGAGGAATGCCTGGCGTTCTGCACAGATATTATCATCCACGTTTCCAATCCCGTAGTCTCAAAAAGAACTCTGAATCTGAGCGAGGACTTCAGGATAGGCACCAGAGGAGAAAATAAAACAAACTGATGCTTATAGTTCTTACTTCTGGGCCTATTTGCAGCGCTAGTCCTAATGCTCAGTATGATTTTGCAGGAAACCTTTAAAGCATGACTGAAAACTAAGATGTATTCTGGCAAGATTAAGAAAGACATAGATGTTTTATTTTTGCTGCAGGCTGCTGAACAATTAAATTGCTGCCTTTTTGTGCACCCCTGGGACATGCAGCAGGATGGAAGGATGTCCAAATACTGGTTTCCTTGGCTGATAGGTGGGTGTATGTTTATTCTGCTTAATCTATATTTACAAGCTGTCACTGGATCATGCCCAGAAGATTGCTGTGATTGTACTAGTACAGAGGAAAATTACACACTGCTTCTTTAAAATCAAGCACTGTAATTATATCTGTTGTGGAAATCCAGCAGGCATTTCTTGTTAAGCCTGTATAGTTTGCCTAACTTTTTATATCTAGAACTGAAATTAACAAGACTAGCAATAGAATATAGTATTCTCTCTTGTCCTAAATACAGAGAGCACATGACTGAGGAAAATCAACTGTCTCTGAAATGCAGCCCCAAAAAATAACACAAGTAAATGAAGAGCAGGTAGAGTAAGCAAAACCAAACACTATTTCCTAGAATTTCTTTGGACTACTTCCTAGTAATAGGTTGACTGGGGAGGAAATACTGAATCTAATTTCACATCAACAATAGTTGAAACAGCTTGTACTTGGGAAGCTCCCCAGAGATGCAGGGAATTCATTTGGTTTCTCTTTTATTCCCCACCAGCTGGGTAAATAAGGATGACACTGAATAACAGGAAATATGTTAAACTGCTACTTAGAAATTTTTTAGATTGATTCCACCCTCACTTACTCTTTTTCATGATTTCCAGTGGGGATGTTCTGAACAATATATATACAATATGCAAATGATGCATGTTCTGAAAAGCATTGCGTCCATCCAAGAGTGCATTATGTCAGTACAGTATCAGCTGCTCTTATTCAGAGAAGACTCTACAAAACAGACTTAAAAAGAGATTAAAATTGTTACATCTTCCTACCAGCATTAATAATCTGAAAGATTTTCCATTAGGTCCATAAAGTCCATAAGGCTTTGCATCTGAGAGTATAGTACAGACATGAAATAAAGACGCCCTTTTGTGCTGGATAGGTACTGTTTTCCCCTAAAAGAGGGGAACTCCAACAGTTCCTAATTTCCAAGATGGATGTCTAAAGCTATGCCCAAAATAAGGTGATATTATAAATATATCAAGTATGCTCAGAAACTGAGACTTGATGTTGAAACCTAAATTGTTGCTAGGTACCTAACACTGGGTATCCAAGCTACCCAGTGCAAAAGATGGAGATTAGGTATTGTGGGAATACTGTGGGAATTGGCATGACATCATACTAAAACCTGTGTTGGAATATGCACCAACATAGCTGCCCCACTTCCCACACAAAGGAAACCCAGAAGCACAGGTAAAAAGAGAACTTGGCCTATTCCAGACTTGTCTTTGAGCTAGTAAATCTGGGAAGCCAAGTCAGTACTGTGCAGTTCAGGACATACCCCATGCCCATGCCAGCCAGCTGACCTCATGGTGTAAGATACAATGTGGGCTTAGAATTCAGCTGATCTCAGCTTCTAGTTCTGTGTCATTTCAATTAATTAGTGTTGAAGGCCGTGTTCCTTTAGCAGAAATAATGCATACCCTTTGGCAGATGCTCTGTAACTGTTATTCTTTCAGTAGGCTCAAGGCGTATCGAAGAAAATGAAGATAACATTTAAAACTCAAGGGTTGGCTTGATAAAGATTTTTTTATTCTTAGGCATGCCAGCAGAAACAACCATGGCCATTTGCTCCATGATCATGGGAGGAATTTTTGAAAGATTTCCTAAGCTGAAAGTTTGCTTTGCACATGGAGGTAAGCAGTACACTTGTTCTTCAGTTGAGCAGAGTATAACTGTATTTTCTGGCATGCCAGCTAATGGCGTTGCTACTTTAAGCCTGCCCCTCACTGAGTACTATTAGACAGTGAGGATATCTGCCAGATTGGTTGCTCATACAAACATTTTCCATCATATTTCAGCCTGTGTTTGAACTGCTATGACAGCCTCTAAGGAAAGTGAGAAGTAAAGGGAGGCAGGAGGCAGTTTATGGGTAGGGAGCAGTAAGAATCCGGGTGTCACTGTAGCGAAGAAGTGGGAAAACAGAGGAAGAAGGTAATGAAAGGGAATGAATAAAAAAAGGCCGGTGCAGAGCCCTTCTTCTCTAGCTAGTTACTAACAAAACTGATGTATCTCTCTGGTTTTCCTCCTACATGTTTTCAGTTTCTGTTGCTAAAAACTTCTCCTTGCAGGAGGTACTTTTCCATACACAGTGGGGCGAATCTCCCATGGCTTCAACATGCGCCCTGATCTGTGTGCAGTGGATAACAAGGTGGATCCAAGGAAATACCTAGGTTCGTTTTACACAGACTCTCTTGTCCACGATCGTGGTGCACTAAGGCTCCTAACAAGTGTAGTAGGAGAGGTGAGTTTTTGTGCTTCCAGAAGCAGGTGAGTCATTCTGGATTTAACTCCCTCTATGAAATAGAAAAGGAGAGAAGAGTAAGAAAGCAGGATGAAGATAGCATCTTCACCCAGAAAAATGAAAACCAAAGCTATTATAAACTGATGCGCTTATGCAATGTTGATAGTGTTCCTTACTATAATAAGGAGATCTTCAAGTGGTGGTTTTAATCCAGGAAATGATCCACTGTGAAGCCTAGTTCAGAGAGATTAATGTGAGGTTGATCAGGATTTAGGATCCAAGGGAACAGCACGGAGCTGTGTCAGCAGAGGGTCAGGCTGGGAGTGAAGAACAGATTCTTCCCCAGAGGGTGGCTGGGCCCTGGATCAGGCTGTGCAGGCTGGTCATGGCACTGAGCTGCCGGAGTTCAAGGAGTCTTTAGACACTGCTCTCTGACATAGTTTGGGTTTTGGGTGGTCCTCTGTGGAGCCAGGGGTTGGACTCAGCGATCCTTATAGGATATCCTGATTCTAGGGTGAGACTGAAAGCAAAAACTATCATTTGGAGCCTCACTTTCAAATGGCTTAATTGCATACTTCTTCAAGAGCATATATGAAGAAATCAAATAGTATTTCAGCTTGGAATGTCGTAGGCATTAAAAGATAGCATTAAAGCACATCTCTGTAGGGATCCTGCAAACAATATTTTAATCATCAGAGTAGGAAGTGAAGAAATCTTAATACTTTAGCAGCCTGTTTAAATCACATACTGTGTGGATCATAAAAATCCAAGACCATTCAAGAAATTTCTTTTTGTTAGTAACTGAAATGATTCCTTCTCATTACTAAACGTTCCAGAAAGCGTGGAAGACGGTATAATAGATACCCACAAATCAGCAGGAGGCTTACACCTGTGTCCTGTTCTCCAGAGCTCAGCAGACAACAAAAACAGAAATACAAACTCTTGACATCAGCTTGTCTTGTCAACAACTGCATTCCTGTTTCCTGTCTGTTAGCTTGTAGGCTCACGTAGTACTTTCTTGGGTATGAGGCTGTTGCCATCAGTGGCTCTTGTAGGACCAAAGTTCAGAAGAACAACTAAGCCAGGTGTTTTCTTTCTTCTAAAGAAAAGCCACTGTTGGTTTCCCATTTTCATCTCTAACAATGCGAGCAGGCTGCTGAAATAGTTCTATACCAGAAGTCATACAGCAATGACTTGCCTAGGCCAAAACATCATAGAATAAACAATTGCTTTTCTATACTTCGGAACTGTGAGCCCCAGTCTCTTCCGTCTGAAATCCATAGGTTTGCAGTCTGCTCACTGTAGTTTTTAAATTGGAATTCTGCCTGCAGCTTCCCTGCAGTACTTCTGCTTTTTAGGAAAACTACATTTGAAAATTCATGAAAAATTCAGCACTGCCAGCACATCAACAGCCCGGAACAGTACTGCGGGAAGCTCTCTAAAGTGCATGTACACACTGTATGTACACACACATGCACTAACACTGCAGCTATGAGGAAAGGAGGGAGAATACCTATTTCTTAAATCCATCATGAATCAAAAATGGATTTGGAGGAGGAGCCGCATAACATGTCCAAAGAAACCATAACACAGCCTTAGTCACTTTAGAAACAAGTGAAACAAGGCCCAGTCAGTTTACTTGTCCAAAGATCTGCTAATAAGCTGTCAGTACTGGAAAGTCCTTGTAACAGCAGTGGCTGTTAACTCGGGAGGCATTTGCCAAGTTCTACCCAGACAGTCTGATAGTGATAGGACAGGGGAATGGTCTTAAACTGAAAGAGGGGAGATTTAGAATTGATATTAAGAGGAAATTCTTTACTTAGAGAGCTGTGTGGCCCTGGCACAGCTGCCCAGAGAGGTGTGATGCCCCATCCCTGGGGGCATTCAAGGCCAGGCTGGGTGGGCCCTGAGCAGCCTGATCTAGCAGGAGGCAACCCTGCCCACAGCAGGGGGGTTGGAACTACGTGATCTTTAAGGTCCTTTCCAATCCAAGCCACTCTATGATTTTATGATTCTATGACAGTATAGCAAAGATGAAGTGGGTATCATCAATCTGAACAGGAGTGGAAAGACATAAGGGATCCCTTACTTTGTATTCCCCACCAGACAGAGTCGTAGCAACATCTGTAGCCTACTAATTGGGTGAGTTGGGTGAATTAGTGGATCCAGAAAGCTTCATGTTCTCGTACTGAGAGGACACGCCGTGCAGTACACACCCGGGAACCTGTTTCTTTCTAATTTAGGAGGCAGTCTTGCTTTGCTCAATGAAATGACTGCAGTTTCATGACATGCAGCTTTCTTTGCCAGGGTATCATCTGTGCTCGAGTGACCAGTTGATACCTTAAACGAGGATTAAATCTCTGCCTTTTCAGTGTATCCTCATGTGCAGCATCTCCTTCACAGAACCATGTATTTTATGTCAGTTTGTCACATTAACAAGCACACACAGCATACAGATATCTGAACAGAATAAATGCGACCATCTTGTCTTTGGAGGGAAGAAGACTTGGTTGGTATTTGGGTGGTTGGCTTCAGGGCCAGCAGACCGTCTACAGCCTGCTTCATCTCCAAGTCATACAACCTTTACATGACTATATTCAGTTGGCCATGTGCATGTGCTGGTAATACAATTAGCCATGCCTGTTCTACTTTATTTTAATTTTTTCCTGCTCACAGGATTCCATATCCAGAATAGCAAAAAATTAGGCTGCCTAGAAGATGCACTTTGTTAGAGATAGTAATGTATTTATGGTTGATATCATCATTACAGCGAAACTACTTACGAAGCAAGATCTCATTCCAAGTAACTGAGTAGTTTAATTAGAATGAGATTTCCTTCTTCCTTACAGAAACAGAATTAGAGAGTTATTTGTATGTATACAGCACATTTGACTTCTTGTTGCAACATTCAGCAACCAGGCTGAAAAGCCAGGAAACCCAAAACCTGAACACTTTTAACAATTAGGATAACTTGGACAGCAGCACATTTTCTTTCTCTTTTTCATAGCCTACAGCATCTTATCCCTGAAGAAACATCCACATCACATTTTCAAGCCTTATTTTATTACTGTGAACATTTCTAAATCCCTCTTTTTCCCATTAAACTTGGTATTCTCTCATAACACCATTTCAAGAGTCGCTAACACATGGAGTATTAGCAGAATGACAAGTGTAAGGTAAATAAATTCTGGGCTCCAAGCAATGTGATCGGGTCTCACGCATGATACTGTGACTTTATAAGCCGAAGGTCTGAAATAGGACAGCTCTCTGGAGTACAGCTACGAGCTGTGCAGGAGGGGCAGCGGTGTGTGCACACATCTCCACACACGTGCCTTCAGGCCCTTGGGGAACAGCCATTACCTGCATCAGACTGTCATGTGGGCCTTGAGGTGATGAACATTAAAACCCAGCTGCAGCTCGGAGTCACGTGTGTTTAATCCCATCCGTTCTTACTTTGGGGTGCAGGTTAATTTGACACTATCCCAGTTAAAGGAAGCCAAAACGAACATTTCTGAGAAATCATTTTGTAAGACTGCAAAATTACTCCCCGTGATGAAGCAGCACGGATACAGCTAAACAAAAATGCCCCAGTGGTACTGGTATAAAAAGTAAAGATCTGAGTTGACAGACAATTAAATGATTCAGCTTCTCTCTGCAAAAATCTCCCCATGGTGATTCCTTGAGAGCCATCACCAGAAGGTAAAACACAATTTCAGTCCAGAAGTTGGAGCTGAACTGGCTCTAGCAGTCTGGGCTTTGCTGCAGACGTATCCTGACAGCAGAAGGGAGGGCAAAGACAATTTTTCACTGAGGGGAAGGACCCAAAGAATCTCTGAGATTCATTTTAAGATTCTGTACTGCTGTGAAAAATAAAAAGCTGTTGGGTATTAGGGCTCGCTGAGGTTAATCATCAGCCATATTCACCTGCCTAAAAATGAGATGCTTTGTTGAGGTACTGGGCCTTCAGGTCTTCTATGCAAAATGAACTCTACTGTTTGGCATAACATGATAATAGATAACTACTATCCATCTATTATTAGCATAGCTAACATGCTAGGGGTATTGCTCATCTGCAGAGACTTAGAGGACTTCTCTAAGGCCAGCTGGATAAAGACAAGGATTGCAATTCTCATTTCTATAGGTGGGTATAAACTGATGCTCAGATTATAAAGGGCCTAACAAATAGCAGCAATAATGCTGCTTCTAGGTTTTCTAATTATTTTACAGCTCTTGATTTTGCTGCCTATGAATAGACCACACAATTAGCTGTGGAACACTTTAAACTAGAGGAAAAAGAAAAAAATGATTAAAATAACATATGCAGATTGTTCCATGAGGGGTGGGATCTCTTTCTCTGAACCTCAGATAAGAATTTACAAGCCTTTCCAGCCCACTTCACCTTACTATTAAGCATCTGGGAAGGTACTGGGCTTTCTCCTCCTTTACTAAGAAACCCATTGTCTAATATAAAGCTGTTATGCTTATTGATTTGGTTTGGTTTTGTAATATGGCATACGTTGGTATTCCACGTGTTCAGAGAATGCCTCGGTATCCAGCTGAACACTGTAGATGAAAGGTATTTAGCTGTTCAATTGTACACACATCCAAATGTATTTTATTTAACCTGCACTCGAACTGATGCAGTAGACAGAGGGTTATAAAACCTCCTGTTCTAATCTCATGGCGAGGCTTTTGTAATGAAGTATAATACAACCGTATGGAACAGAACAATAGAACTCGTGTCTGCTGTTTGGATCGCCCAGGTTTTGTGCAGGTTTTTCAGACTCTCTGGTGACACCTACTGGAGATAAAACAAATAAGCGGCATTTGTTGAAATTATTTACTAAAACGACTGAAATAAGTGTTCTTTCAGTAACGGTAACTGAGTTCAAATACTGCCATGAGCCGCCCAGAATTCATGAGCTTGACTTTAAATTTATGAGACATTTCAAAACAGACCCTTTTAATGAAAAACGTAGCTTTCAAATATTCACATTGGCAGGAGATGAAGCTTCTGAGTTCTGATAAGATCAAGTGAGTTGGCAATATTCACTCCCTAGAGCAGATGATACGAGGAAATATCAATGCAAAGTGGAGATGAACCTGTCACAATGAGGGTTCACTGGGGCTCTGCCAATTTATTTTCATCTCTGATACCAGCAACAATGCATGCAGATTTTTACTGAATTTTCTTTTCTCTGACTGCTTCTTTCAGGAATAAATGAAATCCTGTCACTCATATTCCCATTGATATGTTTCATACTCACAGTTAATATGCAGTTGTAGCCAAAGGCCACGACACTTAAAAAAAACATAGACTTCTGAAAATATATGTGAAATCTGAAAATGAGATTTTGGTTTCACTATCTGAAGCTGAATACCAATTAAATATATGCTTATAAAATGTATACGTTTGTAATAATTCTCCATTTTACCACATTTTAAGGAATACCACACTGCAATTATTACACCTTTGGAAGTATTATGGAAAAGACAATTCTGATTGATGGTATTTTTTATTACACATCCTTCTCAAATATAAATGTGTTTGTGTGAGCGTGTGTGTTCAGCTGTGTGTGTCCTTCAGAACTTCAGATTCAAGAATCCAAATCCAAGCATCTTTTCAGGCTTTGGTAAAGAGCTTCCTGGGACACCTGCAGGAGTCTGCCAGAAGCTTTCGTGGTCCTTTCAGACTATGAAACAAACAGTAGTTTATTTCACATTTAAAGTCACCAATAAACTCGAGTCTTTGTTTTGTAGCTCTGGGTTTGTTTCTGGAATCCAGGGACTACCTTCGCATTCGCTTTCATAATTCATCAGTTCCTTACATGTTCATATCTGTATTTCCCTGTGATTTCTTATACATTCCAAAAAGCACGTGTAACTATGTTGTTTCCTGCTACTACAAAACGTGCAATGTGTTTCTTTATTACCAGGACAGAGTTATTTTAGGGACAGATTACCCTTTTCCACTGGGGGAACTCGAACCCGGAAAACTGATTGATTCAATGGACGATTTTGACAATAAACTGAAGGTATCATCTTTCTGTTTGGGTGTGGGGCTTTTTGCTTTGATTTTGGGTATGCTTTGGTTTGTGGGTGGGGTTTTTTTTACTTCTAAGTCTCTGATTTTAGACCTGAAGAAAAAAAAAAGCACTGCCAAATCAGGAGAGCGCACTGATTTCTGCAAAGGCTGAAAGAGGCATTCGGTCTCTCTACCACAGCTCACGAGGGCGCTGTACAGCACGGCTAACAGCCTTGGGATGCAGGCATTTGCCTTCCCGTCTGAGTAAGCACACACAAACATACACGAGTGTTTTGTTTTTACAGGATAAGCTCAAGGCTGGCAATGCTCTGGAATTTTTGGGTCTTAGCAGAAAGCAGTTTGAATAATGCCGAAGATACCACAGAGGCCAAACTTCAGAAATAGCACTGAATTCTTAGGGGTGCTTCGACCTTCCCGTGCAGCGGTACTGCGAGAAATAAAGCTGGTGAGCCGCTACAGCGCTGCGTTATTTCCCGAGCAGAGGCCGTGGGGACGCACACAGCGGTGGTGTTCCTGTGCGTGTGAGGATGGAGGTTTTCTTCACACGGCCCTGAAATCCCTATTTGCATACAGAAAGCGTTAATTCAATACCAAAAGTAAGAGAAAGGCAACTCTCTGATCCCTTTAGGGCACTGACTTTCATGGATACTTAAATGGACTTAAGAAGAAAATAAGATTTCTCTGATACACTTAAACCAGCGTAATTCACCCTTCACGTTCTCCCGGATGACAGCGCCCGGCCGTGAGGCCCAGCACTGAGCAGTACCTGTCTGTTCCCCCGGACACTGACTCCGCGATCCCAAGCGGCTACTGAAACTATCTCGGTGCACTGCAGAATGTCCGTGCGGTACACCTGCCGGCCGCAGCACACGTAACCCTGTGAGCTGACGGCTTGCGCCTGTCCTGCCGCTCTTCTCTTTTTCCAGAGTGCCCCCTGACACTCCCGCGCTCACAGGGCGCGAGCCGGCGGGCGGCGAGCGGAGCGCGCGAAGGGAGAGCCGAGCCAATCAGCGCCGGGCAGCGAGCGGCGAGGAGGGGCAGGCCTACGTCATTTCCGTACTCTAGAGAGAGGCCAGTTCTTTAGCAGGGGCCGGCTGCGGAGATTGCGTAGCTGTTGCGGCTGCCGCGCTTGGCTTCGCGCGTCACGTGCAGTGGGAGCCATGACTCCCCGCAGGCCACGTGATGCTCCACCACTCAAACGCGCACGAACGTGGCGGCGCTCTTGCCGCGGCGCTGCCAGACTCTATGGTCGAGAGTAGATAGACGGCGGGCCGCCCTATCTCGCGAGAGCCGCCATGGAGGGCGGAGGGGAGGAAGCGGGCGCGGCGCTGCCGCCGGCGGGCGGGGCCGCAGGAGGAGGGGGAGGAAGTGTCATGGCGGCGGCGGGCTCAGGCGCGGGCACCTCGGCGCGGGGCGGCGGCGGCTCCTCGGCGGCCTCGCGCTGGTTCTTCAGCCGCGAGCAGCTGGAGAACACCCCCTCGCGGCGCTGCGGCGTGGAGGCCGACAAGGAGCTCTCGTACCGGCAGCAGGCGGCCAACCTCATTCAAGACATGGGCCAGCGCCTCAACGTGTATCCGAGCGGCGGGGGCCGGGCGGGGAGGGAAGGGCCGGGGCGGGGCGCGCGGGGGCCGTTATCCTCCGGGAGGGCTTCCTGGCACGTGTGTGGAAGCCGGCGGGCGCTCCCCGCTGCCGGGGGTCGGGTCCGAGGATGCGGCGGGAGGAGGGGCCGCGCGCTGAGCTTTGTCGGCGCGGCCTCGCGGGGCTCTGAGCGTCGTGTCCGGGTCCGGCTGCGCTCGGGGGCTCGCCTGTGGGCTGTCCGCGCTTCGGGCTTTTAACAAAGCAGACTGAAGCCTCGGATCCGGTAGCGAAGTGCCTGAGTTAAACAGCGGCGCTTGAGCCAGCGTTTCGGAGCCGCCCTCCCGTCGCGGCTGTGCTCGTGCTGCGGCGGCCCCCGCTGCGCGCTGCTGCCCGCACCCTGGCGGGGCTCCGGGCCGGCTGCCGTGCCCGGCTGGCTTGGCTGGAGGCAGCGTGTAGCAACAACGTCTCCATTTGTTATTGTCGCTGCTTCCTTCATTCAGTGCTCCAGATCTCAGCTTACGATAAACACCGCAATTGTTTACATGCACAGGTTTTATATGCATCACTCCTTCACGAAATTTAATCGAAATGTAAGTATGGTTTTATATGTGGTAATCATATGCACGTAATTTCGATGGTACAGCTGACACGTGCTCCGTTCCTGGGCTGGGTTGTGAAGCTGGGTGTGTTTGTAGGTGTTCTGGCTTTGTGTCAGTGGTTGAGGTCCAACAGCAATCGTTTCTCTTCAAGTCCGGGTTAATTTATCGAGTAGCAATTACGTTTTTCTCTTCTGCCACCAAAATTACCAACAATAGGCGCCATCAGCAGACACCTCACGTGTGTGCAGAATGCACTCGAGTGGTTTGAATCTGGCTGGCGCTCGTGTGCTGTGGTGCAAAAGGCTGATGTGTAGCAGCGCTGTTAGTGAATGGAGCGGCAGTGCTGGCGTGCTGCGTCTGGCAGCCAGGATATGGTTATACGTGGATCCGTATGGGTTATGTTTCTGTTCTTCAGAACTAACGTAAATGCACTTAGCCACTCTTGTCTTAAAGTAGTTTGACAGTAAGTTGTGTTAGACATGAAAAATCTTCCGAGCTCATAAGAAAACACTGACTGTCCTGTTTGAGCTAATGAAATAAGCATGCTGAGTTTAAATACTTGTATGTGGTATGAAGAACAGAATTCTTCAGTAAAAGTACTATTTTTGTGGTGCTTTTCTTTCAGCAACTATGGAACTTAAGATATCATTTTGAAGACTTAGATTTTTTTTTTTTTTACATCCAGAATATCAGATGCAGATATCAGAAAAAATAATATAGTGTTCTAGGTTTCTTTCATGACTTCTCTTGTGGCTCCTTTTGTTTGTTTTTAAAGGACTTAGTACTGACTTCGCAAGAACAGTGAATGGCGATAGTGGGAGGTCGTTAAGTGATGAGGATGGTTTTCCTTAGACCTTGGCTTGTTTTGGTAAAAGAAATAAATGCAGGGTGTGACAGATGTTAGGATCTAGGCCAGAGAAGACCTTGGTCTGCCCAGAGGTAGAATGTTGCAAACTTGGCACTGTCTGGAGCAGGTACTGTGGGCAGGTACCGACCACAGTAGGTTGCAGTGGTATCCTTTGTCTGACATTGCATTTCTGTTGTTACTGGCTAAGCACACACATGGGTGTCTTATTTGGTGTTTACTGAGCAAGGCATGCGTGTCAGGCTGTGGACACACTTCTGAAAGGTATGGAATTATTTCTGTGCAAAACTTGTGGTAAATTCAAACTCCTGCAGCAGGCTTGGGGATAATAGCTAAGCCTGTAAGCACAACCTGAGATAAGCTTCCATCAGTGTGAGAAACTTGAACAGGAAGAAATATGTTTTGCTCATGTAATGATAGAGGGGTATCTGTTGAACTGATGTATGTACCAATCAAAAGGTACTTTCCTAGAACCGCTTTCTAATTTTAGACCAACAATAGCATACATGCAAATAAGTTCCAACAGACTTTGTAATTAAATGTCATGGGATCATAGACTGGTTTGGATTGGAAGGGACCTTAAGGATCAGTATGTCCTTTAAAAGTGTTTCTGAATTAATCACGGGAAGGCAGTAAAACACTTGTCATGTCCTTCTCTTCCTCTGTGTATGGTGCTACCAGTATAGCAGTAACCTGGAGCTGGTGCTGCATTCAGAGCCTTCTGTGGCTGTTTGTGGCTTGGTAAGCTAGGTAGTTGCTTGGAATGGAACGGTGCCCCAGCAAGGGCTTGTGTTGTCACACACTGCCTGCTGGATTAGTGCTTGTCCTCCCAGCTAGTAGTTGACGATAGACTTATGTAGCAAGAAGCTCTAGCTGCTGTGTTCTGGTTTTCACCAGATGCTAGGAAATGCCAGGTCACTTGGAACTGGAAGCACGGTGCTACTTGACACATAGTGCCCTCCTTATGAAAACCAAGCCTCACAATATGTTTGGGAGACTAAAATTCACAAGTAAGCCATGAAATGGCTGAATGCCATTGGAACTCCAGATGTTAAAGGAGAAGAAAGTGTACTGTTACATTTAATCTCAGGTAACAGTATTCAAGTAAAAGTTAAAAGCTAGAACACTGCAAGTTAGCACAGGGAAATACTGGTTCCTGTTGAATGACTTTCTCTAGCTCTTAATGAGGCCAGACAGTAGCTTTCTGTGTGTGTTGATGGAGAAATTACTTTTTTTCCCTGTTCTTCCAGGGAGAAGGGAGTGGTCTCAATGTGAGCTGCTTTTAAAATTCTTACTGCTGTACCATCTGGCAGGTTCTCTGTAGAGAAAGCAAAAGCCAAGGACTGTAATAAATACGTAATATCGAATCTCCAGAGTACTTGGCAAGCTGAAAAAGTGTTTATCTGCTGCAAGAAGAAACAAATCCTTGGAAGTTAAATGATAAAGTACTGTCAGTCTTGAAGCAGAGACCTAGCTAAAATGGTCTGTGGAGGGAATCAGTCATGTTTCTTCATGTGTGCATGTAGTGATGTTTATCTATGGAAAGAAAGAAGGCAGGGGATAGGAATTTAGACAGCCACTGGTTGGAATTTATGATCTCCCACTGAATAAAATTTAGACTTTTCTTGCTTTATTGGTAGGTTAATGTTTTTCATTGAGTAATAAACACTTGAGTGTTTATGTTCATGTATGATTGTGGGGCTATGCAAATACATGTCATATGCACTTCATTGTTTTAATAAACAAGTTTTGTAATGGAAGGTAATTTACTGAATAGATGTTGTACTAACTCTGTTGTTTTTTCTTAAATATAATAAATTATTGTTTAATAATTCTGCATGCTTTCAGGATTTCGAGAATTGTCTGTGAGTAGGGAACAGAATTAACAACAGTGCCTTCAGTCAGTAGAGCAACAGGGGTGGGACATAGCAATGTGGCCAGTCCATTTTGAATGTATTGCATTTACTGCCCCAGAGACCAAATATCTATATTTCTAGAGAATAGCTGTGGGTTAGCAAGTCACTTCTCAAATATGATGGTTTATCTTCAAAGGATGTACTTCTAGTTACAATGATTCCAGCATCAAATAACAAATGCACAGCAGGGTGACAGCAGTGCTCCAGCACCATGGTAGAAACTTGCTTGAAGCTGGTAAACTGAAATGGGTGTGCTAACTACTAATCTAGCCATGCAAATGGCATTTCAGTATGGATCTTCTCAGCAGTTGTACAAATTATTCTATTAGCAATGACTGGGGCGTAGCAGCTTTGGTTTGCTGAGCATAAATGTAGTCAGTGCTAAGATCAGGGGGTGCGGGATGACCGCAGTATGCTGACCTGTATAGAAAGTACAAGCCTGTTACAGTGATACCTTAAAATATCTTAAACAGTATTTACAGAAGATTTTTAATTTTCCTGGAGTACTTTATCTGATACTATATAGCAAATGCCACTTATAGAAGCATATTATTCGGTACACTGTGATTTCAAGAACAGAAGGGGGAAGAATCTGTGGCATGCTGGAGATGAGAGGTAAGGCATCCAACTGGTAGTTGTATTTTTAAATCTAATCCTTAAATGCCATGTGGAGTACCAAACAACTAGTTGATGATGTCAAGTTTTTTTGTACCACGCAGTGGGACATAGTAAAGTGCCCAAAGAGAGACTGCAGAAGGAATTTTTCCTGAAGCGCAAGGTAGGTGAGTTGAGTGTGCAGGGGTTAGGGGGTTCTTTTGTTTCCCATTTCTCTGTTCCCTTCCTGTTTTCTGTACCCCATCCAAACTGCAATATTAAATAATTGATTTTGCAGCTGTGCAAGTTCTCAGAACTTTCATAGTACAAATCAAACTTTATAGAGACTGCGTTGGGGCACTTGAGCTGTTTTTACTCTTACATTTTAATGTATTAGTTCTTTTTATGGAATTTAAGCTGCTGGTAGTAATGATTTTTAAAAATATGCAAAAACTCTCCACTTTTAGAGTGGCATTTGCAGCTCCATCATAGACTGGAACCACTTATTGTCTTAACTACCATACATAAAGTTTAAAAACATGGTAATATTGACATGGAAGGGGAGAGGGAGTTCTTAGAGAACTGTGTGCCCACTGGAGATGTATCCTGAGATGATTCCAAATGTCTTCCTTGTAGCAACACTGTTTGTACAAGATGTCTTGTACTGTTTATTGTGAAAAAGGACTTGTACCATTTCTACCAATAAAACTTGCTGTATAATGCCCTTCGGCTTCATAATAATGAGGCTTGTATGTTTCGTGTTTTTATTTCCTTGGCACTTGGTTTCTGATTCTCTGAGCTCGTAGGAAAGTGGGATGTAACTCCACAAAGGAGGATGTTGCTCAAACCTTACATATTTTGGTTGTGTGATAACTTATTTAAGTTATTTGGCTTTACATCAAATGGGGGTGCTTGTGTATAAGAAGCTTACAGCTTTGTCAGGTCTATCTCTAATATTGCTTTTTTGCTCCACTTTGCTTTTTCTGCCACTTGTAAGAATTAGAAGGGAGTGAAAGCTGAATGAGTAATTTTGAAGTTAGGTACTTAGCAGGCGGTGTGTTCTCTGCTGAAGACTGTGCATGCAAAGTCCGAAACTTTATCAGGGCTTTGTTTTCCTCAAATCAAGGGAGACAAAAGTACTGACCTGCTCCAAACTGGGGAAGTGAAACCTAGTTCTAGACAAGACAAAGACCTGAAACTCTTTGGCCAGAAGCCAACACTTCCTTTAAGTAAGTAGATAATTGTGGTGTGTGTAGATTTCTGATGAACCAGAGCTAAATGCCCGTTAATCAGGTTGACTTTTATCAGCCTGCGGAGCCGTTTTGTGTAAGGTCCTGGTGAGGAGGAGGCTTCTTGACTAGAAGTGACACCTCTTGGTAAACTACAGAATATCCTGAAGTCAGCCTGATGAGTGCTGGGCTGCTTTGGAATGAAATAAAGCTTAACTGTAGTCAGACATAAAATGATACTGACTGAGAATTTGCTGGTAACTTAGTTGTGTAGTTCTTGATGGTTTGGTTCAAGAATGTCTCTGAAATGTAAATATTTCCATGGTAATTGCTAGTAGTTGCATTTTTCAAAAAAGTAAGTTTGGAAAGTTCCGTGTGTGGCATTTGGAACTTCACCTACCAATTGTGTAGAAATAGACTTCTTATTAGGATATATTTGAATTAAGCTTCTGTGCAAAGCTAGAAAAACGAAGACCTGAATGCCAGAACTGGGGAGAGTGTTATCCTTGGAGGGGATGGCAAGGCAGGAGGGAGGGGACAGCAGTGCAATTGCTTTTGCCGGCTGGGTAGGCAAAATCAGCTTCTGTTGTTCTTCACCCCAGCTGTAAGGCACTGCTGCAAATGTCTGGTTTAAAAACAAAAACCACCATCATGAAAAGCTGGAAGTTTTCTTTTGAAACTTCTTCCCACTGTCCAGCTTGTTTCTGATTCCATATACACATAACTTAGTTCTTTTCCTTTCTCATGATTTCTACATGACTCCACTGTGCTGAGTCTTTTCCATGGCAGTTTCAGTTTTCAGTCCATCGAAGTCTACTTCATTGTCTGTCTTTTTATTGAGTTAAAAAATGGAGCCTGTTAGTCTGCCTGGAGTCCTCATGAATAGCTTGTCATGTTTGTCCAGTGTGCTGTCCAACTTGTTTCTCTACAACTCTATTATTAACTATTTCCAATTTCCTTCTCAGTAGGTTGGGTTTCTGTGGATAGCTGGGCCTCTGCTAATTTGGGTCAGGGTTGTTTCTGAGACCATAATCCTTGCTATTAGGCTGGCCGTGTTGTAGGAGCTGCATGTTGTATTTAAAGGTTTGTCCCCTGGCTTAACAGGCCTATGTTAATTAGTATATCCTAGGAAAGGGAATTTCTTCCAGAACTGCATGTCTTTATTTCAAACAATGTGGGTGTAAATTTCTCAAAAACTGTCAGGATCCTAAGTCAGAGTATTAATGTGGCCTTGTTCAGCACTGCTTGGCATCAGGCTTTTTTTATTCATTTGTAAGGGTTAGGTTACAAGTTTCTTGGAAATGGAGTGTTATCTCAGTTGGGAAAGAGTCTGCTCCCTGTGACTTATTTGTTATTGGTTTGGTTTTGTTTGTTTGTGGATTTTGGTGGGGTTTTTAAAGAGTATTAGGCTTTCTTTGTTGACACTTCTGTGCCTCAAAGGGTACCTCTCTGCCTGTTCTTAGGGTGTCAATTTTTCCTTAATCTGCCAACTTACAAGTTTTACTTAAGATCCAAGAAGAGGATCCCTCCATTTCAGAGGGATTTGAGGAACTTTCAAATGTATCAGGGGAGTATTTTTTGCCTCCTTAAATGTCATAGGTAATCACTACATGTTCCATTCTGATTAGCTCACTGCAGTCCTTCATATATTGGAGTTTTTTTTACCAAATGTTTCATTTTGGCATAACAAAGGGCTACTTACAAAGGAAAAATACCACGTAGGGGGAAATATGACTACGATTCAACTCATTCAGTCTAGTTCTGTGGGGTGATGAAATGAGAAATCCAGTACTTGCTCTACAAGCACTGTGCATTAAACAAGCACTCATCAAGCAGCTATTCTTGAATTACTGAATAAATGCTTGATTTTAACTAATCTAATCTGCTAACATCTACATGAAGATTTCTGCTGTCATTTTAATTGGAGTTTAATGCGGGCAACTTCTGCATACGAAGAGGACCCTGTTTCTTTTAGTCATTTGTGGTCAACCATATTTGTGTACAAATCAATTATTATAGCTGACAACTAGGCATAAAAACTCCATTTCATTGTAGGTGATACAGAACTGTGAACTGGAGGTTTGCTGCCAACTTATGATACCTAGAGTTCTGTAAAGTTGTTATCTTCATATCTAACTCGTCTTTGCTAACGTAACTGGTGTTTTGTGAGTCTTTGTGCTTTGCTCTCCAGATACAGCTGGGTATATAGTAAAATTTCTGGGAATAAACTTCTTTCTGTTTAGTCAGTGGCTGCGCTGTGATGTTATGCTTATTATACTTGTATAACCTATATTTACATAAGCTGTTCTTGAAGTTCTCTGCCATGTTGCTTGCTTTTTAGGAGAAGCACGTGCTATCAGAACTTGATCTCAACTTTTTCCACTATTACTGAAAAAGTGCTGTAATGGCTCATTACTGTGCTAGAACTTAAATACAATGATGAGAAAGTTCATCTAACTTGAAAAGTGTGTTCTGGTGTGACTAAATCTACTGGACTAAATCTATTTTATGTTGAACTAGAATTAGGTTGATCTCGGATATCTTAAAAGCTAAGCTACATTATATTATGCTACTCCTTGCACATGCTGCTGGGAAGATTGCATCACTTACAAATTAAAGCATGATGAGTTACTTCTACCATCTTCCATGATTTTGGAACTGCTTAAAAACAAACAAAATTCAACTTCTAAAACTTTTCTAATTACTAGTTTACATTCTCCATTGAAAATGAAAGTCCTATTCGTAAAAAGTATGCATGTTTTTCTTCTTCAGATTATATCTCCTACGGCATTGTTCTTGGCTGCAAAAGTGGAAGAACAGCCACGGAAGCTCGAACATGTTATTAAAGTAGTAAATGCGTGTCTTCATCCTCATGAGCCACAACTGGATACAAAGTGTGATGTAGGTCGAAGTCATGGTTTTAAAGATAATAGATGATGCTTTGTTTCATGAGCTGCTACACTGTCTTGACTGAATTATTGCTATCTACATATGAGACAAAACTTGTGTTTGAACTATTAAGTAATACAGATCTCTTGTATTACTTAATCTAGTTAGTTGGGGACATACAAGGTGTCATCTCTGCTGTACATTTGGTCTTCCTTGCATTTGCCAGACTTCGTACAGCTCTCACTTAATAGTTCCCATTTTATTTCCTTTTATGATGCTTCTTAGAACCATATGTATGAGGAAGTAAGGTGGAAATGCACCGGAGTTACTCTGCTTAAAGGTCAGGCTGAGCTAGTTACACCCTGCTTGACCTGAACTGACAATCGAAACTATTTGCTATGCTCCCAGTTCTTGGAGTGACACACAGAGCTGTATTAGATATATATTTGAGCCCAGAACAAGGCTAGTTGGGTATGTCCAGCTGTATTTTAATGTACTTGTCATAACCTGCTTAGAGATACTTGAGTTAGTTTGCACTGGCAAGCCTCCACAACGTGTGTAACATCCCCCGCTCTCAAAAAAAAAAATACTCTGCTAGAATGATCAAATCCAGGGTAAAGAAGTTTTACAGTGAAAGGTGGTTAAGCTGGTATAGCTAAATTTGCAATAACATACTAATAGATACAGCGAAGCATTCTGAATTGTTAGCACTCTGTAGCATGGGTAGTGGTCTTTAATTTATATTGATCATGCCTATTAGTTAAAAAGGAAGTGTATAATTGAAGTATCAAGACAATAAATACCTGTGTCTTGACATGTTTGCTTGTTTGTTTCAGGCATATCTTCAGCAAGCTCAAGAGCTGGTTATACTTGAAACAATAATGCTTCAAACTTTAGGTATGTCTTTCTAAATACCTTTTGTGCAGCCAGCTTCTCATGAACCAGTAATGGGACCCAGGTAGCTGAATTTTTTTTTGATGCACTGCTGGTGTACTAAAATTTCACTAGTTTTTGCATGTAACATGTGAGTCTAGTTCTATATTGTGTTAATTCCGGAGAAAAATGGTATACCAGCACTTCTCAAATGTTTTGGACAGTTTGATGGGGTAAAGAAGAACACCCTTCAAAATAGTAGTAATGGTGTTGATGTTTCTTTATGTGAAGTAGCATGTACTAAGTTAGCTGTGTGTGTTCTGAAGCAAATAGCAAAAGCTTTATGCCAAATGTTCTTCCCTGTTTTGTCTTTAATAGAAAAATGTTATGTGATTGAGTAGGGTTACTGCCTCTGAACATCAAAACATGTATTGTTACTGGTTAATGGATTCAGGTAATTCCAGAATCTGATAAGAAATTGTTTTAGCTTTGAAGTGATGTCAATAAAGACAAAGCCAGCAGGCCTGAGAACACTGACTTAAATACCACTGAGTGTGTGCTTAAAAAAAAGTTAATAGTGACCCAATTTTTAAAATAGCTTCATAAACAAAGATAGGTTTCTGGAGTGACTGGCCTATAAATTGTCTTAGTTGGTAATCTCATGGATGCAATGCGTCTCTTAGTCCCAGAAGTGATTGAATAAAGCACAAGCATTTGCACACATTTCAGTGTCTGTGATACAGCTTGTACTGACTTACAAATGTACTGGAAACTGTTCATGTGTCATACTTCAAAAATACAGTAGCTTCACAGATACTATACAGTACTTGAGAGTAATGCAGGAATGTTGATCTTTGAAGGGCTCTACTGCTTACCATTCAGAAATATGAACGGGTGCAGAATAGAAGGTACTTAAAAAGCGTTCTGTGATCTGTGTTGGGAAGGTTTAGTAAGTATTAGGTCTTTGGGAAAAGGAAGAATTTTCTGTGTATTTTACAGATGAAGATGTGTTGTTCTAAAATATGTTCTTAACTCTTAAGGTTTTGAGATTACCATTGAACATCCGCACACAGATGTTGTGAAATGCACGCAATTAGTGAGAGGTCAGTGGCTTTTATCCCCTTGTGTAAGCCCTTTTCTTTGCCTTTATAGTGAAATTTGAAGATGTTATTTGTGTAATATGATCTTCTACTATGTTGTCCAAAGTTTGTTTAAAGCTAGTTCCTAAAAGCCTGCTCTTAACATTTAGAGTTTGATGAAGAGTCCACTTCTCTGTCCTTTATGAATTTTTTGCCTACTTATTACATTTGATCGAGTGATCCGTCCCATGTCTTTTCAAATTACGAAGCAGTTATTAGTTGAAATCTAAATTCTGGGTTGATTTTTTTTTTTCCACTCTGAAGTAGTTTTACAATTAGTCTTCGTGTTAAATAATGGCTAATGCTAGCTTTCAACCTTAGCAAACTTCCCAAGCTGTGGGGTATACAGAGTACATAGCAGGTCTGCTATCGCATGCAAATACTTAATGATGTGACTAATTGTTTTTCTAAAGTAATGTACTAATTTGGATTAGGTGGTAACAAACGCCCAACCTTTGTTTTGTGCATCCTCTAACTTGCATGCAGCTCATGAATGAGACTCTAGCTAGAAATCTTTTCAGTATTTTTGCTGAGCTTTGACACATGTTTAATTCCTAAGTCTGTTTCCTTCAGAACATTAAAAAAAAAATTCTTTCTATAAGATAGGGGATGGGTATTGGGGAATCAATTGAAAAAGCTCATAAAATAGGCTTTTTGCTTTAAAACATGTCCCTTAATTTAAGAAATGCTTGGAAATGATTAGACTGTAGTTGCTGACCTTTAGTCATTAACTGTTGTCTCAGTGAAAAATAGCTAAGTTTAAGTTCTTAAAGGCCTTGCTCCCCCTGTAAAACATCGGAAGGGTAGGTACAGCGTAATCAGGTTGACTTAGGTCTGTTTTCTAGTAATTCTAGAAGTAAGGTTGTTCTTGGAAGGAAGAAAAGAGTTTCTTGTTTCTCACTTTGAAGTAGCTTACTAGAATTTGAGGAGAGCTGGTGTTGTATGTAGCTTATTTGCATATAAAATAGCTTTATCGCAATCTTTGCTATTAGAGCATTCTTTGCTTTCTGTCCAGATTTGATTGTGACTTAGTGCATAATTGCAGCTAGTGTCGTAATAGATTGCATCAGCAGCTGTGAGCTTTTGCCTTGAGTTTTCTTAGCTGTTGGTCAACATAAATGTAAGCACATTTTACTGATACATGTGAGCCCCTGCACTTCATCTCAGTGCCTGGGGGGGCAGGTAAGGGGTGGTAAGCACTAGTGTGGCTAGTTCAGGACTTCCACAGTGGTGTGTGTGTCTGATGGAAGCTTACAAACAGCCATACTGTTATGTAAACTTCATTTCCTTTAGTCAGGGGTAGATATCGCTCTGCAGTTCAGCTGGTTCCTGTGTGTGCTGTATGCTACTTTTGTGTACTAACATAGTTTGTGCATTGAAGGTATGTGTTATGATTAAAAGTTTAAAATTTAAAGCTAGTATTTAATGTCAGTGCAGTTTAACAAAATGCTTAAAATTCAAAATTATGTGAAATTTTGAAATCTGAAGACTTCACTGAGGGCTGGAAGTCTGCACACCTCAAGAACTGGTGCAAGGTGAATTTAATACAATTGATGCTTGAAAAGCTACTGAGCCGGGGTAGGTGTGCTTCTTAGTGTGTGTACATATACAAATAGAGTTCTTGTTAGCATATCCCCCTCCTAGGGGTGGTATGGGCTGTGAACACAAGACTTGAATAGCTAATTTTTAAAACACGAAATATGAAAAATGCAGTGATGCTTGAAAGTTAATTAAGCAGAGAATAATTACTATGGAATGTTAGCTGTATGTACTGAGTGAATAAAGATGGATTTCTGGCACAGTGATACTGTGATATGATTTTAGTTTTCTCTCTTAACATCTACTTTTTGGACAGTGTTGCTTTAATGTAGATAGGTGCTAGACTTGGATATCCAGTCCTGAAGCTTTCAGTGTGTACTGAAAACCATTTTCTGTGGTATGCCCTTAGTGCTAAAGAGATTGATTGAGAAGTTAAAGCAATGTAGGGTTTCTTCATGCGGTTCTGGTAATTATTCCAGAAGGCAAAGTAAGCTCATCTTATATTAAAGGAGATTAACTCATCTAGAATTATTGTGATCAAAACCTTCAACAATATCTTTGAGGGGAGAGGGAAGGGAAGAAAATAATTTGGCTGATTGTTTAACTGTCAGAGGGTACAAAGTTAGCTGAGGACTTAAGTCCTGAGTGGACTTAACAAGACTTTTTGGCACAGCACACGTGTACTGAATTACCATGTCAGGAGAAAATGCCCTGCTCCCTCAGAAAAGCTGGCTAACACTTAAGTTTAATGAAGTAGCTAAGAGGATGCCTGATTCCCTCTATCACTTCTTGTCATCTTGCATCCAGAGTGGCGTGCTTTATGCTCTCACTGTTACCTGTGTTAATCTGTAAGACATTTCCTTTATAAAATTACAGTCTGTTGATGAGGTTCAAAAGTTCCAGCAAAGTCCTTTGTCAGAAGACCCTCCAGACAGGAAAAAAAAGCAGATCTAGTAAGTGGGAACTGGTGCAAATAAACTTAATCTGCTTGAATTTACAACTGAAGGAAACGTTGAATTCAGCTCAAGATTGAAAGCCTTCTGAAAGTTATAGTAGACAAAATAGATTAATAGATAAGGGGTGACTGCGTGTGTGTGTGTGTATATATATTGACTCAGGATGTTTAGGCGTAAGATATTTAATTATTCATTCTGGTTTTCAGAGGTTCCTGGGTTCATAAAATTGTTCCATCTTTACAGTTTAGTCAGGATAGTAGTCAAGGATGGGTGTAGGCTCAGTCTGTTTTCTGCACCATTCTTCCTCAGTGCCAAGAGACTGAGAAGAGGAGACAGGACCATCATTCCTTAGGATCCCACAGGTCCTCTAAGGAATCTGGGGCAGTGGATCCATAAAGGCCTATCAGCAAGCTTCAGTGCCCACTCCAAGGATGCTCCAGTGATGAAGAGAAAAAGGGAAGAAGAAAAATAAAAGCAAATATTTTGTTCCTGGTGCCAAACTACCTTTACTGGCTTGAATTCTAGTTGAGCAGTGAAGCTGCCCTAGTGTCAAGAGCATCACAATGTCCTCTTAAGCTCTGGTGCACACTCAGTCTGTTCTTAGCTGCATCTCGTGAAGCTTGAAGGGGAGAAATCTATCTCCTCATCTTCATCTTGGGAAGTCTTCCGTCATTCCTTTTTTTGTGTGTTGGTACACAGCCTTCTTTTGGAACTGAAGATGGGATCACAAGAATTTCTAGGATTGTTCTCACTACTCTGCAGGTTATAAGGTATCTTGAACACCCACGATCCTTACTAATCATTTGTGGAAATTGCATTGTCAGTTCTTCAAACATACCATAGTGTGGTTAAGTCAGGCTTACGAAGTCTGCAGAAGAGATCAATCTGAGGGCAGCGTAGATCTTAGTACAGTAAGTAGTGTGGAAGAAGTCTTAGATGCCAGCTGTAGTCAAGCCATGCAATGGGCAACTTTTACATTCTGAACTTTCACCTCAGTCTTTTACAGGCCTGTTCACAAGGTTTAGAAGCTTCCAAAAAATGTAAAGCTGCCAGGACTGATCAGACCTGAAAACCTATGGTATGGCCTTCTCCAGCCCTTTTTAGATAAAAACAAGTGTCCACTGACAGCTCCGTTCAGAGGCCTGTGGCTTTTTTTTCCGTCACAACTATTTCAGCAGCCTTCCAGTCTTCTGATATTGATTGGCTTATCCCCGGTCTTTTTTTTCTGGGGATGCTTGCATGCCTTCTCAGGGTCCCAGGCAGAGCCAGCCACCGTGCTCCAAAGGGTAACTTCACAATTGCATTTTCATGATTATGTCAAGATCAAAGGTAACTCAGTGTTGAAGAAAAGAATATCTTGGAGTTGCATCAGTTGATCTGTGTGACCACGTCCAATAAAAAGCATTTTTGCTTCACATTGGGAATTTCTTGGAGTCAGTAGCCTTTTGGGAGTTGTATCAGACAGCAGGTCTTGTTTCAAAATCTTGATTAAGTAATCCCCTGCCTTATGGTTGCTTCTGCAGCAGTGAGAGGTTTTTTAAATCACTGCTGAATGAAAAAAAGTGAAACTGATTATTGATGTCTGATGTCAGTCATCTGTCCTACATCTTACAAGTTGTAACAGGCAAGCTGTGCTGGCTTGTTTTAACCTCTGTACTTAATTATTTGATTTGGGAAATGCACTTTCCTCTACTTTGCTATAAAGGAAATAAAATATAGGAACCAGGATTTATTAGTTTTAATTTTAGTGGGCAGACTCTACTGAAGAAAAACTGCTCTAAGTGTAAGAGAAGAGTTTGGGACAGTTGTTTTCAATGGTGCCTTGTCTTTACAGAGACTTTTAATTATTGAGCTGAAATTCCTTCTGATTTTGGCAGTGTTGGTTATTTAGCTGTAAATCCATTGAAACAAGTATGATACTGCTTGTAGTATAGGTAAGGTATTTATCACATTAATTTTTTTTATTGAGGCTAAAACTGTGTGTTTCAAGATGTGATTCTTTTCTTCCAGGTATGTGTTTTGATTTACTCAACTTTCAAGCTGATGTTAAATAGAAGTTTTCTGGCATCTGCTTTTCTTCCTTTTTTGAAAGTGCCATTTCAGTGAGAGTAGAGATGCTTCTTGGTCCAGTCCCTTAATTACAACATGCTGTAACTGTACAGAACGTAGAAATTATTGAAGGTCCTTCAAATACTACTTTGAAAAACAAAGAGCAAGACATCAGTTTCAGTCCTGTTAAACCGTTCTGTGTTTTCATTTGTTTTTATGATCTCATTTTAGTTTTCCTTTTTGGTAATACTGCCTTGCACTTTTTTTTTACGAGAGGGAGTGGAAAAGGTTGAACTCCGTGGTTATCTGGCATACAACTACCATTAGAGTTTGCAAACTAATTATAGTATAACCCTGTCACATAGCTCGCCTTTTGATTATTATGGATTAGCAGAATTTGTGTGCAGGAATGGATCCTGTTACCTTGTTCCTTCCATGTTCTTTTCAGATTATGGCACTGTCTGTCTGCGTAGCGTGAAGACAAACCTGATTTATACTCTTTGGCAATCATTAAAAATAGCTAAATCATGATTTTAATACACTTTTTAAAAATTAAATGTTAAAGGCCACTGCAGTATTTCTCAAATTTAATCGAAAGATCATTTAAAATAAAGTTTTGTGACAGTATACCCTTTGACATAAAATTCAACAATACACTTTCTGCAGGTAGCACTGATTTCAAGTGATAGCGTCAAAGTAAGAATTCAATGAAGGCTGCATTCAATCTTCAGTTAATACCATTGTGCCCAGCTATCCCATTATGTACATGTTACAGTAAGTTCTTTTACTTGAGTGAGGATCACTGGGGTTTCACTGGTAGGGGTCAATGCTAGATGGTTGTAACAGTGTAAGTCATTGGCTTTTCGTTTGTGGTACGTTGCAGTCTCTTGCATATTTTTTTCTGACTAAAATGCAGTTGTTTACTACTTATCAGAAGCTTTGACACAGGTTTAACAAGTGTGGAACAAAATGATAAGAGTACTCTGCTCTTGATTAGAGGGAGCAGAAAACTTCTTTTTCTAACCATCTAGCTTGGGAGCTGTCTGTGTTCTGAGGTTCTGGGGGAGAAACGTGGTTAAGGTTTTCTGGGGGGAGGTGGGTTCTCCAGCCATACTGTCCTGTTCCTCTCAAAGAGCAGAACTTGCATTGTAGTGATTGCTTTTACAGACTGCCTTGCTGCGGTCTGCTGTTTGGGTGGGGGGAGGGAATCGAGGATTTCTAGAAGAGTGCTTTCATGTATGAGGCTTTAGTGGGGTAGATAAGGAAAGGGAAACGGTTCTGTGGGTTGAGTGAGGGGAGAGTCAGTGGACCAAAGGACTGGTCCATCTCCAGTTACTGAATGTAATGGACACTTCTCCACCTTGGAAAGACTTTAAAGGCTAGCTAGTTAAATTCAGATCAGTTCTGTGGAAATAGTAAATGGTGCTTTTGGAAGGTAAAACTTCTAATTTTGGAATGAACCTGATAAGTTAGCATAGATCCTTAATCACTTTGTTTTTCTTTTTCTTACAGCAAGCAAGGATTTGGCACAGACATCCTATTTCATGGCTACCAACAGGTTGTTATCCTGAACCTCTTTGTTGCACTGTTGTAGCACACTATAGCTTCCTTTACTGCAGGGCCCCCTACATGTGCCTTACCCTTGTTGCAACAGGAGACTGGGCCATCTACAGTGGTGGTACCTTTCTGTTTGCAGTGCGGTGTATTGTACAAGGGCTTGATGGCACGAAGGGGTTAAATGCACAATGAGAAGTGTAGTGGTGCTTTCTGATGACATTTTCTCAATTGTGAGTGCATAAGTCTAAAATTGGTAGCCTGAATAGCAGCTAAAGATTACAAAGAGCTAAACTTAACCTAGAAATTCGAGGATCTTGGTAAGTACCAAACTATTTTTAGTTTACACTTCTAGTTAATGGCAGTTTTCTCTTAACATTAAATATAGTGATCCAATCTTAACTTATAAAATTGTAGTGGGCCTAAAATTTTTTCATCTGGTTGATTTTTTTTTTTTCTTTTCAAATAGACTAGAAGTAATCCAGTGTTCTTCCTTTTAGAAACAGCTCTTTAATCTTAAATACGGGTTTTAAAACTTAAGTACTTCCATAAATTTAAAGTTAATTGATTCCAGATGGAGATTGTATATGGATAGACTGTTGTAGAAAGACAGAGTTTGAGAGTAGGTTTTTAGTGTTGATTTCTTGATGACTGCAGTTTATTTCTTGCAAAACAACATTCCACTTTATTGGGATTGCATTAGATCTATCTAGTATTTAAGTAACATCTACTGGTTGGTTGGAATTATTCCAGACAACCGTTTCTTGGTGGTTCTTTAGTGGGCAGATCTCTGTATTTGAAGCAGCTGTTAAGCTATGATAAAGCAGTGAAGCTGAACTGAAGCCTCTGTGCTGCTGCCAGCTAGAAGCTACAGTTGAGTTCACAAGTACCGGAAACTCAGGCGTGGTGAAAGCTAAGCCCAAAAGTAATTCACTTGGCCTCTGTGAAACTTGGGTATCTTCATCTAATCTCTAAATCAAAGGCTGTATAATGAGCTGTATTTTTTTACTGTAGTTAAAATTTCAATTGTCCATATTACACTAATTTCTTTTTTAGTACTTAAGTACAGAAGAATAAATGGTGAATTTATTTATTATTAACCAGACTTTCTATAGGAACAGCAAATTAAACTTTGTCAGATAAATGCCTTGCCCTTTGTTTTACTAAGGCAGTAAGGCGTCTTAAGAATTCAAACAGAAAAATGTTCCATGAACTGCTGTTTAACTGCTGTTGTTTGACAAATGATCTTAAGCTGTATGTTAATGGCTGATTTGTTTGGTTTTCCTGTTTTACATGTTTGATTTCCTTTGGTTCCTCATTGCAAAATTTGTGTGCAACAGTCTTCACCTTACTACATTCTGTCTTCAATACAAGCCCACAGTGATAGCTTGTGTGTGCATTCACTTGGCCTGCAAGTGGTCCAACTGGGAGATTCCAGTATCAACTGATGGAAAACACTGGTGGGAATATGTAGATCCTTCAGTTACTCTGGAATTACTAGATGGTAAGTAATGCTGCCTTTTCACATCTTGAGACTCAAATGCTTATTAATGTGGCTGTAAAGATAGTAGCATAGTATTGTAAGAGTATAGCTTTAATCCCAGAACAAGTCTCACTGATTTCACATACTGAATCCTCAGATAAGAGGAAGGTATAGGAGAGGGAAGAACTTAGGAAGACAGTTTTGAAACCCATCTTATTTAAACTTGTGAGCTGGGATTTCCATGTACCTTTTGTAGGTGCAGGTTAGAGTTTTGCTTTTAAATGCTTTCCAGAACAAGGAAACCAGGCAGAGGAACATTTGTGCAAATCCATGTAGTTCTGATAATTTTATGTACATCAGTGTTCAAATTTATGGTTTTACTGTCACTGAGACAACTGTTATCAAGTCATAGTGTAACACTGCCAAATTAACAAGGGTAATTCTATGTTAACAATTTGGTATCACGATTCTATGATTAGAAAGTTCCAAAGACAGGAACTGCATTTACTACAGCGGAGTCTGAATTTAAAGCCTGTTATAGAAGTGGTCGTTTCTAGGGTTCTCAAATCTTTTGATGGTCTTTGCTGGAAGTTCTAGATGGAAGAACTTGTTTCAGAGGAGTGGTAGAAGCCTGCAGGCATTATATGGCCCACCATAGCTTCCCATGCCCTGCTTCTCATGTCTGCTGAGTTTTTATTTCTTAATGACAAAGTTCTTAGAAAGTGAAAATCTAACCAGATGCCATGTGAAGCACAAAACCAGAATGAACTTGAAGCTGTGAGTTCAAATGTTTCTGTCTTAGGGTTCCTCAGGTTGTATTTCAAGCTACAGGTACTACTCTGCCTTCTCATTTGGGTGTTGGCTATGCATGTGTGGTGAGCAGGCATCACTGTGGTCTTTAACATCTCGTGAGATGTTCTGTAAGCCCTCAGTGAGCACCACTAAATTCTTAAACATTTATGGAGCTGGTGTGTGTAACAGGGACTCAAGAGCGGATTAAATTGGTGAGGCGCTTTTGCAATTGGAGTAAATCTGGTTTGTAACTTAGAATCGTAGTATCATAGAATCCTTAAGAGTTGGAAGGGACCTCTGAGGGCCATATAGTCCAACTCCCCTGCAGAGAACAGGGACACCACAGCTAGATTGGGTTGTCCAGGGCCTGATCCAGCCTTCCCTTCAAAGTCTGCAGGGACAGGGCATCAACCACAACACTAGGTAAACCTGTTCCAGTGCCTCACCACCCTTGCTGTAAAAGATTTTTCCTTATATCCAACCTAAATCTACCCTACCTGAACTTGAAGCCATTTCCCCTTGTTCTGTCACCACAGACCCTGCTAAAGAGTCTGTCCCCTTCTTTCCTGTAGCTCCCCTTTAGATTCTGAAAGGCAGCTATCAGATCACCTTGCAGCCTTCTCTTCTTCCAGGCTGAAGAGCCCCAGCTCTCTCAGCCTGTCCTCGTAGGACAGGTGTTCCATTCCCTGGATCATTTTTGTGGCCCTAACTTGCTTTGGAGTTCTGGAGAAGCCAGTTCTTCTACACCTGCAGTAGGTCTATTCTGTCACTAATTTTTTTTAGCTTATGAGTAAAATTAAATTTCAATTAAAAGTAATTTTTTTGTGCAAGCTGACAGGTATGGAGACCTAAGTTTCCTTGTGGCCACACAGTTTGCAAAGGGTTTTTTTCTTCTAAACAGCCTGCTACTTTGCCTTGGACACAAATCAAAAACTATTGTTTAAAATAGTGCTTCAAAGGGTCAGATGGCTGATGTTTTGCTCAGAGCTGTTACTGGTTGTTCCTTAGGTTCAGTGGAATAACTGGAACCATGACTTACGCTTCCTTTTAAGTCTAAACTTCTTAACTTCACACAATAAATGCTTAAGCTGAGTGACAAGTGTGTTATTTTAGGAGCTTTTGTTTGTACAGTTTCCTCTAGGAAATCTTTCATCTAATAAATGCAGACTCTGCAAGAGTATGAATAACATTGGAAATGTGGACCTGCTTTTCAGAATGTGTGTGGTGGTTAGAGGTCTGTCTTAGTGAAATACTGTAGCTTTTTTTGTTCAGCACTTGTCAAACAAGATTTTGATTAAATAATGATTCAAATCATGTGTACCTACAGTAACAGCTGCTGAAGCAGTATTCTATTAGTCTAGGAAAAACTGTAGAAGTTAAACCTGCTTATTACAAAATCAGATGTAAAACATCTTTTTTTGTTTCTCTACTCAGAACTAACTCATGAGTTTCTTCAAATACTGGAGAAAACACCTAGCAGGCTGAAGAGAATTAGAAATTGGAGGGTAAGAAATTTTCCTATATCAGTGCAGCAAAAAAGTTCCTAGAAGAACTATGAACTGCTTTTTATTCCTTCAGCACAGCTGGGGGATAAAACTTTGAGTCAGCTTTTATCCTCACCTGTGAGCTAAATTAGTTTTTTTTACTAGCATTCTAAGCTTTGTATTTTCTCACATCTTTTTCCTCAGGCTAATCAAGCTGCTAAGAAACCTAAAGGTGATGGACAGGTATCTGAGAACTCGCTTCTTGGCTCATCTTTGGTCCAGAATTCCATTTTGGTGGATACAGTTACTGGTGTAGCTGCAAACACAAGTTTCCAAAAACCATCAACTTCATTTCCTGCACCAGTACCTCTGACCTCAGGAAGTATTTCTGTTCCAGACAGTCATGCACCTGAAAATTTGGCAATACTAGCAACAGGAATGCCAAGTACCTCATACAATTTGGCATCGCACCAGGAATGGCCTCAGCATCAAGAACAAACAAGGACAGAACAAATATACTCTCAAAAACAGGAGGCGTTACCTCCTAGTCAGTATAATATGAACTTCCAACAAGGAACATCTGTGCAGTTGCACTCTGGAGTACATCACAGACCTGACAAACTTGCTGAACATTCTACTGTCAAACAAGAATATTCTCATAAGTCAGGAAACAAACACCACGGACAAGTTGCTGCTCCTATAATAATTCCTCAAAAAATGTCTCTGGATAAATACAGAGAGAAACGTAAACTAGAAACCCTTGAACTAGATGTGAGAGAACACTATGTAGCAACTCCAGGTGAACAGACACATAAAAAGCACGTGCAGGCACAGCCTGCCAGCAGTACTTCTGTTACGTCTCCTATTAAAATGAAAATTCCTATTGCAAATGCAGAGAAGCCTGAAAAACACTTGACTGATAAGAAAGAAAAGAGTGGCTCACTCAAACTCCGTATTCCAATCCCACCCACAGAAAAGGGTGCCAGTAAGGAGGAGCTGAAGATGAAAATTAAAGTTTCTTCTTCAGAAAGGCATAGCTCATCAGATGAGGGTAGTGGAAAAAGTAAACACTCGAGTCCTCATGTTAGCAAAGAGCATAAGGAAAAGCACAAAGAACATTCTTTAAATCGCCACCACAGCATTGGTCATAAGCATTCCCATTCACATAGTGGTGGCAGCAGTAGTGGAGGCAGTAAGCATAGCACTGATGGATTGACACCAACTGTTTTGAGGAGTCCTGTTGGCCTTGGCCTGAGTAGTGATGGCAATTCCTCTAGTTCCAGCTCTTCAAGGAAGAAGTTATACAGCAACGATGCTTCTCACAACCACCACTCCAAAATGAGCAAAAGTTCCAAAAGTTCAGGTAGTTCATCTAGTTCTTCCTCTGTTAAGCAGTATGTATCCTCTCACAACTCTGTTTTTAACCTTCCCTTACCCCCTCCTCCCCCTGTCACATACCAGGTGGGCTACGGACATCTCAGCACCCTCGTGAAACTGGACAGGAAACCAGTGGAGAACGGTCCTGATGCCAGTCACCAGTACAGTACAAACAGCCAGCATATGGACTACAAAGATACATTCGACATGCTGGATTCGCTGTTAAGTGCCCAAGGAATGAACATATAGTCAATTCTTAGGTTGTTTTTCTTTACATTTTTAATTTAAGAATTGTTAGAATGGAAAACTTCCTAATATAGGAGTAGCAACACCATCTGTTGCTGCCATGGTTTCAGTATATATAAGTGCTGCTTTATCCTTCACTCTGAAAGGAAGAGGTATAGTGAATGAGTCTTTATCTCCACATACGATAGTGTTATAAATACTGTAATAGCATGGAAGGTGCAAAAATCTCAGTACTTCTACAACTGCAGCTAAGAACAGTAGAATGAACATCAGCTTTTAGGTGCATAGGATGCCTCGAGCATTGATTATTTATGATTTTGAATACTGCAGCCACAACTTTTTGTTGCTTAGTTTCTGAATGAGTGTATTTGTTTTCTTGTGTATTTATACTGTATGTATGATTTGCATGTTTCAGAGATAAAGGGATTAAAAACAGTATGTTGACAACTGTTTACAAGAAAGTGGAGAAAAATGTACATACATTTTTGTATGTTTAGATATACCATAAATACTCAGGATTGGAGCTGCTTGTAAGTATAACAAAATACACATAACTTTATTTTATCTTGTCAGAGTCCATCAATTATCCAAACAGATGGCACTTTGTCTTGTTTATCTTAAAACTGTAGGCCTTATTGGAAGCCACTTAGAAGGGACACTTTGCCAGAGGAGGTAGCTGGTACCACGTAGGGTCATCACTGGGCGGTATTGCCAGTGAGGCAGAAAATCAGGTAGGCCTCTGCTTACTGACTATGGCCAGATCTTAGAAATGTCCCTAATTTTCTGAAGGAAAAAGGAATTAAAATAAAAGTTTACATAATCTCTTGATGTGAAGTGCATTTAAATGTTTATTGGCTTGATGCAGTAAAATAGACACAGAGCTGTTAATAATGGTTATGTAGATTTAATGTGACTTAACTGCAGTTCATAACTGTCATTGTGGAAAAAATCATCCTTTTTAAAGAAGTCATAATTTATTTTAATACTAAACAGGGCTCACTGTTTCCATTACCATTTCAGAATAATATCCATGCTCTGAAATCCAGAAAGTGTACTTGTGTATGATGCCATATTTCTTTTACAGGTGAATACAGTCTTCACAGTAAATAAGAATAAAACTATTGATATCCCAACTTTATATCCCGACAATAAAATAGTTATCATTGATTTCTGTGCATTGTACTTGTTATTAGTTACCAAATTGGAAGATACTTATTCTGGTTTTTTCAGCTCTGTGGGGAAAAAATAATCAGTCTCCCAAGTGAAACCACTAGCATACATTTTTATCTGCTTGCAAGTGTCAGTGTTACGGCTTGTGTGCTCTTTCCACAGTGTTTTGCTCTTCAAAAGGAAATGACAGGTGCGAATATTCTCATGTTCTCAAAGCCAATACTATAGCTCAGCCTAGATAAGTGAACTGACTTTTGGGTTGTTACTTAAAACTACTCATAAGCTATGAAGTACCTCAACACAAACTCAGTATATGGTAGCAACAGCCAGTTTGTAATGATTTATTTTAATTTAGAAGTGATCATGGTGTGAAATATGCTTTTGCTAAGCCACCTCATTCACCTAGTGCTTGTGTAGTAATGCACGTCTCAGACACTGTCTGAAGCATAGCCCTTTCAGTTGTTACTACAGCGTGCTTTAAGTGATCAAACTGTTCAATATCTACCCATTTGGTAGTTGCTGTATTAGGTAACTACAGGCGTATCAATTACTATGTAATACTCCGTTTCCAGTAATGCAAACACTTGTAATTACTTGAATAAGTTTTATTTGAACTATGGATGCTGTTTTTATGCTTAAGGGATATTTAAATGGAAACCCAATAGTATCTTCTCTGCTAAATCTAAGCTTAAATCTTGGCCCATGTAGAAAATGCAAAGTTATATTATGTGTACCAACTTGGTTATTTTTCTATGTTCAGAATGTATTTAAACTCTTTGTTACATTTCTGCATTGTTGAGTACTTTCTATCCTTTTATAGTCTGTTTCCTTTCCATCTCAGCTCTACTATTAGGTCTGGTTTATAACAAATGTAATCTGCGTTATATGCTGTCCTAGACAACAGTTTGGGCAGAAGGATGGAAGAGCAGTAAATTGTCTTAATTAGTCTTCAAAGCACTACGCTTATTTTTTCAAGTCTGTTTCAATAGTTGTGCCAAGAAACGCGTCTTAAACAGCCACTTTGGATAAGCAATACATTGTACTGTATATATAGCAATTACTGTCATTAGTTTGAGTTAAATGTCTGGATGATAACTAGTGCCTGTCTAATACAAATTGGAAAAGAGCATAGGTCTTCATCTTAAGATGCTGATTCAAAAGAACTTTCCTATGTTGATTCTAGGAAATTGTGAATTCTTGTGGACAAAATGTTGCTATGCTACATTGAGATCCAAACTGATTTTTGGTTTCTCTGTAAAAAAATGTCCATAAAATTCACTGGTTTTGGTTTTCAATGTAACTGTAAATATGTGAAACTGTATTTGTCTTTGTGTTTGAAACTAAATTTGGTGTGGTGGTAGTGAAGGATGAGAGGGAGGGAGGGGATACGCAACAAGATGCCACTGATGTTCCCTGGCTGAAGCCTACTGCACATCAGTGAGTGGTGTGGATTTCAGCCTGGGTAAAGTGTTTGAAATAAGTGAAAATTAATGGGATCAGCATCAGCCTCACAAGTGAATGACTGAATAAATGCAATAAAAGGCTAATTGACAACACTATTATTCTGTTCCTCACTGATTACAGGGTTTTTTGTTGTTGTAAATTTGAGTACATGCATTATGTAATTTGTAAAATGAAGTATTAGTGGAGACCTTGCTACAACACTATTGAAAATCTTCCCTTTTTGTGAGATAGGAGGTTTAGAGAACAGTGTGTGCTGAATCTTAGTTCTGTTCCTGATGGTGGAAGTGCTGACATTGTCTCTCACTGTGATCTGGTACTTCGGTATTTGCATAAACCGGCAGTACTGTATATTCTTTTGGCAAACTGTAAATGTAAATGTTTCATATTAGCATAGCTGAATTTTTTGAGGTACAGACATTTGTGTGAGATTAGAGAACTTTATTTCTAAGAACTTGTAAAAAAAAAAAAAATATTTTCAATAAAATTCCCTACCTCACCTCTATTGTGCAGAAATTATCCCATTTCCTATCTTCAATTTTCCAACTTCATTTGTAGATGCAAATATCCCTTTTTTGTTATTAGCAAAAATAGTATTTTCCATTAAATCAATCAAATAGTGAATTACTTTAAAGTTGAAGTATAATTTATTTCCTTTGTTTCCTTCACTGTATGGTGCTCAGGTTTAGGAACACATGGTAAATAGTATTTGCACACAACAAAGGCAAATTCTAGACGTTTTATGGCATCTGAAGAGATGCATGTATGTTCCCTCACTCTGCTTGTGTGTAATTTAATTGTAAAGGGATTGGCCATGATTGATACTGCTTTGTTTTTTTGTTACTTTCATGGCTGGGGGTAGCAAAGTGGGAGGGGAAGAGGGGAGTGACAGGAGCCTTCTCTTTGTAAGACCATGGGTGGAAAGGTTCCTTGTCATCATTGTGTAAAGGGGATTGAGGAAACAGTGTGTTTGCTTTCTCTAATTGCAGTTGTAAATACACATTCTGATAATGAGATCTAAAAGTAGATGTCTTTAAAGACTTCCAAGTTACTATAAAATGAGCTAGCTAATTAATCTATCCTTTCTCTGAAATATTTAACTCCTTATGCTTTGGGGGGTGGGAGGGGGAGCCAGAAGTTCTCTCTCGTTGCTGCAGGGAATGACATTCCTGGAGAAGGAATATCCTGCAGAGCTGGATAGAGTGAACTTAAATCAATAATCTTTACTCTTAGAAGTTGAAGTACTTGGTTTTGACTCCTCTATGTTCCCCCACTCAAATTGAACCAATTTTCTTGCCATAGTTCAGAGGCTGTTTTGGCAATACCTGTAAAACTCACTTTGTGAAGCTGCCTCGTGGCATGGGTCCCTTTGGGAAATAGGGGAGAAAAGATGAGTCTGCTCTGGGGGTTGGAATCATTTCCTCAGGAGAGATTTTGATCTTTTTAGCTTGTATGCAAGAAGTGGGCTTTAGATAGGGTTGTACAAATAGCACCAGTTCCTGCTGAACTTTGTGAGGAAGGTGTGCAAGATTATTATAGTTTTGAGCCTGAATCTTAAAGATTGTGGGTTTTCTGGGCTTGATGTCTGTGTCCTTGAGAAACAGATCAGTGCATGTATTTTGAGAGGAATATTTTGATGTCATTGGTGTCTGTAGTTTTGAGACCAGTGCAGAATAGTTGGGTTGGCAAGTCTTAAGAAAGCTAACTTTTTCCTGAGTGACAGCTCAGAGCTTTAAATGTTATTGCATAGAATAAATATTAGGTATCCTCTAAAATGGTAAAGGGACATGCTTTCACATGCTTGAATTTTCACTCCAAATGTTGAGGAATCTTGGTGTTACAGTGTAGCTGTACCTGCTCCCTGGTAGCCTGCATGCTTTTATAACGCATTCTTCGCTGCTCTCTTGCTTCTGGCCCACAGTTTTAGGAATAAATATTGTGCTATATATTAAAAAAAAAAAAATTAAGGCTTGCCGTCCTTAAATACAATAAATCATAAGGCAAGTGTGTCCATTTTCAGAGTCACTCATCATCAAAAAAAAAAAAGGATTTAAGGTTTTTCAACTTTTCTCCTTGTTAAAAGGTTATCTGAATTATCTGGGTTCTGATGTGAAAAATCTGTAATCTCCTTAAGTAAGAAATATGCAGTTGTCAGACTTGTCTGTAGAATGTTCTACTATGCCAGACCCAGCTGAGCTACCCAAGGTGCCCTAAATCAACATGATTGTTCAGCTGTGCTGAGCACAGGGCTGGTATGCAATCACATAAGCATGCTTGAGAACCAGGGATAAGCTTAAAGATTCTTTGTTGCAAGCACTGGCATTGGACAACAATCTCCTTCTCTCAATCTGGTTAAACAAAAGCAAAAATTCACTTTCATATTTTAGTAAAATTCTCAGGTTTGGGTTTTGCGAACTTTAAAGCTTATAAAAAAATGGAAATTAGTTTAATTAGCTGAACTAAACATTACATTCAGACTCTAAATAACAGTTACTAACATGAACAGTAGGGAACTCAGACTTTAACAGAGGATGTTTTGCATATAAGATGTTCATGAGGAGGAAGGTTCATAGCTCTGAACAGTTTTAATTAGTTGCATGTCTTAAAGCATTCCCACTCCTTCCCTGTTCATTTCAGTATCACTTCATGCTAAGTAAAAACTCATGTTTACTTTGCAGCCTTTTTGGAGATGTTACCTTAATCTTAGAAGAATTAATATACATTATGGAATTATGTACATCCTACCCGAGTTCATGTGCCAGGGCTTCTACCTTTATTCAGCAAGGTACTTTAATGTGAAGATGCTCAAGTTACCATGGATTTTGACATGAGGACCAGCTGGTATTCCTCAAAGTGGGACTGATAACTGTTTAAACTGTGAAGATTTCTGTAATGCTAAGATTTCTCCTTATACTGGCATGATGTTCTGTTATTGTTATGTGACATCATACCTACAGAAACTATTAATAAAGAATTTTGCTAGAAGTACTGATTTCTCTTCCTTTTTATGAAATTTAGACCAAATAGCTGTCTGAAGTCAGGCTGCTGGAATAATATAAGATTTAAAAGCTATTTAAGTAACTGAAGAGTTTAATGCCCTACAGAAGGTTGATCTACAAACCAACTTTTTGTTGCTTTCCTTCTTTCCATTTTGTGAAACGCCCATTTTTGATATTGCTGCTGGTGCAGAAGTCAGGGCCTTTAACTTTCGAGGGCTCAGCCCTCAACGTTCCAGGGCTGAATTTTACTGCATTTCTTCCTAGAACCCAGCCACTCACAGCATCATAAAGTTCACTACATTTTGTGTCTTATTCCCCCAAAATCTTAACTGTACTGAGAAAGAAGCCTCATTAGAAAGAGGACAGTCTAAATGCTAACACCTGCATCATCTTCTGTTGATGTGTCATAATATTTTTCAAATTTATTCTCATTGCATTCAATTAGTAGTAGGTAGTAGCTAGTTAGTGTAACTACCTGTAAAGTGGTGCAGACTAAGGCTGTTCTATGTTATTTACATGGTGCTCACTCAAGTGTTTCTCTAAATAGTTCAAGTCTCAGAATAAAATTTACTCTCCTGTTTCAGGTAAAGGATGTTGAAAATTAGTAGTAGCTTCTCTAGTGATTCAAATGGCACCTTACAGCCTTTGCAAACAAGAGAAAGGTAATGCTCCTATGCTTCTGCTGCTCTGTATCAGCAAACGGAAGTTTGAGAATTACAGCACGTCACTTGGATTGAAGAAGGCAGCTGAGAGAATCCTAACAGTGTGTATCAGTTCCTGATGAGGGCCAGTCAAGAAGATAGAGCCAGACTCCACTGTGTTAACCAGGGTGGGACAAGAAAAACTGGTCACAACTTGAAATACAAGACAGTCTGCTCAAATATTCTATTTTCAGTATGAGGAGATTTGAGCGTGTTGCCTAGAGGAAGGAGCTGCAGAGTCTCCATCTTTGGTGATACTCAAAAGCCAAAGGACAAGTAACTGAGCAACCTGGGTCTGTCAGCCTTGCCCTAAGCAGTGCAGTTGGAATACACCATCTCCAGCTGTCCCTTCCAACCTCAACCTATCTGTAACCCAAAACTGACCATAAAATGCCATGCATTGTTAAAAAAAGGTGGTCTCAAATCTCAGATGCATAATTCTAGAGGGACTAGGAAATTACCTTGATGTTAGCTTAATAAAGGTACATCTGTGTGCAGCTGGGTATCTCTTGTCATTATCACCACAGTATCTTGTGGCTGATAAACCTCCACAGAAAAAGATAAGAAGCACTGGTGTGTGTGTACAGCCTAGTTTTTTTCTATTCACCAGCTACAATTAAAAGGCCCATCCAGCTGAACAACAACTTCAGTATGTTTTATGCCAACATAATTGCGTGGTTTGGAGTTCCAACAGGATCTTCACAGACATTTATAGACTCAGGTCTATGAGTTTGAGAAGAGATTTCACAAAGCTTTTTGCATCCATAAAGCTTTCTGCTGATACCAGTCACATTCCATAGGTTTTTACAGAAAATCAGCACTCCCAACTTACCTCACTTGCCATGTGCTGGTGATAGTGGGTTTTTTCCCTCTAGGATCTCCTCAGAAACAACAAAATGTGTGGCCTTGTGTTCATAGTGAATGAGTGCCCATTCCAATGAGTACAGATGTGACAAAAAATGTTAAGCACTGTCTAAAAATAGACTTACTGTCTACACAACCAATCTGTAGTATGTCTGCTGTTATTTCTAACTCCAGTTTGTTCTGATCTTTTTCACAAGCAGAAATATTTTTCGTAATAGAAATTGTATACTCACTGGACAGGAGTTCTGAACAATTCACTGTCTTCCTTTCACGAAGGGATGCTCCAACAACTGCAGAGCAGAAGGGCGTTCGTGTTGATCTCTGCATTGAGGATTTGAAAAATCAGTACGTAAAATGGATGTGCGTGCATGGTATGTAATTATTTGTAAAAGCTAAATGCATACCAAGCCATTTATTTTTCTCCTATTTCTCAAGTGACTGGTCCTTTTCAGGTTGGTTTTTTAAATTTGTTTTGCTTGTTTTTCTAATAAGGCTGACAGAGAGGATGGCAGAATTTATGGGAAGATATAGTTGGCATTTGATGACTTATAAAAGTGGAATAATTGATTACAAAAATCATTCTTCCACCAAAATCTTTCCAAAACATAGAATAATTTATAAATTTGGCTGTCTCAGGTGCACAAAAAATGTATTTAAGGAATGTGACAATTATTTGGCTGAACTTGTGTCTGTCAGTCTATTCTGTCATCTCCAATCAACATAATTAATGTTAACGAGGCCATTTGGAATTACAGTATTTCTAGAACTAAGGAGTTTGCACCTTATTAACCATCAGTTTGGACTTACTTCAAAAGCAAAACAGGAAAAAGGATAAAGGATGCTGATTTCCCAAATAATAAACTAATGGGAAAGAAAGAATGAAGGAGTCACTTACATTTGTGGCATAAGATGATACAGTAAAATTTTGCCACTATAGACAAACATGAGTTTTTTGTTTGTTATTGCTGGTGGTAGTTGTTGACTTTTAGTTTTTATTTTGTTTGTTTGTTTTATAAGGTCAAAACTGTATTAAAAACTCTACCTGTGTATTTCCTTCTACCTTAACAATTCCTACTACCTTCTAAATACTGCTCTCTCCGAGGCAAAGTATATATGATGTTGCTATTTACTGACAACAGTTTTTCTGGTTACTGTTATATGGTTCACATAGAACAATGCCATAACAATTCTAATCCAAAGATCAGAATTCAAGCTTCCTGCCTCTGAGGCCACTGCCATGACCACTAAATAACATGCTTCTCCCTAGTGACAAAATCTGATCTTCAGATATATGTAAAAGGATGCTATTAATTTGCTATTCGTTTCATAAAGACTTTCAGTTAAAAAACTACATACCTGGTTAAGCATGCATGCACAAAGTCCACTGCAGTTCCAGAGAATCGATCAGGTAGGGAAGGCATCAGTCCTCTGTGAGCCCCAATATAGAACATGGCTGCTATCCTGTCCATGGAAGCCAGTGGTGGTTTTCCTGTTGCCATCTCAAATACTGTGCAGCCAACACTCCAGATGTCTGATTTCCTTCCATATCCAGATTCATTGATAACTTCTGGTGCCATCCAATATGGAGTCCCATGCACAGACTTGAGCATCTCGCTGTGTGTGCTGCTGAGGCTGACCCAAGCTAAACGCCGGGCACAGCCAAAGTCAATTAGCTTTACTATTCCATTTGGCATGAGCATAACATTATTGCCCTTGATATCTCTATGTACTACACAATTGTCATGTAAATATGCAACCCCTTCTAGAATTTGTTTTGTGTATTTACAAAGGACAGTTTCTGGCAATGGACCAAAACGATTAAGAATACTGGAAATTGAGCCACCAGGAACAAACTCCATGAAAATACTTAAAATGTTGTCTTCCAGGCAAGTTCCTAAATAAGTTACGATATTGACATGCTTCAATGTCTTCAGAAGATCAACTTCCTCATGCAGCTTCTGGTACTCCTTTTCTGTAGTCAGTTGATCTGATGTATCCAGAAGAACCTGCTTTACAGCTATTAGTTGTCCCTGGTTTGTCAGACCGCAGTATACCTACAGTGAAACTAGCATTTATTAAAATGAAACATGAAATTGAAGTGTATGATTACTTATTTTAAATACTTCCTTTGTTTTTGTCATGTGTGATGTCTCACTGTATAATGCAAAACATTTAAGTTATTTATTGACTAAGAAAGTAGTCATTTATAAGGCAAGATACAGCTCAGAGATGACCAGTGCATCTCTTAGCATACTGAGACTTCAACTTACTGTGCCATAGGCTCCCTTTCCAAGGACTTCACCTCTTGTCCACATGATAGTATCCTTGTTATTTAAACTGCTTCCTGGTACTTGAGTAGATTCCTCAAAGTTCAGCAGTCCACTTCCTTCACTTGATGCCAGAAAGGCTTTTCTGTAGCTCTGCTTGGAACACGATGGTTAGTGTGGGGAGAAAGAAAGGAGGAAAAAGAGGGCCTCATATTATCACTTTTACAGACAGTAACTTTCACCTGGCATGAGTCTTTCCTACAGATTTATATTTGTATAATCCTTGCCTGGCACATCAATACAATGGCTATGCTACCTAAGACTACATAAATATTTTCAAGTATGTATCACAATAGTATACAATCTGAAGATCACAGCATGCCATCTTTTTTTGCCATTGAAAGCAAGCCAGGCAGAAGGAACACCTAAAAGAACAGGATATATATTGGCTTACTACTTTATTTTATTTTTTGGTCATATAGCTGAAGTTTGCTAAGCTTAAGGGGGAATATGACAATCAATTTGCCCTAGGTACCATATATAATCCAAGCCTCATGGAAACAATTTGGAGGTGAATTCACAAGAAGAGACTGCTTCAAAAAAAAAAAAAAAAANAACAACAACAAAAAAAAACCAGTAATAATTACTGCACCCAGCCATAGATCCCCAGAAGTATTAATGGAGGTATAATTGGCATTTGTGTTTGGAGAAGCATAAGGAAGTGTATCAAAACACAGTGAATCAATCTTCCTTGTAAACTTTTAATTTAAATAGAGGAAAATCTAAGAGGGTAAAGGAGAAGCAGTACTGGCAGGTAAGGTCATTAGTAGGTAAGGTTTCTTCACAGAGTGAGGGCCAGAATCCAACTAAGCCTCTGAGCTTGAAGTTTAATTACACATTACTTAGATAAGCCAATACTTGTAGTTAAACCAATTAAAGTAGCCTCTCCCTTTTTTTCACTATAATTTTTCAATTTAACTTGACCCAGCATATAACTCTTCCTGGCTACGTCAGTCATGCCTAAGTGCCACCTGGCCCATATCAGACAGGCAGCATCTAATATCAGTATCCTCACTGAACACTGGAAGACCCAGTGGGCAGCTGGCCCAAGGAAAAGAGACTTGATCAGTAATGAGCACATACTACCAGTACTTTAGTTAAGCACTGATTATTGAGTTAACATGAAGACTCATCTTTCATCCAACACTCTGTTGAAGCATCACTTAAAGGAACAAACAAGTTACAAAAATTTAATTTTACCTTCTCTAGATCGTTATCTACTATTTCTCCATCTCTGTTCATTATGTTTCCTTCTTCTTTAGTATAGGTATTCTGCATTTTAGAACCTGCATATTTTGTTCTTGAAGAGTTGATGTCTTTATCTTCAAGCATTAGCAATTCTGCAGCCAGACAACAAAGCAACTCATCAGTTACATCCGTATTACCTGCCCAAGACAAAATGTTTCGACTTGTCTGGAAACTGGGGCTTGTAACATTTGTTGTCTGAATCACTGAAGGCTGAGTGAGTTCATTTGCCAAAATACTGTTCTGAGGTGTGTATGACCAACTGTGACTTAACTTGTTTGTAAGGAACTGACACTCCTGTCTATCTGAAAAGGGCAATGCTTCTCCTTGATTTACAGTCTCGAAGGAGGCCTGGTCTGATTCCAGGCTTTTGCAGCCATTCACATCCGCTCCGTACTGGGGTACACAAATGTTCTGGTCTGCTGTTATTAAACTGTTACTTAGAGCAGCACATTCTGTGTAGTCTTTATCACTGAGCTGAAGAAGATCCTGGCTACAGGAAGCAGCTATCTGATGGTTGGATAGATCCTGACTGTCTAGAGACTGCTCCAAGGAGACTTCTTTAATAGTTGATAACTTGGAATTTGAAAGAATTTTGTTTGGCTCGGTTGATTGTGAAAGCTCTTCTAAAAATATAAGCTGATGATCTGTGTCTCCATGAAACAATGCCATGCTACATGAAGTTTGTATTTGACAATCTGGACCAGAAGATATTACATTATCTTGCTCTGTGCTGCTACCACTCAACTCAATACTTTTGTTGTTTGCATGTATGCCTTTCTGCTTTTGTTTAGTGACAGATATGGTCTTCTTTGGCTTACGATGTGTCCTCTTTTGAGTATTTCTCATTTGGCTGCTGTCTCTTCTTTTACTGCAGGTAGAACTGCAGGTGCTAGAAGTGCATCCCCCAGGTGGAGCAGAACTAACATCTCTGTAAAAACTGCTCTCAAGTTGATCAAGCTCACGCACGTGGGAATACACTGGAGTTCCAAACATCTCATAAACATCTGGGCCTTTGTCGTTTGAATTTATTTTCTTGAACATATCACTGTATTTCAGTTGTACAAAATCTGAAGCAGATTGTGCATGTTGTAGACAAAGTGGAGTAACAGGTTTCTTTGAGATAACTAGATTTTTGCAACGGCAGGAAGAACTTTGCTTTTTAAGTTTCTGAGAACTCTGAAGAAAATTACATTTGCTGGCTGGAGGTATTTTTTTTTTACACTGCAGGAAAGTCTCGGATTCCACGCATGGCAGTTGCAAAGACGGAAAACTCTGCCTCTTGGCGTTCATCTTTTGTGTATTATGTTTTATGGAAATCTCATAAGAAACAACTAAGCCTTCAGGTGTCCTTGTCTTGCTACTCACTTTAGATTTTGATGAACATTTGTTTCTATTCAACTTTATCTCACTTCTGTCATTGTCTTTGCGAGCAAGAACATTGAAGCTCTGACTGATATGAGGAGGCAGGCTACGAATGGTGCTCCTTTTTCTGGCAGGACGTTTAGCAATGTGTGGTTTCCTAGGTAGTTCTTGCTCAGAGAAAGTAACATGGACAACAGGAACGAGCTCACTTTGACCTTTTGCAGTCACTTCTGACATTGCTTCATTTTCCATTTCAAATCTGAGAAGACAAACATTATTTTCAGTTTGTTTTCCAGAACAATCTTGCACTTCTTCTCCAGGAATTACTGCAGCTACAGAATTATCTTCTAAGACACAGCAGGACTCAATCACTTCATTTTTACATGAAGAATCTAAGTTACAATCACCAAGCATGAAGAGTTCACTCTCAGCGTCTTCACATGCTCTACAGTGCAGTATCATGTCTGTAATGTTCTCTTCTATACCAGTTCTACAGGAATTCTCCTCTCTTTCTTCCTTCTTGCCAGCTCTTAAAACATCTGTGTTTTTTGACACAGGGCACAGAGCTGTAAATATTCCACAGTTTTTCACAGCATTACTTGAGCTCAGGTGAAAAAGACAAGCATCACAAAAACTGTCTTGGGTCATAATATCTGCATTCTCACAAGCCACTGAAAACTGAGACGACTTCTGGTCGTTCTTTTCAGTATTGGCAGCTACCTCAGCTTCTGTCCATTTCAAATTGTTCTCAATTTCTTCTTCCTTATTGTTAGGGTACTCATAAGATTTATTCTTGCTGAAGCAGTACAGGCCTTCTGTTGGAGTGAACTCAGAAATAGTAGCCACAATCACATCTGAGGACTTTTCAGCTTGTCTTTTTACTATATTGCCTAACTGACACTGATAAAATTTAGCAGCTGATTTTATAGGCTGGGAAATAGACTTCATAACATTCAAAATATTTCTGATCTTGGTGTGCTTATTGATGAGAATATCGTCCAGAGGAGCAAGATGAATTGTTCTTATAGGCTGAAATGTCACTGGTGGCAAAGAAAACTGTAATTTCCATTAAGAAAAAGAAATTAATAATGTACTACACAGCAGGCAAAGGTAAAATCTAATCACTAAGAACCAAACAGGTGAAGGAAAAAACCATCAGAACAGGATATACTGATGTATTTATTTGACATATTCCTACATTTCACCTAATACGAAGTGTACTTTCACAACACTGAGAAAATACATTATTTTTCTCAGATTTACAATTATTCCTCATTTGGTTGTGGTATAGAAAGTGGGATTCTTTGCTATAAGGCATATCCATAATTTAAAAACAATAAGCCTTAGCCACATGTACAAATAATATCATCAGTTCTTAACTATGTCTTATGCTATATAGCGTGCTTGATACACAAATTCAAAGGCTGGTCAGTAGTTTATCATGCCAAAATTTCCTTCTTGCTGTGCACTCTCAGTGAATGAAAGCACAACTTTTATGCTGACACTTAAACCCTTTGTATGCAACCCTCCAAAATGTACTACAGGAGAAATTATATTCCCAGTGGAACCAGATCTCATGAAAGCAATTTTTAAAAAGCAAAAGCTGTAATAGTATAACAGAATGCTATTTCATCCACAGAAAAAAAGCAATTTTTATAAATTATTTATTAGTTTTAAAAGTCATTACTGTAATTCTAAACATGTAGCTCTTCCATGTGTTCAATGTAGACTTGAAAAGCTCATAAACCATGTCAGATGGAATACAGATTCAGCTCAGTAGCATTTGGTTAGAAAATACCACAGTCTGCACTACATTTGTCAGTGAAGTCACACAGATGACTACCAAAAAGCCATTTCTTAATATGGCAGCTAATGCAGTAGCCTGTTGTGTTTAGGATGCATTTTATTATCCCTCCCTCCTTTCTTCTCTTCCCCTCCCATTACCTGAAAGTTACCGCACGTCTTTGAAAGAGAACAAATCTGAGAATTTAAATACTTTATTGTGATTGTTCATATGAACAGTGTGAATAATTTTCTGAAAACATTTTATTTTTTGCTATATAGGAAACGGGCACAAAATAAGCTCTAATAAGCCGTATACTTTTATGCAAATGAATGCAAGAGAAATAATTACGCAGTCATACGCTCTGAGTGCCCATCTGCATGTCTATATTCAACATCAGTGAGCAGTCTGCAAGAAATTTTTGTTGCATTCCAAGGACAAGCAGAGGTTTGAATACGCCAGGGAAAGCAATGAGCACTGTTCTGAAAATCACAGCTCAGAAGGCTTTGTCTAGTCTGCCATGGTTTTAGTTTGAATGCTCAGTAAGTCCCAAATGATAAGCTCTAGAAATCATCAGAGCCTAAGGTGTGAAATAAAGCTGTATGAAATTACATTGACATCAACTCATTCATTTTTCTTAAACATTTCTCTCAGTTGGTAATGTTTTTTTTTTCCATAGCTCTTTTTATGAACTTCTGCCAGAACTTCCCATGAATGCTTTTGTATTCTGCAGTAGGTACACTAAAGTACACAGCAGACTTAATAAGTCTCTAGTAGGAAGGACAATTAACTAATATCTATAAAGATCAAATCCTCTTTTCTCTAAATACAATGAATGTGATCTTCTGTAGCTTTTAAAGCTCACTTGGTGTGATGTGCTGACTCGTTCAATGACGAGCTTGGTTGCAAGTACAGGAGTAGCCAGACATTTTTTTTGCCAACAATCCTCTTTACACTTCTCACAAAATTTCATGTTAAATATTTTTTAATCAACCATATGATGTCAGGTCTGTTCTTCAGTTTGGCTTCAATATTATATTACCCATCAACACAATAAAATTGCTTTGCTTTGTTCTTAAATTCATCAAAACTAAGCATCTAAGGTGTCTAACATACGGAATATGCCTACCTAAAATTAACTTATGTATTTTCATCTTAAGAGGTACTATATCTTTTTGAACTTCCAACACCTTGCCCTCAATAATCCCTGACGTAACACTAATATAATTCCAAACATTTGCTGATATATATCATAACATCAATAAAAATACTTGATGTCCATCTGAAAAGCTGAAGAACAAGCAGAGACTTCTTTTGTATCATTACTTTTAAAGTTTTCAAAGTATATAAAACTTTTAATTGTGTTTAGTTTTATACACAATACCATCTTACCTCAGACCTCCTGTTCCTGTTTTCCAGGACTGCTATATTAAACCCTTAAAAATCAAAACACATTAGTGTTAGTGAGAAGTTAAACAAACTACAATTTTCATTACACCAGTATTTCAAACTGTGGGGTTCTGAGGACCAGACATTTGTCTAACGTGTGGTTGCAGGACTATGCTATAAATCTGCTGGAACCAAAAAAGTGGGAAGTAACAACTGCACTTCCTATAAAAAACAGTGAAATATGGTAATATAAAAATATTTTATTCTAATAATTTAAACAAATATTTCTTCTAAATTTCAGATGTTTGCTGACTTGAACAAGTAGCTAATTGATTCAATTAATTCTGGAATTCATTAATTCCAGAAGGAGGAAAAAAGTGAAAGCGATGGCATCCAGTCCCTGCCTAGAATTCCACTGTGCATTAGGTGGGGTCAGCTTTATCATACAGAGTAATGGGAATTGTAGCATCTTTTTTTATGATGCTTTTCTTTATCTCCTTCATTCCCTAAATACACACGCACATAATTAAAGAAGACAGGCAACATGGCTGAAGCCCACTTAATATGAAGACTTTAAACATACAAAAAGACAATTTAAAGTTTGAAGAAAAAGGACTTCTGAGGCTTTAGCATCTAACTTGATAGTGATGTTTAACTTTATTGAACAGTTCTGACTTTTAAACTGGAACTTACTTTGATGCATATGTGCTTTTATTATCCGGAAGGCTCCTAAACCCTTAAAAGATTTTGCAATGTTGGATTCTGGGCATGAGGTCTGTAGCAGAAAGCTGAAGTCAAAGCCATGCCTTACGATCACTTTCTTCAGCAAGAAAGGTGGAGAGGTGTGCTGTCCCATCTGTAATGTTAACTCCTTCTTACTTGGACAACATGCCACTTGTTTCTCTGGCCACAGTCTGGTTGTTGGTGTTTTTTGGCTAAAAGGCAAAAACCAAAACCAAAATACAACATGAAATAAGTGGAAGGCACCTACTCAGTTCAAATAATCATAATAGGAACAAGAAGTTTGTAAGATGCAAGAACGCCGAAGTGTTTTCTCTTTCTTGATCCATCTAGGAAGCTGTGGCTCCCTGGCAGCATCTAACTGCTGTGACAGCGACTGAGCACAAATAACAATGAATAACAAACAACACAAAGACACAGTATGAATAGTAAACATATTGCCCATCTCCCCCTTATTGAAATAAACTGACTGCTTCCAGCATGTATTTTTTGTGAATCATCAGGAAAGTATGTCAAAAGAATTCTGAAGACCAGGTGGTGTGCCTTGTCACTTATAAACTATGCTACGGCCTGCCTGCAAGAATAGAGGCTGCGTGGACAAGACTCAGATTTCTGCCATCTGGTTTCTGAAGAATGGAAAATCCAAACATGGGGAGACAAAAAAAGAAAGAACTTTGATTGAAAAGATCAAAAATAGATCAAAAAAGGTCAAAAATACAGTCTATCTTAAAGCTGCGTGCGAGACAATTGTCTGTTTTTAATTAGGTCAAAGCCATACACTGTAAGTTACTTCTCATATTGTACCAAACCACTAGTTCATGTAGTGCAACATCCTGCCTCTGCAAGAATCAGTGACTGACATCATACAACTCATATCGCTGCATCTAACATCTGCCACAAAGCACATCTTTTCATGCTCAGACTAATTCCTGCTTTGTCTTCAATTTTGGATACCCAGCCACAAATTAAATATTAATTCCACTTACCTATTTTTTCCTAGAGCTCTGTATGAATCACAGATTTCTTTCACTATCTTATCTGCATTTGGAAGAGCAACAGCTCCACGACCTGCATCAGTACATCAGTATATTAGTACTATATTGCTGTATTGCATAAAGCACTAGTGTATTGTACATCATTCACTCACCACTCATACAAAGCAAATATACTTAATTTTGGCCACTAAAATATTATTGAGCTGTATCAGAGGAAAAAAAAAACAGCACATTTGATTTGAGTAAAATACTTACATATGCTTTTTGTTGTAAATTTTAGCCATTTGAATGCTTAAACCTAAAATAACTTTAGTTATTTTGATAATTCAATCCACTTCTAAAAGCAAAGAGCATCTTTAAAAAATCTAGTTACATCTCCTATTTCAGTGGAACAGAAATAGAGGAAAAAATGTGGACAAGCTCATTTAGAAAAAGTATTAAAAGCAAAACAAATCTCAGGGCTTTTCAAAGGCAGAAATAACTCTAAGTTTGATTGAATTTTTTTTGTGGATGTTTGATTTTAACAAATGACGAGATCTCAGGTTAACGCTGTCCTTTTTCTTCTCCAGACACATACATTCCACTTCACAGATTTCATTTCATTGGTTAGATACCTTCTGTGCTTCTCCTCTTCATTTTCTGCTTTTCAGACATGCTGTCCTTAGCTGCTTTAAGGTCCTGAAACCTGAAAACATGTTTTATTAATTCATTTCCAATCCATGTGCACAAACTAGTAGATCGTATTTCACTATTTTGGGATCCTATACAAGACAATAGCAGTATTTTAAAAGTACTTGAAGTTATGAAAAAATTGTAATTTAACTCAACATCCAATGGCCCATCCTGCAAATATACAAAACAAAGCAGTCCAAACACTATTTTTATTGCTAAAAATTCAGCATGCGCCATGAAGAAATGAAAACTCTCAGTATTGTTTGCTGATATCAGCCATATTCAGCGGGTCAACAGGTCACATTTTGAAGATAATTACATTTTGAACATATCTTTAACAAGCCAGATCTGAATTGTTTACCTTTATTTGATCAAAACTCTCCCTTAGCAAAAGAGACCAATAACAAAAAGCGTTCTGAGCACAGAACGGCTCGCACACTGCAATCTCAGCAAAGCCCCAGTGATGACTGTTTCTGTCATCGCGACGCAGCTCACACCAACCCTCTTCCCTAAGAAACTCAAAAGATCCTTAAAATTAATCTCAATGTTTGTTTGTTTTTTCTGGATTTGGGGCTCCTTCTGAAAAAATGGGACTTCTGTTTCTCAAATGACAAGAATACAGAATGTAATTAAGCACAGTGAATTGAAATGAATAGAAGAAAATATTATCAGCTAGTACGTATATTATGTTTCCCATTGTCTTTATTCTGTAGCAAACAACTCAGTCTAAAAATACAGACAAAACTGTCAGATATGTGTACAAATACATAGAAATAAACATGCATTTAAAGATATATGAATGATAGCCTCGAATTCATTAGAGTTACACAGGGTTACTGAATGCTAGAGAAGAAGATTATAAAGTCCACAATGGAAAATTCTGTAATAATGTGCCCAATATGAATAATGTGTGTATGGACATTTTTCCATCTAGACGTAAATAACATTTTCAACATTCATTATACATTTTATTACAAGTTATTCCAAACAGATACTACCGCTGGCAATGGTTTGGGGTTGGGTTTGTTTACTAATTTGTTTAGCTCATAAATACCCATTTTTAGATTTTCATAAATGCCTTTTTTCCTTTGCACTTGAGCTCAGGGCTCTCAGTAGAGCTACTAATGGGAAAGCAGCCCAGTGTTGCAGAGCTGCCAGTGGTAAGATGTATGCAACAGATGGCAGGTAGCAACTCTGTTCTTCAGAGTCCATCAGGACTCCGTCCTTCAGGAATGGTTCTATTTCAAAGTCACAACATAAGTCAGTGGAAACAATTGGCCCATGTAGCTCCTGTTGGATTTAGCATTTTGCCACTTACTGCTAGTCAGAAAAAGAATGTAGCTTTTGTTTCTCATTCTATCAGCAAAAAGTACACAACATGCCTTCAGTATGCAGCAGCCTTCCCAACAGACTCATCCATTTATCCCAGATTATATTAATTATAGCAATTTTGCGTGACACTTTAGTGCATGTGTGTGTGTGAGAGAGAAAGGAATACTGCTAATAGCAAACAATGCTGCACCCTGACATCGGGCAGTACTGCCACTGGAGGTTTACAAAGGAGGAAGCAGAAGAGCACTGAGACCAAGGACAACCAATATTCTGTGGAACAGCAGCTACAGAAGCAAGCACTTTCGATTTCTCCTTATGCTAAACACCATATAACCCATTAGAAGGGTCATTATATGAGCCTGTTAAGGGTTATATGTTGAACTTTGCCAAACTTTCCCTTTTTTGAATATAAAAAAAAAAAAAAAAACAACCACCTTTCAAAATAACAGCTGAAAAGGCTCTATAAAATAGACCCTTACCGTGTGTTTCGGCAGCGAAGCGCGGCAGAGGCACGGATTCCACACACGAGCGGGCGGCGGCGGGGCAGCGGGCCCAGGCCTTGTCACTATCCCTGTCCCGGTCCCTGTCGCTGTCCCTGCGGCTCGGCCGGCCCGCCGCGCTTCGTTTACACCGCGTTGCCACGGCAGCGGGCGGCGGAGAGGCACCACAGCCCTCTCCCTTCTCTTGATGCTTTCAGTGCCTCGTTTGCCTCTACGTCGTTTTCCCTTTACAGCCAGCCCCATCACACCTCAGCGTTCACTATCACCAGTAAACTCTCGTTAATTATTCTCTATCCCTTTGCAGGCAGCCTTATGCAGCAGACCTTAAGGATTACGTTATTTATTTGTATATTTATGACGGAGAAATAGCAGTTTGTACCGCAGGGAGGGGGAGAAGGGGTAACGGTCACAGTCTCTGAGAGAGTTTAGGAAGGAACTCCTGTGAGCGCTGGCAGCGCTCTCCTGTGTGAGAAGGTTACGCTGTGTGAGGCCGGGCGGGACACTGGGCCTCGTGGGGACACCCCGTCCCAGCCAGTCAGGAATTTTGTTTACCATCAGGCGGTCCCTGACGGACCCAGAGAGCCTCGAGAACAATCCCACCTTTACACCGTTGTGTGGGAACCCCTCCCCTCCTGAAAAGAGGCTCCGCAGATCGGAGAAAGTTCGATCACGCCCCCTCATGAAGCGCTGAGGGGGGACGAAGCGTTGTGTGAGGCACCCGCCCCGTCTCATGCGCCTTCCCGCCAGCCCTTGCGCGTGGGGCGGGCCGCAGCGCAAGATGGCGGCGGACAGCGAAGTGAGTGTTTTCTCTTTCCTCCCATCCCACCCCGTCCCGTCCACCCCCAGCGCTCCCGGTCCGCGGCCGGCTCCCCGCTCACTGCTTTTCCCGCTCTCTCCCCGCAGCCCGAGTCGGAGGTGTTCGAGATCACGGATTTCACCACCGCCTCTGAGTGGGAGAGGTACGTGCTGCTGCCGGCTGAGGGCGAGCAGCGGGGCTGGGGCTGGGGCTGGGGCTGGGGCTGGCCCTGCTCCCTCACAGCTCCTGGGCGCCTTCTCACCTTCCTTCCTCGGCCGGATTTCTGACGGCATCGGGCGCGATTCGAGTTCTGAGCAACTCGGTGGCCTTGTTTTTGTTGTTAGCTAAACTGAAGCAGGCAGGCACGGAAGGTGTTTTTATGCGGTGCTCAGATGAGGGGATTCCTGGGGAGTGCTGCTGCCCTCCTGAACAGGTTGCGTTTAGGCTGTGACAGTGTGCGTTTGCAGTGGGTAAGAGGATCTAGGCAGGCTGTTTCTGAACTTGGTGGAAGATCAGGTTTAGCAGGCACTAAGCCCACTTGCTGAGGATTACAGCGGACATCCAGAAAGCCCATGTGTTGTAATGTAGCAGTCGAATACTTGCCTTGTGGTTGAAGCCCTTCAAAGCAGCATACAGAACAACGTCAGGTGAAGATTGCTTTGCATTCTTATTAAAATACTTTTTCCAGTGATAATATCTATGATAGAAAAAGATTTTAAGGTCTGTGTTTAAATTTGAATTTAGACTACAGTTATGTGTCTAATGTGGTTTTTATTTTTCTGTAAACAGTGAAGCAGGGCTCTGTTTTGTTGCCGTACCAGACAAATGTATAGCATCAGTCTCAGTTCTTCCAACTCATACTGTCTTAATGCATGATCTGTATATTGATCTAAATTAAAGCCTGTGTTGGCCATAACTGGGACATATTTTAATTTTAGCTGGTCGTGCTTGAAACTCTTTTTGCAAAACCAGTAATTGGGGGCTGGGATGGGGGGGAAGGGTGAGTAGGGGGAGACAGAAGGCATCCTCCCCTACGTTAGAAATTGCCTTTTTGGGAAAAAATGCTGCTTGAAGTGTAACTGAAGTGCTCACCAGTGAAGCAGTTGGACTTGCAGATCCCCAGAGGTCCCTTCCAACTCCACCAGTTCTGTGATTCTGTAAAAATGAGTGAAACTTCATAAACATTCAATGCATGTTCGTAACAATTGCTAAAAATAAGGCTTATCTGGGATGTGAAACTAAAAGCACCACTTTATTTGTACAAGGAAGCAGACTGTTTTTGTTGCGGTCCTTGGTATGTTACTGTTTTCTGTTTTGTTTTAAAGGAATACTTGTCTGCTTTTGGGAGTTGAATTACAACACAAGCTGAGCAAGCAGTCAGGAAATATTAATATCTTTTTCCCTCCTTACTAGATTTATTTCAAAAATAGAAGAAGTGTTGAATGACTGGAAACTTATTGGGATTTCTTCAGGCAAACCTCTGGAAAAGGTCAGTTGGTCAGTTAGAGCTTCCACAGAGTCTGTTAGAATTACTAGCAGTACCTATGGATATGTTTACGTGTGTTCTCATTTACTTAAGTGTGGCAGCTAATGATTTGCGTTAGGAATTTCACCTGTAAAACTGGCTATTGAACAAACAAGTGCTGTGAGGTTCCTGGAAGTCTGCCAGATGGACAATTTCCTTGATAAGTACAGATCTTCTTATAGGGGCTAGTGCTGTTGGTTTTTTCATTGCCAGTTTTCCATTTGGGAACATTGTTTTAGCTGCTCTCTGTTCTCAACGAGCTTATTTATTTATTTTGCCCTCCCTGGTGCATTTGGCACGCCTCATGTACTCATGGATTGTGTTACTTGTGACTCAGTACATCTCAGAGAGAGACTTCTTAATTTTTTCTCCAGAAGTCTAATTAGCACCTTTGTGGTGGTGCTTCAGTCCTGTAAGACGTGTGGGAAATTAAGGGATTGTATGGCTGCCATGTTTCCAGGGGAGTTCTATGACTCTTAATTTTAGAGGACCAAGTATTAAGGATTAAAGCTTAGGATACCTAGTGAACTAGTTGTCAATCATAGCTGTCAGTGTGTTCCTGTATTTTTTGTTTTCTACACTGGACCTCGTTTTGTAGTGAGAAGACACCATTTACAAAGAGTGATTGTCCACATTACTTCTAGTAGCAACTGTACAATTCTGTACAGTTGCTGTTGATTTTTTTTCCCTATAGATTTTTTTTTCCCTATAGATTTTCCTTTGTAGTATTTTTGTTTAAAACTTTATTATCCTAACACAGGAGTTTTGAAGGTTTTAATACATAGTTATTTATCAGTGGAAGTCAGTTCAAAGTAAATATTAAAGAAGCGTTTGCTTAGAGTGGTAGAGTAGACAGGGACAGGTAAATTCTGAGGTGGGAAGGTCTTGTTGGTGGGCAAAGGGTGCATGTACTTAAGATGTGCAGTTTCATGTGGAGGGAAATATCTGCCTCTTCACTGCCTGATAACGCTGAAGACTTTTGTGGGGGATATCTTGTCCTTGAAATGAAAGTGATTAATGTGTGTTTTAGCATTCAGCTAACTTTATCATTAAGTGCTCTGAGACTTAGCTTCACAGTAAAGCATGCCTGGCTGCAAAATAAAACTACAGAAGGACGAAAGGGTGAACAAATATTAACCTAAATTTATGTGATCAAGTAATAGCTTTGTTTGTTGCTTTTGTTATTTTCAATCTACAGGGTGTATATACCACAGGAGCGTGGGAGGAGAAATCAGATGAAATTTCATTTGCAGACTTCAAATTCTCAGTTACACATCATTACCTTGTACAAGAACCTGGTGACAGAGATGGGAGAGAAGAAGGTGTAGAAGGTAGCTGACAGTACTCTTTTGTGCCTGAAATACGTCACAGGTGTTGTAAGGATATGACAAAGGACAATATCAGAGTGTTGATTTCGTAAGCGTTGATTTGCATCTGTGTGAAATTTTGGGGGATCTGATGGGTTGAACTTGACATTTCTGATGGGTTGAACTTGACATTTCTGATGGGTTGAACTTGACATTTCTGGTTTTTACTATGTCTTACAGTGAGCAAATTCCTAAAAAAGTAAACAGTTAAATGGATGCTGATGCTTTACGTGTCACATTTTTTTTTCAGATGCCCTTCCTCTGCCTATGCAGGACTTGCTATGCATGAACAATGACTTTCCTCCCAGAGCTCACTGTCTGGTAAGATGGTATGTATGCTGCCTTTCTTTAATACAGAGAAGCATAGCGTTAGATTGTTTTTAAGTCCAATTGCAGTTCTTACTAACTTTAGTGAGAAACTCAGGCCCGATACACCTGGAAATCCTCATGACTTCAGTAGTGTTTGAGCATTGCTGAATTCATGTAGTGATGTGATGCTCTGCAGTACTGCATTCCCGATCAGATCTTGGCCTCTCTGAAAGAAGCGACACACAGCAAAATAAGAGTCATATCCTGTTGGTGACAATTGGATTATTCAGGTTATAATGTTTCTGACAATTCTGTGTCTGAGCTGGCTTATTGGAGCACACAAATATATTGCCTTTTCCCTGCTCTTTCTCTAAGGTACGGCTTACGTGAGTTTGTGGTTATTGCTCCAGCTGCAAATAACGATGCGGTTCTCAGTGAGTCAAAATGTAACCTTCTGCTGAGTTCTGTTTCTATTGCATTGGGGAACACTGGCTGGTAGGTGAAAGCATGAACTTTTTTATGTGCTCATGTGAAACTAGTGTACTATTTATGTAGTTCTTTATTTGGGAAGAAGTATTTAGTTGTTAGCGAATTACATCGTGTTTCTTGCATTTGCACCATAACACTGTTACAAAAAGACTTTTATATAGTTACTGTGGGAAGATATTTAAAATATTGATTCAGTATGTTGTTTATATTCATTGTTGTATGAGAACCTCAAAAGCTTATAAAACTGTTGCATGTTGTTGGGATAACTGGCATACAGAACACGACTTTTGGAAGATTTCTTCTCTGTGTGGTGACTGTAAATTTCTAGTAATTATTAGTAGCTTTTAATAACTGGACTGGAAGCTAACAGGTCATTGATGAATCTTTGCATTTGTGTTTCTCATGACAATTTTTAGGCATTCTCTTTAATGATGAAGTTAAGAATATTTTTCTGTGATTCATATTAAGCATTTAGAACTGTGTTATCCTAAGTAAAAATGTATTCTAAAAAATACGGTGTTTAAAAGGCTGTGAGCTGGCAGAGACTATCCAAAGCGTGAATGTTTTACAGTCAGGTGCCATTGTTTGTGCAAATACATCAGAAATGGCGGCGTATGTATGTTGGAGAGTGTCAAGGTCCAGGAGTTCGAACTGACTTTGAGATGGTTCACCTTCGCAAAGTGCCCAGTCAGTATACTCACTTATCGGGATTACTGGATGTCTTCAAGTCCAAGATTGTAAGTGCATCTGCATGTACGTACCTGATAGTGAGAATAATTATTCTGTTACCTGGCTGCCGTTCGCTTACTTTTGTCTTCTAGCAAATTGTTCTGTAATGATCAGACTTACTGTCAATACCAGCAGTGTCTTCCCAGATATTGTTGCTCTGTATCTAGTAGTAGAAAGTAAAAATAATTGCATTATTTTAATTCTCCACTGGCCTGTGAAGGAATCTTTCTGTTTTGCAGCCTGCTTGCAACAACTCCCTCTTTCATCTTCCCCAGACAAGCTCTACTTGCTGTTTAAAAGGAGGGGAAGGTTGGGGTGCATGTTCGTTCTGATACTTGTAGCTCCAGCACTCAACCTACTATAAATAAAGAGTGAAGAACAATGCAATAGTAATCTGAGGAGTCTGAGTGGACTTCTCTAGAGTGGTATGGCTGACTGCAACACTTTGCTGACTACTAACATTAGTTGTAATCTCATCAAAACACAGAAAAAGTCCTTACTGAAAACATGACATATTCTATGTTAGGTACTTGTACGTTACCAGTTAAACAGAGCTTGTAGATGTTGCATGGGTTTTAGAATGTTTATATGCTTAGTTTTAGCACAAGTGTCTTGCTAAGCAGTGGCTTTACTGGTAATTCTTGGGGGTTTTGCAGTTCCAATGAAATTTATGGTAGTTTGTATTAGAATTAAGTTCTGTATGAGGATATTTTAGAGGATGTGCACTTAACAGTGAATGTTTTCAAGGGATGCCCGTTAACACCTCTGCCTCCAGTTAGCATGGCTATTCGGCTTACGTATGTGCTTCAAGACTGGCAGCAGTACTTCTGGCCACAGCAGCCACCAGGTGGGAGTTTTGTGTCCGTATAATAACCTGTCTTGAGATAAACAGTAAATGCTAAGGACAGTGTTTCTGTATCTTGCCAGAGGAATTAAAGGCTGCGATGAGCTAGCGAGTTCAAAGTTCTGAAGATATGGCTGTGGCTTATGTTTGTGACAGTTGTTTTGTTTTTTATTAGCATTCAGACAAACTGTGATATGTCTAGAGCTGTAGTATCTATTTGGAGAGAGGAGGATGACTGTCCATAGATCTGTAAAGAATTCTGCCCTGTGTTCCACACAGAAACTGCTGGATTCATGTTTTGATAGATGTTACTACTTCACAAGAGTACTGGTCAATTATTTCAATAGAATGGCTGATTTTAATGCTTTGCTATTTATTAACAGTAGGAAGAGGAGAAAATCTTGTGTGGACCTTGCTTGAGATAAAACTTTGGATTATTTTGTTGTTATTAAGCAAAGGAGTTAATTTTTTTATGTAGAGTTAAGGCTGTCTTCATGGCTGTCCTCTGTTCCTATATAAGAGGACTAGCCTTTCCTCAACACAAGTGACAAGAGTTTTTGTTGTTTCCAGTAGAAACTAGGAGTAATCTTGCAGCTGGATAATCAAAACAACTACTTTGGCTATGTGCTAGGACTGCATTTTCATAGCTCTATCACCTTAGCTATTCAGTTATTTTCTGATCAGCCAACACATGGCAGTCTTACTGCGAAAATAAAATGACATGCTTTTTCAAAAACCCCATAAATTCTGTATAGAAAATGTGTTGATTTATGTTCAGATATAGATGCTCTAGTTGGAGGAGAAGTTGGAGGCCTTGAATTTGGGAAGTTACCATTTGGTGCCTGTGAGGATCCTATTAGGTAAGATAAAAGTTCAAAAACCTGTTTTTTTTTGTTGATTTTTTATAACTTTGCTTAATGGAGGACTTTAAGGTATGTCATTACTGGGATACCTAGAGGATAAGTCTCTCCTTTTATGGAGAGGAGTGGTGAAAGAGGCCTGTGTGCCAGCTGCTAGTAAGGCTGAGCGCAGTGCTGGGTGACATGCTTTTGAATAAGCAAAAGGAAGGAAGCTTGTTAGAAATAAGCACAGTTCTCTGCTTAGCTGCAAAATCCACATTGAGATTTAAACATAACCAGTCATGTAAGTCAAGATCTTAAGTTTGATAGACACTTGCATCTTGTTCTGTTTCAGTGAGCTCCATCTAGCCACCACGTGGCCTCACCTAACAGAAGGTATAATTGTCGACAATGACGTCTACTCGTAAGTATTTTCTCTGAACTGCAGGTATCTAGGCGTGTACTCTCCACTTGTTAACTGCTGCGTTTTAGTGACACTGGGACTCTGTATCTGGCTTTCTGTGGAGTGCTAAGGTCTACTGGTAGAATGTCTGCGCTGGAGAAAATATTTTTGAAGTGCATTTCTGTGTGAGAAAATGTTGTTATACTGTGATCTCAACAGAAAGTACATCTTGAGGCATATTCCCATGCTAACCTCACAAGTTTTGTGTATTGCATTTTTTCTTGAAATGATGATAGCAAGATTTAGAATATGGAAAGCTCCTTCTTTAGGAGTTCACTGATGGCCATCCCTCTTCCTAAAGGGGAAGAACAATGCACGCTGGTACATCAGGAAGGAAAAAAAGAATTGTGGTCTGCTGTTTTAATGCAGAAATAATTTTTCAACATCAGTAGACTTCAAAAGATGATTCTACTTAAAATTGAGCTGGGTCGTTCTTTTGATTTTTATTCATGTCATATATGTACATGAAAACGGACTCTTGCTTACATTTTTAGAATGCTTTTCATGTTCCTCTGTATAATTAGGTGTATATGACAACTTCACAACTATGAAATTTTATTTAAGAGTTTAGTGCTCATCTCTGGTATACCTGTGGTTATGGAATTAAACTATTTTTTTTTCCTAGTGACCTGGATCCTATTCAAGCACCACAGTGGTCTGTGAGAGTCAGAAAGGCAGACAATCCTCAGTGTCTATTGGGTAAGACATCACAATTTTGTATCTTCTTTTATTGCTTTTAAGCTGTTAAGTTTAGAAGTTAGAATTGAATGATTGATTCCCTGATGAGCTGGTTCCTCACTCCCCTAATTTCTTTGAGTGCACTGTATTTTGGGCTTCTTTTTCCAAGAACGCAAGCTTTGCAAATAGTTTCTTATAGGTTAGTCTACATCTGTGTACTGTTAACTTCAGTGCTGTTCTTGCTTCATCAGGTTCCAGAGAATAAATGTTTACTGTGTATGTTCTGTTCTGCTGCACGAGTTGCAGCTTGCTTCGGGTGAGGTCTGTGCTGTGCAGTGGTGGCTGATAGGTGTCTAGCAGTGCATTTTCTGATACTTCAGTTATCTGGTTTAAGGATATTTTGTGCTTTAGAACAGATTATCGTGTTCATTTAGAAAAAAGAGAAAGTTATCATCTTTCAAGAACTACTTGATGGTTAGTTTATTGCTCAGTGAGATTTTAACCTAGTTGTTCAGAAACTGTTTCTCTTATAGGTGACTTTCTTAATGAATTCTTCAAGCTTTGCCGTCGGAAGGAGTCAACTGATGAAATACTTGGAAGGTCTGCATTTGAAGAGGATGGAAAAGGTAAAGCTAAAATCTTGTTAACTTATGTTACTTGATTGTTATTTGTTTCACGAATCTGACCCTTCCTGCCCACTTCTCCTGTCTTCAGATTCATCAGTATTTTATATTCTTTACTCTCAGGTATTTTCTGGAACACTCCTACAAATTTGGGAAATATTTAATATGAATTCTTAACGTGAATTGGCAATTTTAGCTCCTGAAGGCCCAGAGGACAAATTCCTATGTTATATTTTTAATTAGAAAATGAGACTTTACTTTTGACTGGTTATGTATAAGACTTGGTTTTGAGCAAGTATTGAACAGATTTATCTGCATTATTTTCTGCATTTTTATACTCAGTTTTTCCTGCCTTTTGAAGCACTGTTATACAGTTTTAAACAGCCAATTGAGAGTGTAATCTGATGGAGAGTCTTCGATCGCCTTTCCATTTCAAAGGCCTATCTTACTGAGAGAGAAAGAAATGGAATGAAGCTAAAACCAAAATCGTTAGACCAACAGGTCAAGCATTATCCCTTGTGATACAGTGTGGGGATACTGGCATCTTTGCTGTTGTCCTTGTCCCTTTCTTTCAGTTCTCTTACTTTACATGTTGAATATATTTTGAAGGAGCTCAAGAACAAAAGAAAAGGAACTAGCTAGTTAGCTTTAGAAAGCATTAGACTCTGTAGAGTATGTATTACTCCTAGTCCTTGACATAGTCTCTTCAGACCCCCCTTATCTCTCGTTTCCTTAAAATGTCTGCCAAGATGAGGTTTTCCAGGCTACTGGTAATTACTTGCTTAAATTTGTTTTTACACTTTTTAACAGTATTAATTCATTGGTTTTGGAGTTTACCAGCAACAGCTTTGTCTGGGAAAGATCTTTTGGGGAGTTTAACAGAAGAATCTAAAACAAAATAGTGCGCAGACTGTCTAATCTAAAGCTCCAGCATAAACGTGCATGTTCTGTTACCTACAGTTTACTCATTTTTACCACATGTAAACAGGCTCCTCAGCAGGTTTTTTTTGCTGATACTCCGCCTGTTGTTATCTGCAAGTATGCAGTACTTGCAGTAGGTGGCAGGCACTACCTACAACCAACTCAGTCTTGTCTTCATTCAGAAAAAATAAATCACAGGTGGTTGGTCTGTGACTCCTTTGTGACTCCTGGTTCTGCTGTATAACTTCGTGACTAAGAACAGTTTGTGGCAAGGATCAAACATTGACAGCACGAGGGTATAGGCTAGGTTAATGGGGTGTTAAAAATCAATGTGAGAAGTATAGATTGATTACAACAGGTGGACTTTGAGTTAATTATTTTTTTCTTTTTTTAATTGCATAGAAGTTGCTGATATCACTCATGCTCTGTCGAAGCTCACTGAGCCAGCGCCTGTCCCAATCCATAAACTGTCTGTCACAAATATGGTTCACAGTGCAAAGAAAAAAATCCGCAAGCACAGAGGTGTAGATGAATCACCTTTGAACAATGAGGTTTTGAACACTATTCTTCTGGTAAGTGAGCAGAATGAAAGAAAAAATGTTTCTGATGTCAGTCTTATTATTTGAATTGCATTGATCCACTTCTTGAAACAGCCTCAGTTTAAATTTTATTTCTTCAAGTTCTTATTTCCTGATGCTGCTGACAAACTGGCAGAGGGATTTGAAAGCAGAGCTAACACTTCATCAGGAAGCAATCCTCCTCCAGAGAACGAAGACTACGTAAGTTATACCAACTGATACTTGACAGAGGGAAGACAGGGAGGGAACACAATCTTTAGTGCATGTTAATACAGCCTTTGCTGTGGCCTTATGTTTTATAATTGATAAATTTTGGAAAGATATAAAGAACGCACAGATTGTATGGTTATGGAGAAAATAGCATTGGTTCTGTATTCCTGCTTTCTTCTATTTCTTATATAGAATCTCTTCAGTCAGTTTAAATCTGCTCCTTCTGATAGTCTGACGTACAAATTAGCTTTATGTCTTTGTATGATAAACTTCTACCACGGAGGAGTAAAAGGAGTGGCACATCTTTGGCAAGAGTTTGTGTTAGAAATGCGCTACAGATGGGAGAACAACTACCTTATTCCAGGGTAAGATTTATTTATTTAATTGCAAGTGCTATCTGCTGCTTTTATTATCTTTCCTTCCTAAAGTAAGAAAGGAGAGGGAGTAGGGAAAGAATCTGCACACTCCATTAAACTTGAGATGTCTGAAGGAAGCTCTAGTTAAAGAGCATTCCATTGTTTGGAGGAAAAAGAAGCTTATGGATATGCTTAGCTTCCAAATTGTCAGATGAAAATGACTGAGCTGATATAGTGAGAAATAACTTTGTTTTGTGGTGTAGTTCCACCGCTTTCTAAGGGAGCTGTTCCCAGTTCCTGTTGGTGTAGTTGCTTCTCAGGCAGCTGATGCTGCCTCAGCTGTCATTCAAATAGAAAACTGACCAGGGAACACAGAATCTGTCTGCTTTATAGTGCTACAATTGATCTCTGAGCTTCAGAAATGACCTCTAAGAAATAAATGTAGCTTAAATTCTGTGCTTGTTCAGTCACTAGCTTGTCTGCTGGAACTATAGAAGAGCTGCACAGTGGAGGAGGTGGGGGTGGGTTCATTGTGGGTATCTGCCCCTTTCCTGGATTTCAGATGATTTAAGACCATGTGTGTGTGAAACATTCAACTTCATAATTGGTAATAGTTACACTTCTACCTTTTGTTAGATTAGCTAATGGCCCTCCAGATCTGAGATGCTGTTTACTGCATCAGAAGCTTCAGGTAAATATCCAGAATTTCAGAATGATTTTTCTCCTAGAGAAACAGTCGAAGTCATAACCGTTGTTATTTAAATACATTGAGTTTTGTAGATTTAGTTATGCTTGTATCACTTGGTCTGGACCTCCATTTCTTGGCAAAATCTTTGTTATAGCACCAATTCAATGGGATTAGTGTCTTCTGGAATTGTAAGAGATTTTTTTTCTATAGAACAAGTAATTGCTAAACACTTCTTTTTCCCCCATTTAACTCGTTAGATGTTAAACTGTTGCATTGAAAGAAAGAAAGCAAGAGATGAGGGGAAAAGGGGGAGCATGTCAGATCGTTCACCTGGTGGTTCTTCTGGCGATACTGGAAAAGGAGCAGACCACTCTGGAGATAACCTGAAGGAGACTGATAAAGAAGTTGGCAAGTCTTGGGAATCATGGAGTGACAGTGAAGAGGAATTTTTTGAATGTCTAAGTGACACAGAAGATCTGAAAGGAAATGGACAGGATAATGGAAAAAAAGGAGGAGCAAAAGAAGGCAGCAAAGAGCCTGTAAACCTAAAACCAGAAGGTCGTCTGCATCCTCATGGGAAGCTGACGCTGCTGCATCCTGGAGAACCTCTCTACATTCCCATAACACAGGTTAGATAGACAGAGCTGAGCCAGATACGCAGCGTGACTCTCATGCAGTATGATTCATTCTCAGGATTGTGAAGTTGCATATAGTTTGCAGGTTATGTATTTGGTCCTGTAACTGTGGAATGGTTCTGTCTTAAGAACTGATTTTCACTATTTATAACTTGGTGAAGCTGTAGGAAGTGAAATCTTGCATGCTTTTACCAAATTTAACTCAAAACACATTTCTTTCATTTGAGATGAGAACTAAGCTGTCTTGTCTACCCCACGCTTAGGTTTTTTCCTTATTTCCAATTCCTAAGGCATCTTCCATTCCCTCTCTGTTTTTTTCTTATGTTTCTCTGGTATGACACACTTAAGACTCCATGTGTTTGGTCATCCGAGCTGATAATAGTTTCCATCAGAACCAGAGTACTGGACCAGTTTTGCTGTTGCTTCTTGTCTTTTAGAGACACACCGAGAAATATTCAGAAGGCCATAGTCATCAGCTTAGGACCTCACTATCTAAAGCAGGTTTCCCCCAGTGAACTGGAAACTTTATCTAACTCTTTCTTGTAGAGGGGTGAAATAGGAAACGGTGTCAGAGGAAGTAATGTGAATTCAGCCATGCGTGAATACAGTGGTTTTCATGTGAGAGAAATTTTCCTAACTGATGTTGCTTCACGTGGATAAAAAGAACAAGCAGAGTGCAGTGAGGCAGAATGTCATCAGTTAGTTATGTGCTGACAGCATCAGTGGCAAAAATTCTGCATTTCTTTACCACAGTGGTCTAATCAAAATAGTATCAGTCAAGCATCAGACTTAATCATCTGTTGTCTCTTGTATTACGACAGTGTTTCTTTCTAGCATTACTTCATTCTCAGGTAGTGTTTGTTTTGTTTGTTAGCATCCTTTTCAGATGCACAATTTGAGGTTAAACAGTTCAATCCAAAGAAACTTACGGTTATTTCCTTAAAGTACAAATTGAGTACAATGAATTCCTGGTGACAGGGAGCTGTCAGCCACTTCTTTCTTAATAGGGCTAAGATGAGGAGAAACTATTTGTGAACTTGCCTTTTTCTGTCTCGCAGGAGCCAGCACCCATGACTGAGGATTTACTGGAAGAACAGTCTGAGGTTCTGGCAAAACTTGGGACCTCAGCAGAAGGTGCACATCTTCGAGCACGCATGCAGAGTGCCTGCTTGCTCTCAGATATGGAGTCTTTTAAGGTAGTACTACTTGAAAAATTCCACGAGCCTGCTTTTGTCTTAATCAAACTATTCCTCTTGCATGTGTTGAACAATTTTTAAGGATTTTATGATGAGTTTTATTTTTTCCTTAGACAAAACAGTTTCAAAATAGTTTAAAGTTGAAATTAAAAAACCCATTGATAAAACTGCTTAAACACTTCAGAATCTATGGCTATCCAGTCTATTACGCTGTAGTGTTCTGCTGAGTTTGTACAGTGTTGGATCTGTGTGACTTTCTTTGGAGATTAAAAAAAAATACATGGCATTTAGTTGGTAAACTGGAAATTAAAAATCAGGATACCCTTTTAGAAGAGGGAGAATATTTATTTTTAAGTTCCTTTTTGAAGGAAGAAGAAAAGGAGCTTCTGTAGTTAAAAGATAGGAGGTCATTGCTGGAAGCATATTCATGCAGCCTACTGATTCTTTCATTTCTGTCTTACTCGTATAAGCTCATGCATTGTGGCTCTGGACAGCCTGGTCTGGAGGTTGGTGACCCTGCCCAGCAGAGGGGTTGAAACGAGATGATCTTTGAGGTCCTTTTCAACCCAGGCCATTCTATGATTCTATGATAAAAACTTGTGAAAATTTAGTATTTCTTGCATTTATAAAGTACCAGGTAGAAGCTTGACTTCACAGTATGACTTTGAGTTTGCCTGCAGTAACGTGTGAATCTCCTGGTTTCTGGGGGGTGAATAAGAGGAAGGTTTCTTTTTGTTGATGGTGTGGGTTCCACATAATTCCCCCTCACACCCCACTCCACTGTTTTGGTTTGCACTTGCTTTTTTTCCCTCACCCAGGTCTCTTTTCTAGTGCACATTTTGCTGACTGTGAACAAAATTCCCTGAATTTCTTGCTCATAGCCTGTGGTGTGCCCTCAAAACTATACTGCCTTCCTACCCAGGTTATTATACTTTTATAGGATTTTTTCAGGTGCAAATTTAACGTCATCTTCATTCCAGGCAGCTAACCCTGGCTGTTGCCTGGAGGATTTTGTGAGGTGGTACTCTCCTCGGGATTACATTGAAGAGGAAGTGGTTGATGAAAAGGGAAATGTGGTAATTAAAGGTGAGCTGAGTGCCCGAATGAAGATCCCTAGCAACATGTGGGTAGAAGCCTGGGAGACAGCAAAACCAGTCCCAGCACGGAGGCAGAAGAGACTCTTTGATGACACTAGAGAAGCAGAGAAGGTAACAATTCTGTGGCTAGTGATAGGTGCTTATCTTTTGAACTTAACCTTAACTTTGAGAAGCAGTTTTGATCATTAATGTATTAATTTTTCTGTCGTTAAAGGTACTTCATTACCTTGCCGTTCAGAAACCAGCTGACCTTGCACGGCATCTCTTGCCTTGCATTATCCACGCAGCCGTACTCAAGGTAAAGGAAGAAGGTAAATAACATTTAATAAATTATTATGGTATTTTAGGATGAACACTAATGCAATAATGAGAACTTGTTTGGTTCTTTTCCTCCTAACAGAAGCACTAGAAGATATATCTTCAGTTAAGAAGATTATTAAACAGATAATATCCCATTCCAGTAAAGTTCTACGTTTTCCAAATCCAGAGGACAAGAAGCTAGAAGTAAGACTTCTATGTTGGTTCATGCTGGAAACTTGATAGACGTGTTTGTGGGAGTGCTAAGAGTAAATCTTTCTATTAAACTACAGGAAATCATTGCTCAGATTATGAGTGTGGAAGCTATCATTGCCAGGGCCAGGTCTTTGAAGGCCAAATTTGGAGTAGAGAAATGTGAAAAAGAGGAGGAGAAGGAAGATCTCCAGAGGTGATGTATATAGTATAATATGTATTTATTTACTTACTTAATTCCCTTGAGTTGTTTGTTTTGTTTTTTCCTCTGATGCTCTTTTTTAGTAGTGTCAAAATTTAGGACACATGGAAGGGATGATAATACAGAAATACTAAAGAAATAAAAAGTGACAAGGCATGTTTCATTGTGTCACTACCTGCTGTCAGATTTACTTTGTTTGAGCTGACTAACATGTAACATACTTCATAATAAGTATGTAGTTCCTACTGCTCTAGGTGATGGTTTAGCCCCAATGGGTAGCTCAGGACCACCATACTGCTCTCTCCCTCATCTTCCTCAAAAAGATAGGAGAAAATATGATGGAAAAAGTGTTGTGGCTTGAGATAAGGACAGGGAGATCACTCACCAATTAGTGTCAAAGCGTAGCGTGAAAGAACGAGCGATAGGGCAGAAGGCAGTCACAGAAGGCTGAGGGGTGGAGGGGAAGTGTTACTCTGTGAAATGTGATTTTTTCTCCTTAATTTTTTAGAACAGAGAGTTCAGAGTTAGCTCCTAGTGCTAATTCTGTTAGATGAAGACCCCTGCATGGGAAGCAATTCTATTTTTAGATGAGAAAACAGAGTAATTTCTTTTTTTAATCATTTGTACCATCAGATTTGTGAACTGTCTCCTGGAGCAGCCAGAAGTGTCTGTCCTTGGTGCAGGAAGAGGACCTGCTGGCAGCGTTATTCACAAGCTGTTTGTGAATGCTCAGAGGGTAAGAGAGTTCTTGACTGCTGTGCTGATGCCTCAAACCATTTAAATGCATAAGTTAACATATGATGGCTGTTTACGTTGTCTGTTTATATCCATGTATCTTTATAAATGTGACTGCATTTTTAGGTGGGTTTTTTTTGTGATGTACAACGTGATTTTAGCCACAACAGTATCTCACCAAGAGTAGATGAGCTGGGATGTGAAACTTGAAAGGCAGTTGAGTAGATAGAGCTGTCATTAATGTTTGATTTACTTTGAATGATAACAATAATGCAATTATGGCACAAATTTCTGCTTCAGTGAAGTTGTGTAACATACGCAACGTTACAGCAAGAACTATTGAGCGTGTTGATGGTTTCATATGGAATGCAGAGAAGCATGCCATAATATTAAATACTTTGTAGACTGAGGCTTATATTCACATACTTTCTAGTATGGAAACTTACGTGCTTGGGAAAAGTGTCAGTTCTCTCAACTCTGTATTTACTTTATTTACTGCCAGTGTTGTATCTGTTTTCTTGAAATCTTTCCCCATTGTATATTCTTATAAATAATGCCTTCTTCCTTAAGCAGTTTTTTTAATAATTAGCTTGGTAAGTATTGATTTCCAAAGCTCTTGGACTGCAGTCAGCCTACGGCTTCTCAGAATTTCAACTATCGGTAGCATCAAATAATCTAATTAAAATTTAACTGCAGTGATAATAACAAGGTGGCATAATGTTGCAGACATCTTAAAGCCTGAAACCATGTTTAGAGATCACTGCTGGGAAAAAAAGTGATTTGGAATTAAACACTTTTGAGGTGTGGATGCCTTAATACTAATCTGTAATATTTTGCAACTCAATGTAAAAAGGACCATTCTGAAAACAGGCCACGTTATTCTGATAAATAAAAATCAGAACGTTTGTTTTGCCCTCAGGAGAACTTCAGTCTGTAGTGAAAGCTGTGTTGCAAATCTCAACATGTAAGAGCCAGCTTTACTTAAAAGAATTTCTCTTAAATCTTAAGATTATGCCCTGTAAATGTATGCAAGTTTATGCACTTCCTCTTTAAATAATGTATTTTGTTTTAAAAGTTGAATTTCCAATGTTAACAGCGAGTGAAAATATATGTAATTTCGAGAGTTTAGTTTAGTAGCTTACAGCCACCTCCCACTGGCTGCTGGTCACTGTTAAGACTACATAGTGTGATGGGAGTTAACTTGCTACAGGAAAGCGTGTTTAATCTACCATTAATTATTTTGGTAGAGAGTTGTTCGGGAATTAGAAGTCGAATGACTTTATTGTTCATTACCTTTTGAATCTGGACTCTTCTCTGGGTTGTGTAAAATATCTTATTCTCAAGCTTTCTCAGGGAAAATATGATAGCAAGTGCATGCTCTTAGCAGTAGAGTGCATGATGTCTCTTAAACCTACAGTCTCCTTCTAACCTCTTGTAAGTCATCTCTGACTTGCCTTTGTTTCTATCTTTCATCACTGGTTCTTTTCTCATCCCTTTTCAAGCTGACTGAATCTTCTGATGAGGTAACCAACTTTGTCCCTCATTACCCACTCATCTTCCTTAGCTGCGTAGAGTTGAAGCTTTTGGTAGATAAGAGTACAACAGCCTGATGTGGTTGGTACTGTAGTTCATGTTACTGAGCATAAAAATAATACTGTGTTTCCAGAATGGTTTTTCCTCATTCACAGACTTTCTTTTAGAGCCTATCAGGAAGTGAAAATAAAGAGAAATTTTAAAAATAAAAACAAGAACAAAAAATGCAAACATTCCTTCAGGTGAATACTAATACTCACTGATGCCAAAATATGTGGCCTTCCTTTTATATTCTTTGCTGTTGCTGTCACTATTTTTTTGCCTATTAAACAGCCAGATGCTTTGGGGGAAGGTAATGATGTACAGTACTGTGTAGATGTCACAGTCCAGCTACTACCAAAACTACAGAGATTGCAAAGCTTATTAAAACTACTGAAACTTTTGGACAAAGATATAGAGGGGTTTGGAGAGGGAGAACTAGAAAACAAGTATAGCAAAGGGAACATCTTCTCTGTTGGTTTCCTTGAACTGTTTTTGGAAAAAGAGATGACACTTGTCCCTGGTGACTGACCCTGTGTCAAAGGCTGCAGAGCCAGGCAGAACTGGGTTCCTGCTCTTGGGGGCTGGATAGGTGAGAGCTGGAAGCAGGAGTGCATAGGTCATCCTGTGGGTTCTTTTATGATGTTCCTAGTCTTTAGTTAAAGAGTTCAGTACCCTGTTAGGCTATTTGTGAGTGTGTATGCCTGTTGAGCCATCTGAGGAATAACCAGGAGAAGTATGCCCTTCCTTCCGGTATGCAGTTGTAGTATTGCTGCTTACTGGCAATGAGTAGAGATGGAGAATGCTCAGTGTTCTGTTTGCTCTGTGATGTAACCTTGGCAAGGCACTCTTTGGTTGTGGAGAGCACACTGAGGTTCAGTGCTGAGTTTTAAAGCAAGTGACTTTTTGTCTAGACTCAGTGGTGGCACTGGTTACTTTTACAGTGGGGGGGGCTTCACCATGTGTGTAGCTATGAAGAGCTGAGGCTAGTTTCCTGACTGAGAAAGGGTAGTTCTGTGAGGTGAAAACCCTTGTTTCATGCTTTTCAAAACCCAAGGAGCTTAGGCTGGGCTGAGCATTACCATCCACATACAAAGGTTCTTCCATTTGAATGTGTGCAGTTTATTTCTTGACATCCCATTAGTGTCTTGCTCTATGTATCTGTAAAACCTTCTGATATTTACCATTGCTGATCTTCCTCTTCAAATTCTTTTCTGAATTCTAATTGCAAGGAACAGCCTGCCCTGTAAGTACATTTCTGCTTTTATTTAAGATTTCTGCAGTGCCTCCGCTTGATGAAGAGCTGAGGAGATCAGGTTCAGCAGACGAGCGAAGACTCAACCCGGGCTCCGTGTCAGACTTCCCACCGCCCACGGGCCGGGAGATCATTTTGCGCACAACTGTCCCCCGTCCTGCCCCTTACTCCAAGCCGTTGCCCCAGCGCATGTACAGCGTGCTTACAAAAGAAGACTTTCGACTTGCAGGTGCCTTTTCAGCAGATACAACTTTCTTCTGATGTAACTATAGCTGTGTTACCTTGTGTGTCTTCACAAGTAGAATGTTATTCATTTTCCTTCAGGGAAGTTAACACTTACAGATCTACCAGCTTGTGGTGAGGAGAAAATAAGGTTGTCATTAGTGACAGAGAGTAATATTCCCAAGGACAGATCTCAGCAGGGGTTTGAGAAGAATGCCTCCAAAAGCTCCATCTCGGAGGGCTGGAGAGGCTGCAGCAGTAGTTTTACTCAGACCTTTGGAGAAGAAAGTTCAGCCATCCTGTTCTGTCCAAATGGAGCACATGTTTTTGCATTAGCTTGTTTAATTATGGATGTTAATGGGGTGTACACAAATACTTAATGTTCAGATTTATGCAGACTGTGCTGCTTTACAGTTCTTCATCAGACTTGAAAAAGTGATATTAGCCTACTTAAATTGATGTGCAGACGTTAATTTGTATTTATTGCTAACCACAAATATTGAGCTCAGTATTTTTTCGGTTAATGTATAAGTTGCAAATACTTTTAAAATACCCTTCATTTTGAAGTGTACAGCACATTCTAGTTCATGCCTAACTCTCCTAGCCTTGCAACAGTCATCTGAAAAAAGATCTTGTCTTTGGGCTTTGAGCTACTATAATCCTATTAGCATTAAGCCTAACTCAGTTTTAGATGCTTTATATCCTTCCCTGCATGCAAAGGCCAAAGCTGTATGTAAATTACATGTACAGAGGTGTTTTAAACCAAAGTAGAGCTTACAGTAGAGACCATTTAAAGGCATACTGTCTTTGATCTGATAAAACAATTCTATTACATGCTGTAAACTAACCTCATTGAATATCATGTAAGCACTATGACTTGTATGTGCCAATGTTGCTTTACAGTGATCTTACTGTGTTTTAATCAGAATCAGCAGATCAGAGTTACATTACAAAATGAAATGTGAAAACTCCGGTATTGTTGATGTTAATCAATAAATCTAAACTTACTGGTTCTCAGAACCTTTCAGGTTGGAGTGGTTTTATCAAAATACTACTTAAATGTCATACTTCCATAGTTTGGTACAGGAACAAACTTGCTTGTGACTATATCACATGTAAAAAGTTAAGTTCCGTCTATCTCAGATACTTCTCTGATAAATACGCATCAAGTAAAAATATGTTAAGGATGTTAACTTTCTTTAGAGAAAATCTTGCCCTAGGACTTTTTGTCCCACAGGTTGTGTTTTATATGAGGCAAAAGCCTTTGTTAAATAGAAGAAAGGCAAAGGCCAATTCAGCTGTTGCTTAACTGTCTAACTATGTAAGTAAGTAGTTGAACTAGACTAATCACTAAATAAGTTTAAGGTTACTTACCATTTCCTGGTACTCTTGCTTTCCTCCTCTCCTGCTATGCTTTCTTAGTGTATTTTTACATTACAAATGCAGCCTCCTGTATAGGTTGAATAAGCTTGAAAACACTTCATTTAGCTATCAGGCTTTTACTGGTGCTTGGTCTTTCAGCTGCTCCCCTTTGGCACGCTCAGAGAACATGAGTGCTGTAACATTTTCTGTCAGCTGCTAAAAGGTGTTTGGGTCTGCTGGAAAAGTCCAGTTGTTTTAGTTCATAGAAAATGGTATATTTGCAACAGTACCCATCTTAATCTTTACCTGAGAAAAGCTATGTGTAAAACATCAAGAATTTTCTCATAAGGGTAACTGATGAAAGCATTTCAGTGTATTTTAACTAAATATGCCTGGAATTGTAGAGAACATAGCACTTCTTGAGAAAAAATGACCTGCAGTGTGCTGATAACATAGAAGGGGCAGGGGAAAGGCACTAAAGCATTAAGATGATGCTGATTTATTTGAAGTAACTTAAGAAAGCCACTTAAACAGTGCAAAATAACCATCAGCTCTGCAATTTTGTTAAAGAGAATAAGGCTCTAGCATTTCCCAGAAATTACCTTGGATGAGACAGGGAACAATGGATGTTACTATTTCTCATGAATAAGCCTTAAATGCTAGCTGTTTTAAACAGTTATTTCAATAAACATGAACTGAAAATGCCCAGATCTTTTACACCAAGTCAAATGAAACTACCAGGCCTTTCATAGCCCTTTCCCAGGCTGCTACTAACTTTTATATATAGTTATGAGACAGTTTTAGAAGAAACAAATCACCTGCCTTGCTGCTGTCATAATAAAGGGCAGAACCTGTATTTTCTCCAGTACCTTTTATTGCGTGAACAAAGGGAATAATTTTAACTAAGATAGATAGCTCCCTGGTCCTTAATACCCCACTACAGCTGGGCACTGTAAGACTAATGTGAATTTCAACAGCGCTTCCTCCAGTTCCTACAGTTGTAAATGAACTAATACGAAAATTGTAGTACTTCAAAACTGCACTAAGGTTATACATAGAAATTCAGCCTTAAACTGCAGGGCCATAAAAATGTAACCGTGATTGAGTGACCTCTGAAAAAAATCAGTATTTTGACTGCCTTTTTGTTTTACTTGCACATTTTCTCTACCAGCATAATAGACTATATTCTTTAAAGTGCATGAGGAAAACTATGCAACTATAGTTATTCCTGAGTTATAATGTAACTGAATATGCGTAGTGCTTTACTTCTTCACAAAAAACTTTGTGATATCACAACCATACTTTGTAGCTAAAGAGCGTCTCTTCATCTGACTTCTTTCCTTGGCCTGTTTCGCAGTTCTCTGGAAAAGAGAAAGGTAGGCCTGGTTACATGGCAGCTGGCTGGAAAGCATTAGGCCACAGCTTTAGATTTCAGTCTAATTTTGCAGCAGATGACAAATAAAATGCAAGTATTTATTAAGGTGACATTTTCCCATTTGTGAGTAAACTGTTTAATGCTGCCTTCCATGTTCACTGGTGCCTTCTTGCAAGGAGAAAAGTGGAGTAGTGCCATGCCATAGACAAGGCAGCATAGAGAAGCTTGTATTAGTTGAGTACAGACTAAATGAGTAACATCAGGTATTTCTTAAAGGTTATTTTTTTACCGGTTGCTTCTCTCCACATGCACAGTAACTTGGGCATTGTCTATTACTTATAAGGCACACAGACTAATAACTGATTTTTATTGTATATATAATAGCACGATCTCAGTTACCTGTAAATCAGTTTTAGCTTCTCCTGTCAATGAAAACCTGTAACTTGCTACAAGTTACATTCCCAGTACCAGGATGTGCCAGTGAGGAGAGGAGCTACTAACAGGAAGCTGTTTTCAGCTGCCAGCGAGCGATATTTCTGACTGACCACACTGACCTCTCTGTGGCAGACTGTACACAGGGTCTGAAGGTTTTCCAGGGAACACTGTCCTCCTCCGCCGTAAACAGGCCTGATGTGATCCACCTGCCAGAACTGACCTTCTGTTGGGTTCGTTATAATTTCATTCAGCTGCAGTAAACAAAGGGCAAGACAATGGAAACCTTAGATATTCCTCCTGAGCTACATCTTTGTTCTACAGAAAGAACAATAAAACTGAGCAAAGTAGCATTTATATTATTTATACTACTAATAATATGTTTATAATCAAAGAGAGTGTTAGCATTTGATATTCCCAGTGGGCAAACAACTATAATTTTAGTTGGCATAGTTCTACCTAGTCTGCAGCATGCAGCAGTGGATCAGAGTAAAACAGAAGGAAGGGTTATTTTCTTGATCAGTAAATTTGTCTTCAGTGTCATTTTATTAAGTGCTGCAGTTTACTCAGAAGTTTGTAAGATACCTGCTCTGCAAGACTCAGTCTCAAGTCCTAAAAAGGTTTATGTTAACTTATTTTTAAAAGCCACAAGAAGCAAAGGTGATCTCATGCATACAACCAATGGAAACAGCACTGGCAAACGATCTTTTCTTTTGCAAGCTTAAATGTGTCTTCAGAATTTATTTAAAAAATTTAGAACCAGCAACTTCTGAAGTAGCATTTCAGCTTCCCAGCAGGACAAAAATAGGGTATTTTTATTTTGGAACTAAAATACTGCTTTGTATATTGTATTGTATCCTCTTCCATTGCCTTCAAGTCAGCAAAAAAGCAATTAGAATCTGGGAAGGATGGGAGTAGTTCTTAATATGTTCTGAGGTTACAGCGAGGGAAGCTGTGACAGCTGGCTTTTATTAAGCTACTAGCAAACATTCTGTGAAGCAGCAATAACCTGGTACTATTTACTACAGCCATTCCTCAATTCTGTTTCATAACCACATTTCAATTAAAATCAGCTGCAATATTTACATCCCTAAGAATCAGAGTTCTGCTGCCTGTCCCATTTAGAGACCAAAAACGTGTTTATGTCTTTGAAGACATATGAAGACAAGGATTTTGGTATTTTCTTTTTCACAGCCTGTCATGGGTGCTGGGTAACTGTCTATCTTATGCCTGCAAGTACACCATTTTGGATTTCTCTGAACTACTTCCTACAGCTACTACGGGAATACACAGATCAGCAGAAAGCACTCAAAAACAGTATTATTACCTGCCCAAGTGGAAGGTGAGACATCCATGAGCTCTCCAGAAGTTTCTTACGCTGACTCTTAGGCGCATCTCTGATGTTAAGGTAGAGCTCTTGGGCATTCTGATAACAAAACTGGCAAACACCGTGTTCAATTTCAAACACCTTAGTCCTGAGGTAGCTCTGACTAGAACGAACCGAGAAGTCCTCCTGGCAGGCAAGAGAGCAGAACCGTGTGTCCCAGGCATGGGCCTGGCAGCTTTGGTCAAGCTGAGCTGTTGGCTGCTGACAGCGGAGACAAAGTGGGTTCCCTTCACCATCCAAGGCTTGCAAATAGCCTTTGGGTAGGGAGGAACTTTCAACTTCAGTCCAATTGGAGGGAAGAACTGAAGGACTTTTTCCATTCTCCAAAAACAACCTGTTTATAGAGATCAAAGCACAACTATTAATAAAGTGGGTATTCAACAATACAGTTTTTGCTTTATACGTTGTATATTTCCATTAGATATCTTTCATGCTCTAGAATACCAGTTTTAATCAAAAGATCATCTTAGGTTAGTATCTGCACAGTGCAATCATCTACTTGGTTTATGTTTCAATTTAAACAATACATGACAATACAAAAGGGATTTTTCCTTTGCACATCTTACTACATTTACACATGCACATTAAACTGAAATAATGTTGCATTTGTAAGTGTTGGTTTCTGTCAGGTAGGTAAATACACTCTCAGACAAATGTTTCAAGCCCCTTTGTAAATGAAGCAAAATGTCAGAGGAAAACATCCTGCCTTCTCTCTGCAACTGTCACAGCTTCTTAACAATTTCCTACTCTAAACAAGGTTTGCTTCCAGCCAAGAACTGCTTGTCTGAAAAGGGCATTTTCTGACCAAAGTTTTCATATTTTCTACCCTATTCTAAATTACGAGGCAGAATGGAAGAAAATATGCTTTCCCAGTTGAAGCTGACTTCACAAGTAAGCTCAAGCTAACACTATTGCTTCCTTAACCAAGTTGTGTAACTTTTCTTGTTTCATCTTGTCACTTTGTTAACTAGTAGCTATATCATCACACAACAGATACCATCTAAATTGTTAATAGCTCATTAGCTATTTCAGCAAGTTTCTTTCCTATAACTTACCTATTACTAAGGCTCAGCGAGGTAAACATACCTTTGCTACCTTAAAAGAAGTCTATGAAGAAACAGCTTCATTTTCATCTTTTTTTTGCATTAAACTGAACTTACTTTGTGGAATGACCCAGTTGTGCCATAGAAGCGTTTTCATTCTTCAGACAAGCTCTACTTTCTTTAGTGATGAGGCGCACGCTGCCCCCACTGCTGCTCGCTTTGCTAAGTGAGGCTGCTGCTACGTCCTCCTTGGTCACATACCTAAAAAAAACTCAACAGTTTTGACAAATGTCACCCACAGTGGACAGAATTACTTGAAGAAAAAAATGAGTATGAAAAAGTGTTGAAGCAAGCTGTGAATTATGAATATGAGACTGTAGCCCTGATGGCAACTAATGATTTATTCCTGCTTCCAGGTAGGAAATATAGTAAGATTTTTTTTTAAGCTTACTTTTCTTTTGAGACCCTAAAGGTAATGATTTTTTCCTCAAAAATCTCTGGTGAGCTCCAGCTGCTTAAATACACAAAGCAGAAAGCCAGAATAGCTGCTGAATGTGACTGATGGACAGGGAAGTAGATAGTTCCATTCCAGCACATTTACCTATCTGCTCAGTCGCATACGTTTGTCACTGCGAGACAGTCACTGAACAACCCATTCATAGCCTTTGGCTCAGTTCCACTGAAAGTTATATCAAATATATCAAACTTCCTGCAGAAATTAATAAGTAGAAGAAAAAATAAAAACACGTACCTCTTTGTGCTGCTTGCTGCTGACTGCTTTTTTGACATCTCCTCTGCAGCACGAATAGGACTACAAAACAGCTGACCACTTTTTCTGACAATTTTCTGTTTCATTGCTGTTAGATGACTCCATTCTTTCACAAACCTCAGTATCTGGGAGAGAATGCTATTGTCAGCAGCATGACATTAAACAAATAATTACACTAAAAGGATGCTAGGAATTAATATATTCAAAACTGCATGGAAAAAAAGCTGGTATGATCAGAGATGCTCCCTTCAAGTCAACCCTTGTGCAAGATGCAGCCTCCCACAGTCTCCCGCTGAGGAACTTAGACTGCTTTGGCATTGTCTACAATTACAGTTTTGCTACAACATACAGGTGTGCTGCTCCACAAGGTAGAAAATCTGTTCCTAGAAGAAATATGTAGAAAATATCTTTATTGATGACCGAGATGAGGCGATTGAGTGTACCCTCAGTAAGTCTGCAGATGACACCAAGATGGGAGGAAGTGTCGATCTGCCTGAAGGTAGGGAGGCCCTTCAGAGGGATCTAGATAAGCTGGATCGCTGGGCTGAGGTGAATGGAATGAGGTTCAACAAGGCCAAGTGCTGGGTCCTGCACTTTGGACACAACAACCCCACGCAGTGCTACTGGCTTGGTGGTGACTGGCTGGATGACTGTGAAGAGGAAAGGGACCTGGGGGTGTTGGTTGATGCTAGGCTGAACATGAGCAGACAGTGTGCCCAGGTGGCCAAGAGGGCCAACAGCATCCTGGCCTGCATTAGAAATAGTGTGGCCAGCAGGAATAGGGAGGTAATCATCCCCCTGTACTCAGCACTGGTGAGGTCACACCTCAAGTATTGTGTTCAGTTTTGGGCCCCTCACTACAAGAAAGACATCGAGGCCCTGGAGCCATCCAGAGAAGGGCAACGAAACTGGTGAGGGGTCTGGAGCACAAGTCTTATGAAGAGCTGCTGAGGGAGCTGGGATTGTTTCCTCTGGAGAAGAGGAGGCTCAGGGGAGACCTCATTGCACTCTACAGCTTCCTGAAGGGAGGCTGTGATGAGGAGGGGTTTGGCCTCTTCTCCCAGGCAACAAACAGGACCCGAGGAAACGGCCGCAAGTTGTACCAGAGGAGGTTTTGGTTAGACATGAGGAAAAACTTTTTCTCTCAGAGAGTGGTCAGGCACTGGAATGGCTGCCCAGGGAGGTAGTGGAGCTGCCATCCCTGGCAGCGTTCAAGAGGCGTCTGGATGAGGAGCTACGAGATATGGTTTAGTGGCTTGAAGTAGCAATGATAATGGGAGGACGGTTGGACTAGGTGATCTTGCAGGTCCTTTCCAACCTTGTGATTCTATGAAAGTTCCATAAGCAGTGTCACCTCCTGCCCTGAAACATGGCATTCTTAACATTCTTAACTAGACTGTCTTCTCAGTCTAATAAGTAGCTTTGAAATTCTTTGGCAACATCTCTGTTAGCCACTCGTCAGGTGGTTCAATAACTGTTGGCTGAATCAGTCAGGAATTTGACCTACAAATCAAAGTTCCAGCCTTGCTGGAGAAGCTACTAAAAAGAATCCGTCTTGTTCCTATGTGATAAAATCCGGTATAAAAAATAAAACATCTCTTTAAACGGATGACATATTTCTTGATTGTTTACAACAGATAACATTGCAAATCCAAATTTAAATTCCGGATTTCATTACTGTGAGTACTTGATTTGTTCATGGCTTACAACACCAGTACAAATGTGATTGTTACTGTTTACGTAACTGAGGCTACGTATCTCAGCGGAGCTGTGCCCTACACTGTTTTGAATGTTGTTAGAAGACCAAAGGACAAAATGAAAGTCAAGGCCTACTCATAACTGCAGCTCTGATGCAATCCAGCACATTCTTATTCATCATGTATCACACATAATTTGCAACCTTTAAAACACTATTTTGTTGACTTACAAATGCTAGTTACTAATCCTGTAAGTGAGAAATTAAATGATGCCATTTGACCCATTGATTCCATTTACAGAACTGTTAACAGGAGGTATGATAATTTGCCAGAAAAACAGTCTGCATAATATCTGCATCAACATTTACAGTATCTGCTTGCACTGATGAAATTGTGCTTAGGTCCCAAGTCCTGGAAGTGTTCTGCACCTATTTAAAAAAAAACAAGCCCAAAAACTCCACATTAAATACTGTATTACTGTGCCAGTGGAATTTGTACTTACCATTGAACGATTTCGTTTATGTTGGAAATTCTCTGGTAAATCCTCCCAGTTATCCAGCTGTATGTCCAATGGAATGAAATTCAGATTCAGTGGTTCACCATCCTACACAAACAAACAGTTTTGTTTACAGACAGAATGCATTACAATCTAGGAAAAAGACCTATTTCAAGTGGATTATCCTCCTCTTTCAACCAAATTCAGACCCTCAAGGTTAAGATTTTGCCAGGAATGATTTCTCATGTAAAAATGACCTAAAAAAAAATATCAATAATTGCTTGTTTCTCTCTTTCCATTACCATTACAGATTAATGATAATGTGTTTCATTCAAGAACTTTCTGATCTATACACAGCACCAACATGCACCTTTCTCAAAATGGGTATCATAGAATCACAAGGTTGGAAAGGACCTACAAGATCACCTAGTCCAACCGTTCTCCCATCACCGTTGCTACCACAAGCACTAAACCATATCTCGTAGCTCCTCATCCAGGTGCCTCTTGAACGGCGACTCCACCACCTCCCTGGGCAGCCATTCCAGTGCCTGACCACTCTCTGAGAGAAAAAGTTTTTCCTTATGTCTAATCTAAACCTCCTCTGGTACAACTTGCGGCCATTTCCTCGGGTCCTGTTTGTTGCCTGGGAGAAGAGGCCAAACCCCTCCTCATCACAGCCTCCCTTCAGGAAGTTGTGGAGTGCAATGAGGTCTCCCCTGAGCCTCCTCTTCTCCAGAGGAAACAATCCCAGCTCCCTCAGCAGCTCCTCATAAGACTTGTGCTCCAGACCCCTCACCAGTTTTATTTACCTATTTAGCCTGGAAAGATTCACTGATTTTTGCAACTCTAAAAATATCCTGGAATAGCACACTAGCTACAAACAGGAGAATAATTAGTCATGCTAATGATTCAAGGTAGTGGTAAGATCCATAACAAGAAAAGGAATAGCATTTTTAACAGATAATCTGAGCATACATGTAATATAATAGCACCTCTGTGTAAACTAAGAGAAGTGTTAGAAGTTGTGTATCTAGGGAATTATTACTTCTCCAACAAGAAGAACTAGCATGATAAACTACCTAATTTTTGTACACTTCCAATAATATGAAAATAGGGTTTTTACATAAAGCATGACAAAAGAAACTATACATACCTATTTTATAGGACAACAGTCTACTTTGTAATTTTGAAGTGATAATAAGCATGCTCATTTCAGCTTTACCTTTGTATAGAGGTGAATTCTATCAGTATTCCTGCTTGCACAGAACATGAGCCCGTCGTATACTAGAAATGCATCTGATTCATCTAAATATCCGATATGGAGAAAATGTTAAAATTAAGAGGCTTTCTTCATTTAGACTATTCAGATATTAAAAATAACCACACCTGTTATTTGTGAAATTCCCTGATTTCATGTGCCTACAAACATTTTTGTATGAACACCATATATCCTTTTTATTTTTCACCCTTCCCACCCTCCTCCAAGTTTTCAGGAAATGTGGTACAAACTCCAAGAGAATATATACCACACTAAGATTCTATATCTAACTCCAGAACAACATAAGATACACACAACGCAAGCAACAAACTATTAACACTATTTGTGTTCTCCTGAATTTTTCAGGAGGCAATCTTGTTTCTCCTGAATTACCCATCATTTCCTTTACCAGTGGCTCTCCCAAACACAAGTCAATGCCATCATAAATTTCAATAAGACTGTATGCTGTAGCTTAGGTTTCACAGCTGCGAGTTTGACATAATTCATTTGTCAACCAAAACCTCTCTATTTCCTCAGGCTTTGTATGAAGAGTGGTTTAGATATCAAAATTCAATAAACATCCCAGGTTAAAACAAGAAAAATCACATGCTGGTCTATCTTTCATATTTTGAAGTTCTTTTTCATGCCAGAGGCAGTAAATACAATTTCACAGACAGGATATGGCCACTTCTTTTTCACAGGAGTCCCCTATTACCTTCTCCACACCTTCTTTCATTTTCTTTACCTCTAATTTTGACAGCTTCTTGTTCACTGATTTCAGACTGCTGGGTCACCAATTCCTCCAAATCTTCTCTTCCATCTTCAGCATCCCAGGCTGCTCTCTGTTCATCTCTTCTGGAGTCTTTGGACATGTCTTCTTCAGTCTGGCTAGTAGGAACTTTGCAGTTTCTCTCAGCTATAGAGGGAGAAAAGTGATCATTTATACTCTCCTTATAAACTGACAGCTAATCAATAAATGGATGGACAAAAACAAGTAACTGAAATACTGAGACATTGCATTTTTTTCTCTAATAATATTATGGTTCAATCACCTATGAAAACAGAGCTAACTCTGACATTAGGAGACTAAACACACAGACCGAAGAGTTCTATTTAGGTGATTTTGTGCAGCCAGCTTTATGTCAAAATACGTGCAATCCAACTGTTAGCAACCACCTACTATATACATTTACTGAACACCACAAACACATTAAATAGTTTTCCAGCATTTATACATACTTAAGAAATTGAGAAGTTGTCCTTACTTAATCAAGAAGAGATTTAAAAAGAAAAAAAATAACCTCATTCCTTTCTTTGTAATGTAAAAGCTAAACATGGAGAGAGATTTATAAAAATATTTACTAAGTTCCCAAATAGCTGAAATAAATTTCATAGAAAACATTTATTCTGACCTGTATGAATGAGAAATGCTTTATTTTTGAGGCAATGTCTCCCATGACAACTACACAATACTGAGTTAATAAAACCATCTATGTGACATCATTTAGTTTTGACATGTAGAGAAAAACTTTTCCATTTAATTGGATTCAGAACAACCATAAACCTTCACAAAGAAACCAAGAGCTACATTCGCTGTAAAGAAAATTAAATTTATATTCTTACTCACCGTTTTTATATCCTGTTAACATTCATCTCAATTCTCTATTTGTTTCAAATTAGAATCACACTAAAGATCCCCAGGAAAAGCTAAATTAAGAAAGATCAACTAAAAGGTGTTCGTAGAAAGATACCATTCTTCATATTTTGCTTGTATATGTGCACACATATTTAAAAATATTTATTTTCTGAAACTAATCACAACAACTGGAATGAAAATGCATGCTCTCTCTGCAGCACTTACCGTTATTGCTCTGAGGGCAATTACACATTTCACAGTAAGGAAGCAATTTGTTATTACTGTAAGTGCAAACACTACAGTGCCAAACTTTATTTAAAGCTGTGCCTTTGCTTGAAGTATGTGAGCTGCAAGGAAGGACTTCGTTGTTCTTCTCTGTGAAGAAAGTGGACTTTTTTCCAGTCAAAGCTGTCTTCTTACTGGAGCTGACTGGAGTAGATCCACTTATGCTTCTTGCTCTTTTAGCTTCACGTTCACAGCTATTTTCACGACAAGTTGTACCCACATCACTTATTCCTGTGGAATCCAGATTTTCACTGCTCGTCTCTAAATTCTCTTCTTTTGTGGCTTCAAAAGACTCCACATCAACCTTTAACGATTCACTATCTGATACCATTTTGCGTTTCTTTTCAGCGGAGGATTTTGGGGAAAAGAAGGAACGTATGTCATGCTGTCTTTCCTTCTCAAACTAGGAAAGAGGAAAGAAATACATAAAGCCATCTTTATAATCACTGCATTAGGATTGGTTAAAATTTTCTCCCATTAGTAGTGCTTTCTAATATAGGAAGCTAGCTCGGAGATGAAAACAAAAGATATTTTCCTTTAAGCAGAAACAGCATAAAGAGCAATTCAACATCGTTCTGCTTCCTAAAAATTGTTTTCAGTATTCTAATCAAAATTCTGCAATAGCACTAATGAAAGCAAATACACAGGTGTGTTACGTACAGAAAGCTTTCCGATGAAGCCTATTACAAGGAAAGGCTTTTAAGCAATGTTTTCAAAATAACCGTGCTGAATTTAAATGGCTATTAAGAAAGCTGTATTTTAAACAGAAATTACATTTTCTTATGAGACTCTGAGGGTGAGTCAATCACCTAAAAAACAATGAAAGCAACTATTCAAAACCTGTAGATTACATTTATGCCCAACAGATCACTTTCTCCAGACCAACTTTCTGAACTTGAACTTATATTTTTCCCACTCATTCAGTGTTTCTCCACTAATAAAGTCTGCAGTGCACACGAAATTTAGGTTAAAAATGGTTAGATTTTTAATTAAAAACATAAAGTTTTGAGTCTTACATGTGTAAAGAAAAGTTCATTTTGGAAATCTTCTACGCTGTCATTAGGGGTCCAAGCTTCAGCAAAACTCAAAAAATCCCATTTCTCCTTATCACCTTCTTCAGCCTGCATTTTCTCTTTTTTGCCATTCAAGGTGCTGCCCGTAACCTTGGCCTGCAAAAAGACTTGCATAAAGGCTCTGAAGGATTTACAGGTTGGAACAAGTTTATTTGTCTAAATACATTAAACTCATTACAACTGCTGAAATATGTTTGCAAGAGAGAAAGGAGAATATCTGCAGTAATTCAAAATAATGTTAGTGGTTAAAACTATTCTTCCAGCTGTCCTAATTGGAAACCATTTCTGCACAAATAAGTACTATATATATGAAAAGGTACATGTAAAATATCAATATTTATTGAAGTTAAAAGAGATTATTTACACTGTGTACAACTCTTTCTCAATAGTCTTTAGACATTCTGCTTAGTAGATGAAGCCAAAAGCAGAATTAACTGAAAGCAGGAATTTAGTGATTAAACTCTTAACCAGACAATCTCAGATCCATAGGTTTGTCTTATACTAGAATGTTATTTGCTACTCGTGCTGGTATCTAAAACATAGCGAGTTCCCAATTACTTGGTTCTATTGCACACGCACCTTGCGATTCAGCATGGCCCACATAAGAGGATCCAACGTTCCCTTTGCTATAAGGAAGTGAATATTCACAGAACTGTGCTGTCCAATCCGGTGTGCTCTGTCTTCTGCTTGCTTAATATGGCCTGGATCCCAATATAATTCAGCAAACACAACGTGAGTAGCAGCAGTGAAAGTTAAACCCTAAATAAAAGAGTGGGTGCAATTTAGAAAAAAGATTCTCCCCATAAATTTACATGCTGCACAGAACATTAACTCTGAGTGAGAGGGACCACCTGGACACGAAATCAGCCTTCTACACTTATTTCAGGTAGATATTACTAAGATTCAGAAAACACTGCAATATTGTGCAAAGACTGCATACTGCTCTTCATTATGGAACTAAACGTTACTTTTTATTAATCTGGGACTTCTAGACAGAAGGTGCAGGTTTTTTCTGTCGCATTTGGTTGTTGTTTTTACTAATCATTCAAGCCACTGCTTATGCTGATTTTGCTCATGTAATTTCAATAGAGGCTTAAAACAGTTAACATGACTAGTGCAAAAAATGAATACATGATTCTGCAAAAGACGTATTACATGAATTGCCTTCAGTAAATAACTTTAGTAATAACCTTTAATAATAACCTTCATCTCTATTCTTTAGATTTCTTATTTCATTATTATTATTTTTTTTAAATCCTACCTGACCAGCTGCCTGAATACTCAAAATAGCAACCCGGATATCGGGATCCTTCTGAAACTGATTAACAAGATGTATTCTTTCTGCAGAAGGAACACTTCCATCTATCCGTATGTAGCGAACCTAGAACAGATTTTAATAAACAAATGGAATCATCCCCGTCCCTTTTTGGATCCAACCACCTTCTTTCCCCAGTACTAAAATATCTGCTCTATTCCAATCACAGGGATAATAGTACCTCCGTAGTTTTTTACCCTGTGATTTCCAATCAAGCCTATTTCTCTAAAAGATTGTAGACTTAGTACTACCTATTTACAAAAGACAACAACAATGAACATAGGCTCTTAAAATCGAATATTCTGCACAAGAATCTGCAATCTCCCTGATAAGATTTATTAAAATTGCAAGCACTTGCAAACAAATAGCTTAATATTAAATGGCGATGTTAGCCATTTTTCCTTGGCAATGGTTGAGTCCACAATCAGTTACATGGAAGTGACCTGCTGTGAACTGAACATTCCAGTAAGATGACAATATTTTGAAAAAAAAAAAGAGCAAAGCAGCCCAACAAACACCAACCCACCACCCCCAAGAGAAGACAGAAGTGTATCGATGAAAAACCTTGGGAAACAACTGCCTACCACATTGATTCAGCGATGAATATCATACCAAATATCCCCATAGACAAAACAGTTCTTCAAAAGTCCACAATCTTTTCAGTACGGGGGCACTGACCTTTATACACTTAAAGTCCTTAAATTCCTCTACGTACAGATAGTTCTACTCAATTTATGCACAGCTGTCATATATTTGCAAAGTCTGAAATTAAATGGGTGCACATTTGTTAAATAATTACCTTATTTTCTACAACTGCCTCTGTACAAGCTTGAAGCATGCTTAAGTGGTGAGCAAAAACTAGGAACTTCAGTTTGTCATTTTCAAGCATCATTTTGATATAGTCCTTTACTGCTCCTGCCTGGAGTAACAGAGTATGTTTTCATCAGTTAGATACACAAAATGTTCAAAATGAGTTTTCACTTCAACACCTAAATGGCCATTCTGATGGTTATCCATTTAAGACTATCAAACACTAATGTTAATTTAAAAATAATTCAAATTCTGTTTAAAAAAAGTAGCACAACTTTACGTTTTAAAAGCTAAACCTATCCCATTTCTATGGAGAAAAAAACCTTCATCCTCAAAAGATCACAAAATTAGATGGCATTTCTTTCAGATTAAGATGAAAATAAAAATGCTTTCAGTTATGACATCACTACCTGATGTCTGAAATCACACTATAGAAAGCATTTAATTTCTGACCAAACATATTTTAATCAGACAAGGTATTGTTTAATCAGAACTTTTGTACCAGCAACTATAAAGCCATTCATCAAATCATAAAGAATATGATACTATAACAATAATATAATAATTGCTCTATTTAAACATTCACATAATTGCTGTGTTAAATATTTATAGTTTTTATAAAAGGTATTGAAAATAAAGTAACAGCTACTAATAGAGTTTATCATTGATCAGCTGTTAATGCAATACCCTCTGCAGCAGCCCTCAGAATATTTTCTCCCCTCTTTCATTTGAAAATGAGCTGACAGTGACAGAGAATAAAAAAGTAGGGAAAAGGTAGCAACAGAACCACAGGGATATTTTTAAGATGAGTAGAAAATTTAAGATCAATCCAAGGATTCAGATTCTTAATTCTTACTAAGCCAGAATCCTGCAGAATTTTTTTTTAAACATACTTTTCTCAATAGAGATTAGTAAAGAAATGTGATAACAGGCTAAAAAGCAAGCATGGAAAAGATCTGTTAATTCTCACACCTTAAGCATAAGAGGAAAACACAGAACAGGTGTCCCAGCTGATAAAATAGAGAGAACAGTTAGAGAGGATTATTATTCTTCATTTATCCATGGGGAGAACCAGTACTGACAGAGCACAGTCTGCATAAGGGCTGCACCAGCAGCATCCTGTAATGCAAGCCAACTGGGTCAGTCAGCTGCAGCAGCTGCCTACACACAGATGTTCCTGCAGTATTCACCTTCAGTGTATTCCTAAGTCCAAGGCCAATACAACTAATTTCATTAAGTGAAAACACATTGAAAATTAAAACATATGTTAAAAAAATACTTCTACACTACCTTGGCAATTGCAGTCTCTTTATACATACGTGTGATTAGACTCATGACTTCAACAAAATAGCTGTCAGTTGGCTCTGAATTCAACTTTCTCATTAATTTCTCCCACTCTGCAAAAGTGGTATTCAAATTCTAATTGGAAAAAGAGATCAGTGGTTAGATAAATGTACTAATCTTTCACAGATTTGTTAGAAACTACTAAGTATGCTCTACCACAACACTGACCTCCATGAAACATCTAGGGACAGAATACTTTTGAAATCTCTATCAAATTTGTCTAAAAGCAATTGTAGGATTCAATACCTAATGAAAATGGGGAAGGAAAGAAGACCGTATTAAAATTAAGGTCAATTTTATAATTATTTGATCCCTTCTCAAGATGACATACTCATAGTCTGCATATTATAAGTTAAAAAAAAGATGCTGTGCTATATATATAGTTACAAAGAATGGGTGAATGTATACACATGCTTATACAAACACATATATACGAATACACAGACATTTACTAACAAATGTTTTTTTAGCTGATGTGGAAAATTCACCTTAGCTGTGGCTTGTGGGAGATCAAATGGAATACGCTGTCTAACTTTGGGAGGTAACTGTATTAGAACATCATTCTTCAGTCTTCTGATCATTATTTCTCTTAAAAGTTGATGTAGTTCTTTTAAATTTGAAGCTCCTCTACAGTCCCATTGTTTTCTTTTACCAAAGAATCTGAAAATGAAAAAAAAAATCATTATTGTTTGGTGAACGCTAGCTATTCCAAATCCAATGGAAACCTTCAGTGCGCAATTCATTTTAAGACACAGATATGAAGGCATTTAGGATAACAACGCTCAGTGCTCCTGGTTATGTCGGAGAGACGATTGCTTCCTGTCTGATTCCTTCCAACACTCAAGTCAGAGCTCTTAATTTCTAACCCACAGACCTGACTCCCCATCAGACGAAGTCCTCTACCTCATCCCATCTACACTTCCCTTTGTACACATGAATTTTCCAGGTATCACTCATCAGAAGAATCTACCACAACGCTTCTTTATGATATTGCAGAGGGTGACAGCTGATAAAGAAATTATCACAAACGCTGCAAAGAGCATCAGTAAAATTCCTTTGCTCTCCCATCCGAATTCACTATTATGTACATTCAGGATTCAAAGCTAAATATTCCAGTTTTAAATGTAATTGTTTTTAAAAAGCAAGGCTAAATAGGGCAAGTAGGTTAAAAGTTTAAAAGCTCAAGGTTAAAAAAGAGAAAGAAATTAATAGCTGTGTTTCTTTTTCTTTCTCTTATTTTCAAGGACATGTAAGAGAAGAGCTTTTCTGTGTCAACTTGGCCAAAAAGCAACAAAATAAGTAGCATGGCAGATTTTGCTGGGTTTGGAGAAAAGCCCAGGTGGCATTTCTCAAGGACGGGAGAGCATGTTACAAGCATGTAATTACACTGGTAATTACTGGTAACTTTTTCCTTAAAAAAAAAAAAAAAAGAAAAAAGAAAGAATTCTAAGCTGAGCTTATAAACTACTGTTGATTTCAGATGGCTTATTTTGACCAGTTTGGAAGGAGGTGAGGACTCATTTCTACACTGGCAAAGTAATGGCATAACTCACTCAGATTGCTAGACAGATGGAAGACAGCTACAACTTTTGCTCTTATATTTTCTTAAGTCTGTGGCTGTCCTTAGAAAGGATTCATCCCTCAAACATGAGCACTGGGGATGTAAGAAATGGTAGCTGAAACACTTTGACCCTCATCCTTACAAACAGGTGTCTATAAACACCTAAGTCAAAAAAGCATTTTCACACAAAGTTCTGCATAAAACAAAGCTACCAAATGGATTACCACAGGATGTTAAGTTCCAGCCAAGTCATGACGACAATGTTATCTGTTGAGAGCTTGCTAACCCGAATTTGATTTTCAGTATATTTATGGTATTCCAAAAATAAGATAATCATTGAGTAGTTAACCATGCTGTACCCACACACACTTGTGGTGTGAAAATTACAGATGCATTTAGTCAAAACACCATGGAAAAAATAGCATTTCTCCATCTGGAAATCAGACAGCACCCTTCTATGTTATTAGAAGTTAGATGCTGATAAAACACATATGATAGAGGAAAAAATGCCCAGGTTACATGAAAATTAAATTATGCAATAATTACTGTAAAAATTAAATCTAAATGCTAGCCAATTGAACTGACAAAAGCTACTGTTTTTAATATAAGCAAAATTGTAAGTAAGAAATTTTTTTTTAAAGGTTCTTCCCCTCTCATACCTTCTTACAGTGCCCACATTCAATCTCTCACTAACGTACTACTGTGCTTCTGGGACCTTTCTCTCCTCTCGTTTGGTTAATCTAATATATGATCTTGTTTTCCCCAAATGTTGTAGGACAGCAAAAAGACTGGATCCCATAACAAAAAGAGATAAATTATTACATGACATGAGCATAGGACTGAGAATCAGAAACTCAAGTTTCAGCTCTAGCTGAAATGCCAGCTTAAAAGATAAAACCTATATATTTCATATTAACAGTAAATTGGCAGATCATTTTGCTTAACAGAACGTTGGCACTTACAATTTCTCTCAAACTTTAATAGCTTCCGATTTATTCCTAAAGTAAAATCTCCTGTCAATTTAATCCTCTTCCCAAACATCTCTAAACACTGAAAACAAAACCCATGTATGTGCCAACCTATCTTCTGTTTGTACAATATATGTTTTATATTCTTCCTCCGTAAAGTCCCTAATTCACTTTGATGGAAGAGATGGTATCATAGAATCATGGTCAGGACCTCAAAGATCACCTAGTTCCAACCCCCCTCCCGTGGGCAGGGTTGCCAATCACTAAATCAGGCACTAGATCAGGCCCCATTCAACCTTGAACATCTTCAAGGATGGCGCATCCAAAACTCCTCTGGGCAGCCTGTTCCAGCACCTCACCTCCCTGGGTCTCTAAACATGATGGTATGATACAGCAGTAGAGACACTACTTATTGGTTCTTTCATTTCACATAAGAGGAAAATCGAAGACATTCATGAGAAAATAAAAGGGCAAGTACAATAATACCTCAGACGAGCATCGCAATATTTTTTGGCATATTCACTCCAAGTTCCAAATCTTCTTGGAAAAAGTGCCTCGATCTGCATGAAAAGCTGCATAAAAAGAAACGTCAGTGACAAACTGCCTTCAAGGGTAATACTATTCAGAAGTAATTTTCCTTTATTACATGTTTATTGTGTTAAGCTTATATTCACCAGCTGTACTACTCATGAAAATTACAAAACTGCATGCTCAGTATTACTGATACTACCCCCCCCAAAAAAAAAACCACACCCAGGATGCTAAATACCTCTTCAGGTCTTCCTAGAGCAGGAGTTCCAGTAAGAAGAATAGCTCTAATGGCTTTCTGCACAATTGGCAATAGAATCTTGCTGCGTGTAGCATTTCTGGATTTCATATAGTGTGATTCATCAATCACAACTACCTTGAAGTTCTGCCTATATAGCGTGTCTACTAAAGTCTGGGCATCAGAAGTTAGCAGCCCATATCCCAGAACTGTCACTTTGCTGGTTGATATTCTCCTGAAAGGGAAAATTCAGAAGTTGTCTTAGTACATTTTTATTGTAGGAAAATTAACATAGCAAAGAAGTTCCAGACAGATTTTCTTTAACAGAAGGTATACAAAATGTCTTCTGGATTGGTTAATTATAGAGTTGGCAGGTTGACTAATAATACTGGCTATTCAATTGGAAAAAAATTCTAGCATCTGACACTTCTAAGTCACACACATCTCATAACCATTTTCAGAAGACTTCATCGTGGTTTAACACCAACAAGCTAAGCAACACCATGACAGACTCTCACCCTCCTCAAAGAGACAGGAAGAAAATATGATGAAAAAACCTCGTGGGTCGAGATGAAGACTTCTTTCTTTTATTTAAAAAAAAAGTGCTGGAAATAACTTCTCACAATACATTTTAAAACATACACAGGCATAGAGCACAAATTGTTTTTAAAATCACTAGAGAGCACTGCAGCCCTTCAGGAGCCTTTAAACACAGAAACACAAAGTTGTTAGGCAAACAAGTTACCAGAGAAGACACACAGCTGATCCATCCAACTGTCAGAAACTACCACTCTGCTGGCCCGCTTTTTATTCATTCCCCAATAGAAACAGATCAAAAGCCAATCCAATTAGCAAAGTTTCTTACAGTACTCAAGAGTAATTAAAGTTTGTGCATGTGTACATCCATGCTGCTGGACACGGAGGAAGAGGCCTCAGCATATTTTAACCTATTTATATTAAGAAGTTAATCAACGTTCAAGCCGTACACTTCATTGTTGAAGTCCAGAAGGAAAGCAAAGTACTGAAATTAGAGAAATCAAAAGGTTGAACGTCCAGAAGCACAATTTCCCAAAGCACTAAACCAAGTGTGTCAGCTCTGTTTTTGGATCTTCTTGCAAATGCATATAGCATCCTTAATGTTAAAATATTAATTAGTTCAACAGCTGGGAAGCCTCCTGGGAATTAAACAGAAAGCCAAGTTTTCCTCTTACCTCACTGAGAACAAGAGTAGTAATGGTTAAGGTCTATTCCTTTTAAAAACTTCAGAACATGAAATGAACAGAATTCTGTTTGCCATTTAGTTTTGTCTTCACATTTCCCTTATTCCACATTTCTCTTTGCTGCATTCAGCAGTATAAGCATAGAGTTTTTATGTGCAGTTTAGCTGAAATGCTAAAAAAACCTCTCACTCAATGGATCTTTATTGTATTTCCCAAGTTCCTCTAAGAGTTTTATTTTGATTAGCAATAGTAATTTTCCCTCAATTAAGATTTTAAACATATTTTGAGTTGGATTTGTCTGGTTACGGTTGCCCCAAGGAAGATTCCAAGCTACTTTCTCATCTGCGTGTCTTGGCAGTCAAGTCACTTCCTGATACTCTCCAGACAACACAGAAGTCAATCATCTTTGTCCAGAAGTTTTAGAACAATATCTAGACATTGCCATGAAATTAACCAAGTTATTTACAGCAAAACAGATTACAAAATACCCTTGTAGTTCAGTGTTTCCTTGCAACAGGAGTTATTTTAATAACACCTAAGACTTATGGTCCCACTGTAATGAATTTATGCTAAGTCTAAAGATAGAAAACCTGGATCACAATGACCTTCACAGTTATTTAGAGAACACTTACAGTAACATTTCAATTTCTCAGTGCTCTAAATAGAATGTTAGCTGTAATTAAGTCCTTTTTTTCTAATACATACCAGAAGTTTTTCAAAAATGTTTTACAGCAACTAACAAGTACAAATACATCAGAGCTGACACACAACCAACGCGCTCAATACGAAACACCCCGAAGTGTCTTCAGCAGGCAACCCCTGCTACTGTGCAAAAATCACACCTCTCAGTTACACAGAAGACAAGAAACAACCATAAAACCCAACTCTCAGCTGAAACATTAAACACGTAATTGAAATATCTTTTATCTTGCTGCAATCCTTACATTATGATCATACACATTGTATGTTTTTCAAATACATACTGCAATCAGTTTACAGAATCAAACAGGACTCTCTATAGAATAATAATGAACTTAACTCACCCAGTATCAGTTTTGTTCTGAATGATAATAATATCATCTGGAGACAGTTCTGGAATCCACTTTTCCATCTCATCAACCCAAGGATATCTCAGAGATGAAGGCACTACTATTAAGAGAGGCCATTCCTTTCTGTAGTAGTAGGAAATGGCAATTGCTTGAATTGTTTTACCTAGCCCCATCTGGGAAAAGGGAAAAAAAGTTAAAAACAGAAGTTACGTTCAGAAATCATTGTTACTACAGTTAACCTCTGATGAAAGAAGATACTTCTCTTTAAAGGGATTCATACATGCTGCATACTTGGTTTGCTTATTAAAGCTACAGGTAGCTTTCCCAGTGATTTCAGAAGGCTTTTGGCTCAGGGACTTACTAGGATAGACCATAAAGCTGACCAAACTCTTCAACTTGTTAATTTGCCAAAAGCATTTAGAAAACCTATTCAAAGGAAAGATAAATACTCCCGAGGTTGAAATTTCCTCGAGCTTCTTTCTGCTAAATAACATCTGAAGTCAGAACTTGGAACCTACATCAGCCCTCAAACATTACCTCCTTTACATTAAGTTTTCATACATAACTATAACTTTTTATTACAAACATTTTACCTATGGTAAGAAATTACAAATTCCAATTCCCATAATACGGACTAAATTCAAAATGTTAAAAGCCATGAATTTCACTATCAATGGAAGTACACCCTAGGTTTGCATCAAATTTAGTGTTCTGTATTTCCTACTTTGGTATTTTCAGAACATCTAGATAACATCACAGGAATTGGGCTCTACTCACTGCCAACTTCCCTGAATGAAGCATGTTAAAACAAGAAAAAGCAACATTAAAGTAACAGGAACATCACTTACCTCATCAGCAATCATACACCTAAAGGTGAAATAAGGGGGAAAAAAGCAGAAAAATTAATAGTAAATATAACTGATAAACCAATCATTATAAATTGCTTACTATGAATTTAAGTTGCTCATTCACTGAATCCTAAAGACTTTCTTTGTGACTAAAGGAAAAGAGAGAGACTTCCTTTTTAGAGCACCTCTGACAATAACAGTAAAAGTAATTTTGGTATGAATGTAAAAGTAAGTACGCCGGTTACTCTAAAATTGTGTATTCAATTTGTTAGTATTACTGCAGAACATACACTGTGCAACTGAATGGCTGCTTTGGATTGGTGCTGTATTAAATGTAATCTTAAGAGACAGTGTGAGAAGTACATCTTCAACTCTATTGTCTTTCAGAAGCAGCACTGTTTTTGCTTCTTCGTGATTAAGGGTCCCTTCTACGGCACACTGATTTAGAAAGAAAGTCACTTCCAGGGGTATTTCATTTGTTTTGAAATGGAAACAGACATCTTCTCACCTCTCCAACTGTACTGGGCAAAGCATTAGAAAATGAACTTGTTTTTTTTTCCCATTTAGAAACCCTTTAGTCCAAATAAAGAAAATAATGGCAACTCAACAGGCCAAACAAGGAAATTATTTCAATACATTTACATTCCCTGAACAAACGCCACCTCTGATATAAACTTCTTTATAGGTATGTTACATTATGTCTTGGTATTAACACTCTTAAGTCTGAAAGGATCTCGGGAACTTCAGTGCTCCTGGCCCACACAAGCTCCTTCAAAAACATTTTGAAACTGGATGGAGGCCAAAGGAATTCTTTGATGGCCATTCAGTTACACCATCAAATGGATGATGTCATGTATTTCCAACTGTTGTACCCTCAGCTATTTCACAGACTTTTACCTGTGCTGTTGTACAAGTTCACACAAGTTGGAAAAAAATAAACCCCCCAGAAAATCAAATCCCAAGGGAAAAAGCAGCACACACACACAGCCAGGCAAACAAACAGAATAAAAACAAAGATTACCCAATTTGAAAGAGTTATCTAAAGAATTAAGAGTTTATTTTAACTCCTGTAATCAGTAGGTAAAACAACTACATCACATTCACAGAGCAACAAATCCAGAGGAAGGCAAAAGCTGTAAATCTAAGAAAGAGGAAAAGAAAAAAAAATCCACCGCCTTGAAGTCTTGCAACACCAGGATGACTTCAAGTTCTGTTTTCCGGTAACAACACCAGGCTGCAGAAAGCTTCAGACTTGCTAAGAATCTTCTTACCACAATCAATGAAAAGAGTTACAAAGCAAGACCTAAAATGAGCATAAAGTGCCAACTTCTGCAAGCTCAATAGCATTCCCTGCTTGAGTTCCAGCTAGGTAACTGGAGGTCAGATTAACCCTCCAGCTAATGAGTAACCTGGGGAGTTTTTCAAGCACTGCATACTTCTCCAAATTTTCCTAAAAAACCAAGTGGAAGAATAATTCCTACAGTTTTGAGTCATGGCGCCACACAAAAGGCTTGGGCACACCATTGAAAAATACAGCAGTGGGTGCTGCTGCTTGAACTGAATGGCAGCAATAGATTGACAGCCGCATGCAGTCCATCGCTTTGAAGATTTTAAGTGCTGACTGACAGAAAAGCACCAAGTCTCAGAAATGGAGACAGCTCAAGCTCCAGGAGAGAAAGAACTTCACGGGCCACTCTGCTTGTGTCCCATTACATTCAAGGGGAAAAAAAAAAAAATCAAAAGCCCAAAGACTTCTCCCTTGAGTTCTTGCCTCCTATCCCCAGTAGCTTTCGGTCACAGACAAATCAGTCTTGATGAATCGCTCTGGATGAATTCCTTATTGCCTGTTCCCCACCACTGCATCATCTGAGAAAAACTTCTACTCCTCTGCCGCACAAGTGGATGTGCACCCACTGCACCATGCAGCTCAAATGAAACGCTCCTTCTGTGAGAAAAATGGAGGAGATCTTCCAGGTCTCTGTATCTATAACTGAACTTAACGTATCAAGACATCAAAATTCTGTATCTTAATACTAGAAACCGTTTAAAATAACACAGAACTGCTTTGTCAGTGTCGGGTGTTTTGAAGTTCATGCAGCCACTCAAAGTAGTAGCAACATCAGCTGCGATCACATTCAGTAACATACATCTCGCCACGGGGCCAAAACGGACATTCCTGTGGCCGAACAACAAAGCTTGGCAGAAAGCACACAGCGGCAGCTCCCAGACCTGATGTGCGGGATAAGAGTTTGATACTCACAGATCTGGTACATCGATGCTTGCTCATTCAGCCTGAAAGCGTAGATTTCAACATCAACCAACTTCAACATTTTCCTTCAACTGACACACAACAAACTAATTAAGTATGTGTATTATATAGCTTAAGTTTCTGTAAGTTGCTATCTACCTGAAAATAACTTTGTAGCAGTACCCTCAGCTTTTAGACGTTTTCCGCTTCAAGCTTGGTTGGGATGGAACGATCAAAACAAAGAAACCATAACAAAACATAACCACTGAATCCACACAGGCAAAGGAAAAAAAGGCAGGAAGAGAATTATTTTCCGTGGCAACTCGTGGAGCCTTTGTGTTTGTGATCTGCAGCCGGGCAAAGACATTTATTTGCAGACAACAAGTACACAGCTCTATTTTTAAATAACGCCATACATTGCTTACTTTAAAGAGGGATTTTTTTCCATTTCATCCAAATTGCTTCAACCGTACATCTAAAAAGAATTCTTCCTTGCAGATTCTTAAAGGTGCCAACCTCTTTCAGTAGATCAATAGATTTCTAAGAACAGTTTGAAGACTGCAATCAAGTGGAATGTACAACAGCCTAACGCTGGAGAATTATGATTAATTTTAGTTTTAACTCCTGAAACGAATGCAGAAAACGAGTACAGCAATCAGCTACATGCAGAGCAGAGGCATCTCAAGATGAAGCTAAAAACATCCTTTAATATTATATTTAAGCCTAAAGGATACCAAAGCGAATGCCATGCAATGTCTGAAAGCACACTGCATTCAGCAGCATCTGCTAGTAAGGAAATGTGGCACAGAGAACAGGAATACAAACGTTCCTTGCCATCTCGTGCTGGCAGATACAGTAATTCTCAGTATATCAGCTTCTACTTTAGCAGAATAAATAATGAAAGGAAAATCATGTCACTTTAGGCACGCACCTCCTACACAGCAGAAATAAATCTACTTTGGTGTGAGCCACACATTTTAAGGAGATCAAAGTGAGAATACATGAGGTCCTATCGGACTGTGTTTTGGCGTGTGCAAACCAACAATTCCATCACTCACATCCATGGGAGATAAATACAAGCCAAAAGAGAAGCGGAAAAGAGCTAACAGAAAGATTAAGGGACAGCTGAGCCTCCCATGGTAGGAAATAACAAGAGAAATACAAATGCTTCATCTCCAAAAGGGAAAGCTGAAATGGAATGCTTGTTCCACCTCTCTGTTCCGTAAATCCACGAAAAAAACCATTTCAGAGAATAAAGCACTGCAGAGCTAGTACATAAAAGTCTCAGCCTATTAATGCATTACAAAGCGGAACCCAAATCTTACAGAGAATCAGCATGGACCCTCCCTGCAGCACAGGCTTCAGGACACAGATCTCCAATTCTGTGCTCCCAAACTGACAGCACAGTTTCTGTTACCAGTTATAAAGACACAGTACTTCCACATACACTTCCCACCCTATTAACTCTGAACCCCTTTGCAAGAGCTGTAATTCAGCAATAAATCTTCAAATCTAGTTCTCTCCCATCTGTTCTGCTACAAGAATTTGTAGTAAAAATCAAAGGCTGAAGCGGGGAAACTACTGGCTTTTCTTCCTATACCTGCAACCCATACGTGGTTTAGTCATTTAAACATTAACTACACACATCACAGACTAACATGAATCGGGTGCACAAAAATTGTTTTTAAAGCTCCCCTGAAGCTTTCAGTCTTAGAAAAGGTCTTAAACATGACTGCTTAATGTAGTTACAACATCTAAGTAGTCCAATATCTGCTCTTCAAGGCACAAAAATTGGCTTATATTCACTGAGAGGGAAATCACCAGAGTCCCCACATTTATAATCACATGAATTAGTTTAGATGAGGAAGTTCCATACGCTCCATTATAGCCCAGATCATACAGAACCCATCAGATACCTGATAGTCACATAGAACCGTGCAGAAGAAACACCCCACGTTTTGCTTTATGTAACCTTACAAACACGCAGCTATTTATAACAAACGTCAGCATGTTCTGTATTACTGCAGTTAGACAAGCTGCCAACACGAACATAAAGAAACATCTTCAGATACACGGAAGGGACAAATATGTACTTTTATTTCACATATTTTGACTGCAAGAAGACAGACTTCTCGTTCTCTGAAGTTCAATTAGTCATTTCCTCTCAACTGGTAGTTACCCAATTTGAGCTTCATCATTCATATCCCATCTGTTCTTTTGACACCTTAATAATAGCTCCATCCAAGAATAAAAATCAGAGCTATGATACGCAGTTTCACATCCTGTTATAGGCTCAGCCCACATGCTCAAAAGTTTCAGAAAAGCAGGAAAAATCATTTCAGATGTCTCAGTTACACTTCCCCTCAGCAGAGAAGTCCAACTAGGCAATAAGCATCACAGTCAACGGCAAGCTCCCTCCATTTCCTTTCCCATTTCTAAATGTTTCCTTTCTTCACAGTGACTCCTGAGGTTGGCATCTGAATCTGTCCGTTTGTGAAGGAATGCTGCTATTTTTTCCTAACAGAACACATCAGAATCTCATTGCAATGCATTACATATTCTGCTACAATCTTCTTGCTATTCATAAACCTTTCACAGTTGTAGGGTCAGCAGTGGGCTCTGGACACAGCAGTAGCTTCCATAAGTAGAAGGGAACCACACAATCTGATGTCCAAGACTTCACAGTCTTTTCCTTTCAAGATGTGTTAACTTAAAATAAAGCTAAGAGAAAGCATCCTGATAGGTGAACATGCATGCAGAGAAGAAAGAGCAAAAGGGCTGCTTTGTTGGTTCACCCCCAGCATACATAGGATCGAAACTTAATTTTGATCCAGACAAAAGGGAATACAAGCATTTAAGAGTATAATTTAAGGGCCCACACAAAACTGAATGAACCAGAGCCCCAGAACCCAACAGCCAAGAGTTAGCACACACCATCAGAACAGTCCTGTAAAGGTGCACCTGCACATTCTTACTGCAGAAAATCTTGGAGAGAAAACAGAACTTAGAGGAAAATCAGAAAGAAAAAAGGAAGGACAGAAGGGATGGTAATTTTTCAAACCTCACAGAGCACAGGAAGATCTGCTGGTTGTGTTGACGTCAAGAAGACTGAACCAGCTTTGTAAAGCATAAGGAGAAACAGATGTTGTAAAGCTCCACGCAGACGAGTTCATTAGAGAAGCAGAAGGGAAACTGAGGCTAAGCTTGTGTGGCACATGTCATACAGCCACAGGAAGGAGTCTGCATCAGACATTAATACTGAAACAGCTTCACAACACGAGTTCTGGGGAAGGAAAAAGTGTTTATATGATAATTATTTCTATTTCTGTGTGCCTGGGTTACATTCAGGCAACCCTTCTGAAATGTTAGCAGTATCACCAAGTAAACAATGCAATTACAGTTTGTTGTATTAATTACGAGTTCAGCAAGGTATGTGAACAAAAACAAACAATCTGATTTTGAGTTACTCCTGGAAAAATACTGACAATTCAACCACACACTGGCATATGTCTGAGGTCTAACTTTATAACCTATATAATTTATATCCATACTTAACTAGGAATCCTAGTAGGTCACGCAGTTGTTGCTGTACATTCCTTGCAACTACAACAGTATTTTGCAATTACATTCTCTCTAAACTAGATAACTCTTGTCTCTTCATAAACCATGGATTAAAAGTTAAAGGGGATACAGTATTCCAATGTAATTACTGCTTGTTTGTGGGGATAATTCAACTTTTTGATTTATTTTCAGCAGCTATTTACCCAGAAAAAACAGTCACAACTGCAGGCAGCTTTTTCAGAACAAAATCCTTCACCTTTAGTTCCATTTTCCAAGACAAACAGGCAAAGCAGTAGCACTTAATTTCTTAAAACACTGAAAAATTCTGTTACTACTCAAGCAAACTAAAGCTGGTTCTGCTAATGCAGCCTTTGGAACATGTTGTACAGAGGAAGCTTGCATCTTTCTTTCACTAGTGTGGGTGTTCTGATATTCTTGGGATTCTCACCTACTCATGTGAGTCAGTTTTATATAACGCTACAACATGTAATTTACCTCCTACTCACAAGCCAACACTTCAGCACTAACATCTTAACCAAGGGTTATTTAAGGAATCTGAGCTGAGAGTATTTTTACATAAAACTGCGCAAGCAACCGCTCCATTTGTGTGTCAGTAATCGCAGCACTCAGTCCTCTAAGTAGAGCATAGATGACTTTCCTGCAAAAATAATCAAGGTTGTTTAACCAAAAATAGAGCCCCAGAAGATTTCAGCCAGATCATACCCTTGCTCTTCAATTACATTAGGTATTTTAAAAAGTAAATAATGAAAAACCAGCCCTCAATCTAATGTAAGATGCACGGAACTGCCACATCTGCAGAGTTCTGGATTCTTCAAAGAAGTACAGAGGAGAACGGTTGTGCAGAGTCTTAGGCTTTTCTCCAACACTCCTCAACCTATATCTGAGTAAGACATCTAAAATTCTCTGTGTTTACGAAGGTTTGAGAGCAATACGAGTGTATTAGCCAACATATTTCAGTATGGAAAAGGATGTGTGGAATAATGCATATCAACCAAAGCGGTCAAGGCCAAGTTTAAACACAGAGACTTAGAACCACAGAACAGTTTGGGTAGGAAGGGACCTTAAAGACAGACTATCCAGTTCCACCCTGGCTATGGCCAGGGAGACTCCCACTAGTCCAGGTTGCCCAAAGCCCCATCCAACCTGCCCTTGAATGCCTCCATCCATGGGGCATCCACAGCCTCCCCGGGCAGCTCGCTCCAGTGCCTCGCTACCATCTGGATAAAGAATTTCTTCCTTATGTCTCATCCAAGTCTGTACTCCTTTAATCCAAAACCATTACATCTTGCCCTATCACTAGAGGACCTAGTAGGAAGTCTCTCTCCACTTCTCTTACAAACGCCCTCAGACACAGATCAGCTCACCAGCTGAACTGCTGCAAGAAAAATTGACATCAATTAATTGGAACAGAATGGAATAACAAACTAATTTCAACTACTGACAATCCAGGCTACAAACTTTAACCTAGATATTAATTTTCAAGATTGAAATACCTGCAATCAAAGTAGCTCTTGCCCAGTATGTAGTGTAATGCCCTTCAACGACAATTAGCTGCTTCTTATTGCTATCAATAAAATTTGCTTTCCCAAATGATATTCCTTGCAGCAAAAGCTGCAGAAGAACTAATCTCTATGTATCTTCCTCCTTACTCCCAGCTCTCTCTGATCTGAAGAGATAAAGCCAACAGAGGCACTTGTTGATATCACTGAATACTTCAAGTCACCCAGTACACATTAAAGCAAAAATGAAACATTCATAAAAATATTCCTAGGCATGACTCAACAAAAAGGATGTTAAAGAAATTCCATTTCCAAACATGGAAATTAATTAAACTGACACCTATCAAAGTCATCGTGACAGAAGTGGAGAAAGTAAGTAGATCTCCCTTAACAAATGATGAGCATCTTCAGCTTTCTGATTTTGGAAATCCTTCTCTGAACTTTCTACCTTAATATCAAAATGGTCAAACTGAACAAGAATTGACATTGCTCCAGTCTCACAGAAGTACTGACACTACTTGCACACCGTAACAGGTATTCTACCTGGTAACTACACCAATTCAGCATCCTTGCCTGCAACATGTAAGAATGACGTCAGTTACGTGCTGACAAGGAAGCAGTCAGCATGCTCACTCCCAGTAAATCAGGCAGCACGCGGCCTTACTGGCTCTAGGATCATGACTTTTAGTTTTTCTAGAAAAGCACTGGGCAGTTTGTGCTGCTGCAGACAACACCTTTGGAGCATTTAGCTGCCTGCCTCTTCTGCCTCGCTTTTACTAATGAATCATAAGCTCAAGTCACAACAGCATATTTACCTTGTTATTAGGGAAACTGGGGAAATGAATAGATTAATCCCAGCCCCATTAGTATAACAGAGTGCATATTTCATTCAAGAATATACAGGTTTTTTTGTTCCTCTTTCATGCTAGGAGCTTCTCTAACCTAAGAAAACATTAACTCCATCTCTACAGCCAACAATAGAGAATTCTCTCTACACCAGTTTCCTGCCACTACAGCAAAGCATGGATTAAGTGATGACAGCACAGGGAGTGCACAACCTGAGAGAGAAGAGAGAAGCCCAGATGCACATATTGCTTACTTCAAGTGCTACATTCATATATTTTCAAAATTAGAAAAGACACTTTTATGGAAAAGCACCAGACCTTGTTAAAATATACCAAGGGGAATAGTGAAAGAATGCTTAAATCATTAAGGAGTGCACAAAAGAGAGATATGGGTGAGCCAGAGGCTGACAAACTCATAACAAAATTCAGCTACAAGCAGCAAAGGCTCTTGCTCTGTTTTGGGAGTAAAAGAAAATTAGATCTGAGCAAGGGACAGATTTTTGAAGAACAGTCCTCAGGAAAGTTTGCCTTCATATATTTCACTTCAGAGGCCATGTGAACATGTGCAAACCATGCCCCAGTTGGACCCAGCTAAACTCGCTGTGCCAATGAATGGCATTTCTTCCAGTCATAATGCAAATACTTTCATACCCCGTCACAGTAAAAACATCAGCATCATATTATTCAAAAAGTTTCAAGAAAAGAAGAAACTAAGCCCGTAACCCTAACTGAAATAACCCCATTGCCTCCTTACCAGCCATTAGCTGAGGCTTTTCAAATCTTTCTACACACTCATTGCAGGCAACTGTTACTTCTCAAAGAAAAATGCCTGATTTGAATTTATCCAGTTCAGCAGTTTCCTGAGGAAACTCTACATTATAACAGCTTGCAAAGGATTATGTTTTCAAACACATTCATTAGCCTACACAGATTAACATTAAAGAAACTACGTACATATTTTCTTGTGTAATTTTATTATTTGTATATATAAATGCATCTCAATTGCATATTATATAAACTTTACTTCCCCTTATTAGCATCAGATCATGAGACATGGCAGCCTATGGCTTCGGATACATTAAATTCAACTCTTAAATACAAACTTTGCTGCCTATTCTGTCAAAACCTTAGTGATCCACCAGAACTGCACAGTCGTACACTGTACACTTACAGTCACGCTGTGCAGCAGAAAAGTACATAGTATCATAGAATCCTTAGAGTTGGAAGGGACGTTTAAAGGTCATCTAGTCCAACTCCCCTGCAGTGAACAGGAACACGCACAGCTAGGTCAGGTTGACCAGGGCCTGATCCAGCCTCACCTCAAAAGTCTCCAGGGACGGGGCATCAACCACATCACTGTGCAACCTGTTCCAGTGCCTCATCGCCCTCACTGTAGAGACTTTTCTTCCTTATATCCAACGTAAACATACCCTCTTGAAACTTTAAGCCATTTCCCTTTGTTATATGAACACAGACCCTGCTAAAGAGTCTGTCCCCTGCTTTCCTGCAGCTTGCCTTTAGATACTGAAAGGCTGCTATCAGGTCACCTCAGAGCCTTCTCTTCTCCGGGCTGAACAGCCCCAGCTCTCAGCCCCTCCTTGTAGGAGCGGATTATTTTTGTGGCCCTCCTCTGGAGGCACTCCAACAGGTCTAGGTCTCTGCTGTACTGAGGACTCCACATCTGGACGCAGTACTCCCATGTTAGTACCCACCAGTATCCCCAGGTCTTTTTCAGCAGGGCGGCGCTCAATCCTTTCATCCCCCAGCTTGTATTTGTAGTGAGGGTTGCCTCGATCCAGGTGCAAGATCTTGGCATTTGGATTTGCTGAACCTCATGAGGGTCTCCTAGGCCCACCGCCCACTGCTCAAGCCTGTCTAGGTCCCTCTGGATGGCATCCCATCTCTCCGGTATGTCAAATGCACCCCCACAGCTTGGTGTCATCAGCAAACTTGTTGAGGGTGCAGTCGACCTCATTGCTGATGTCACTGATGAAGACATCAGAGTACTGGTCCAGCACCGACCCCCCTCGTCACTGAGCTCCACCCATTTTGAAAATCTGAACTTCCTTACAGCCTCAGCTCAAATCACTTCTTCTGTGCCAGAGCTCTATGATTACATTACGTTCCAAAGGAGCAATATACAGCCTAAAGTCATGAAACTACTGTAATTGCTTAGATATTCTAAAAGTTATAAAGCACGGATATCATTTTCCTTCCAACTTCTTTGACCTTTTAACACAGTAACACGATCTTAGCAAAGTATTTCCAGTCACTGTTGCACAAACTATTTTCCTGATTTATAGGGTACTTAATTGTTGAATGCTCTATCAGTTGCTGTACTTGTTAACTGAGCACTCTGCAAGTCGTCTTCTGCTTGGTTGTTACAGCTCAGTGAGTTCCAGAACACCCTGATTGCATGCCAGAACTGCACCGAATTTAAAATAGAATACCACACAGATGCATCAAGATCTGTTAGTCATTCTCATAACAGATCTACCATGCCATTAAGAACTACAGAAGCAAATGTGAATTAACTTATTTTGAGACTGCTCTATTAACATCACAAAAAGAAGGCTCCTTCTGATAGCAGCCTCCTCTTATATGTGGAGATCTTGGATACTACAAGCTGATTTTGCACTATTAAATATTTCCTCTCTCCTCCAATAGGAGAAAAACAAAACAACCTCATTTTAAAACATGTTATATTACAGTTGATTAAAAAATTGTAATATAACTCACCTAAGTGTTGCTGCATCTGCATAACCTTTGTAACCATTCATTAATTTTTACCACAATACTTCATTCAAGCATATGGTGTAATAATAAGGAATTTACCTGCCGCTCCTCTGAAGTGCAAACGTGATGCCTTTCTCCTGAAACGGCAGCAGTTTCTTTCTCAGTCTTTCAGGCAGAAAGGACAGCTGAGCATCAACATTCTCAGAACAAGAAGCTTCAGGCGTACGGGTGTCCTGGAGCATCTCCGCCATCTTGAACCTACAGGAAACAAAACCAAAAAAACACGTCTTACTTAAAAGATAGGTCTGCAATACATTACAGAATAAAACCTCTGGAATAACAACTTGACATACTTGACATTTACACATAAGCTGCTCTTATACTGACAGCACTAGGAAGAAAGGAAATACTCAGACTAACCAGTTGCCTTTCTCTAAAACCTAACGGTCCAGGCTTTTAATGGCTGTCACATATGACAATCTAAGTCATAAAAAAACACATCACAAAAGGAAGAACATCAGAATCACCACCATATTAATTAGTAACTTCCAAGATATGCCAGTCATTAAGATCCTCACAATAGTTACCATGCTTATGTTAGAAAGGTGAAGTCACAAAGCTGTTGTAATTCAGTGAACCTCTGATCAGGAAGATCGATCTCCCCTGATAACCCTTACCCAAAAGAAAACAAGCAAAATACCCAAAACGTTTCAAACTTCCTTCCTATTTCCAAAGTAGCACAGCTTCACTTGTATTACCATATAGATAAAGTGCTAAATCAAGTTGCCATAGAACTGCCTGGCTTAATTTAGAATTAGAAACAAACAGTAAAGCTTCACATCTCTCTTTATAGCTAATAAAATCATGGCAACGTGTGGGTATAAGGAGGGAGTTTTCCCCCATGAAACCATTTCCAAGAAGGAGTCATTCAGCAAAGGGGGCAGGGGCAGAATGCTGTCTTCAACATCAAAAACGTCACCAAGACTGTAAAAGAAAGCTGGCAAGATCTCAGTATCAGAACATGTTTCATTGTGCTTTGTCCATACACTTTATTTTATAACAGTGCCTTTGAAAACACATTAGTTTTTTTTTTCCTAAAGTTGATTCATTTTCATCTTTTGGCTTATCTGGCTAAAAGTTATCTGAGTACTTGTCCAGCACAAGGAACATGGTTTAGCTGGACACAAGAAATCTCCTTAAATTAGCACACACAAAGGCAAACTCCAAAGACTCCCACTGAGGAGAATCCTAGTAATCTTTAAGAGCTTGGAGGTTTCTCCCCCTCCAGGCTACAAAGTCAGATTGAGGGCCAGTCTCGTGAATCACAGAATCATAGAGGTTGGAAGGGACCTCCAGAGATCATCAAGTCCAACCCCCCTGCCAAAGCAGGCTCCCTACAGCAGGATGCACAGGTAGGCATCCAGACAGGTCTTGAGTATCTCTGGAGAAGAAGACTCCACAACCTCCCTGGGCAGCCCGTTCCAGTGCTCCGCCACCCTCACTGGGAAGAAGTTCTTTCACATGCTGGTGCGGAACTTCCTATGCTCCAGTTTGTGCCCATTTCCCCTTGTCCTGTCCCCACAGACCACTGAAAAGAAGTTGGCCAATCACGGCTTGAGAATTCTCTAGAAAGTACCAAATAATGCAGATGATAAAGAGCCTGCAACCTTATTGTCAATAAAATGTTCTAACTACTCCAACTGGAAGAGGTTGGTGTGCATCACTTCCTCAATGCTACGAAACAGGTGTTTTTAAAGTTCCCTATTCAGTGATGATAGTTATTGGTCATTCAAATACAGCTTACTTACAGACATTAAAAGGTAAGTATTTACTTGTCTAATTCTGGATTCATAGCCTGTAAAAGAAGCAAGACCTTAATGAGCACAGGAACAAAGAGCATCAGCCAAAATACCTCTTGCAATGTCAACAGGAGCTTTTGTACTACAAGGCTTGGCATCAAATTTTTGTAAGAACATGTTGTGCTCAGATTTTTTGAAACTTATGCATTTCTGAAGCAACTCAGAAGTCAAATATGATTTGGTAGAATGAATCATAACACTTCCAGTAAGAAGTGCACTGAGCAATTGCCTTTCACTTCAAAGATCTGCAGGACTAAATAACCTGGCTTTTGCAACGACTAGTTAGACAATAAGATAGACCTGAGGGCAACGGAAGTGGTTAAAGTAATCAGTGCAGTAAAGCAAGATCATGCAAGACAGAGCTTGCGACAGCTTGCTTCTAATATCCTGGAGTACTGTTGAGTAAAACACACAGATTCTGATGAAGTTATATGAAAGAGAACAGCACCAATTCATAAATTCCATGCTTTTAGATACAAAACCTGAAGTACACTCTTCCAGCCGAAGTTAAATTCTCTTCAGTGAAGAAAGTCTAGCTGCAACTACACTGCTGAGCAAGAGAATAACATTGCTCCATCTTCCAAGGGCTTTATGAGGGCCACCAGGTTACTAAAACTAAGAGATCCTTCCATTGGGCAAGTTTTTCCAAGACAGCCAAACTTGCTCAGTGCAGTGCAGCCTCTTGGTAGCATACATTACCTTAAAGTCAGGGCGAGCCAAAGGAAAGTGAAAGGAACGTAGGACTAGAGAGCTGCAAAAAGTTAACAGCAATTTGCCCTTCTGTAGCAAAAGAATTTGGCACTACTGAAGTACTGTTGACAAAAGTGTCTGTAAACAGACACACACACCTCCCCAGAAAAGGACCTGAACATTCTATAAGTCCACTAAACTACTGCACAACCCCAGGGAAAAAAAAGAATTTCAGAGTATCCTGTCGTTGGCTCCACTGGTCAGACTAATGATATTCAGAAAGAAAATGAGTAAGCATTTTTTGTTTGTTTACATGAGATCATATCAAAGTGCAAGAACTTCTGTGCTTCCTTACTGGGCATCTTTTACCACCTCTCAATGAAGTGGTGGGTAACCACAACTATTGTGATGTACTATTCTGATGAAGAACAGGCAAGGAAAAAATATATATTTGAATTTAAGATTTCAAGTAACGCTCAAAGTTGAGGTATAAGGGTTGTATTTGCTGTTATTGTGGATTTGGTTCTAATTTGCATCAGATTACCTCGTTACCACAGAATCTATTTTACAAAACACATTTTTGTTGAACTGTTATCCTTTGCACAACATGTAAACCACTAAACATATTATCATACATGGATGAAAACAAGAATCCAAACTGGAATCAGGGATGCACGCCTTCTATAGATTATTATTTTATTTTTTTTTTTTTATAACTAGGCTAAAAATGAATGCCTTGTATATAATTACTTTGGTAGATGTGGTCACCTATAGTTCATTTTTAGATAGATCAATTATGCACAGCATTTTGTAATTTCATCAAATAAACACAAGATTATGCTAAAGTAACAGCGTAGCAGAAACACTGCCTGATAACGCAAGGAAGAAGGCCAGTTTATGCCTGTTGTTTTACCCATTACAGCTTCAGAACCTCTAAGGAGAGGCATAAAGGAGTGCACATTTTCTCTATTTTTTTTCCCCCATTTACTCCTGCATCCCAAGTATGTTGTAAAAAACATCATGACAACCCTCCCACATCTCTAGATCACAAGCACAGGAACTTCGGTTTTTGCAGATAAAAGAGACCTAAAAGTTTAGGTGCAGAGATGGAGCTTTTCATTCAGGGGTTCCTTGAGTAAACAGCAGTGACAGAATTCTCATGACTAACAAAATAAAACCACAAAAACAAAACAAAAGAAGATGCACATGGTATTTTCTTAAGTTTTCTGAAGGGCCTCAAGGATGAAATAACAGGGTTACTAAAATAATAGCATCTATTCATCTGAAATTGCTGTAGAATCTCAGGAGTAGAGAGTGGAAAGTGACTGCACTTCTTAAAAGCAGGGATCTGTGGTATTACAGCATGATTCATTTCTGCAGAAAAAAGTGAGTAAAAATTATGAAGCACAGAACTTGTGAACAACAGGATAAGCACGTCTATGTACAGGGCGTCAACACGTCTTCTGTACAGGTAAATCTTATCTTTCAGGTCTACTAAAAGATTTTTGAAGGGGGAAAGTGTCCGAGAATGTACATATAAATTGGCTGATGCAGTTCAGTTTCCACTTTTTGAAAGTTAACAACTGAGTAAGTTTTATTACTATATTCATACAGTACTTAGGATTTCCAGGAAAGAATCTGAGATGAGAAAATCTCTCAAACTTTTTAGGAAACTGGACTGCTAAGGAAAAAAACCAACACCACCAAAACAGGAAGATGATAGCACTGAAACCTTTTTCTCTTGTTCTTAGAATACAAGTCCTTCCATACATCAGACATGGAATCAGCAATATTTCAAGGCAACCTGTTCCAGCATCTACTGCATTCACTGAATTCATACATCTCTTGGAAACGTAAGTACTGAGGGGTAGGAGAAGTGCAAATATTAATAAAAGGAAAATTAAACATAACAAAAAACAAACAGAAACAACCCTGGAGTTCTGTCATTACTGCTTGTTTCACTACAGACATTATTCCTTCCAGAGACACAAGACACAAATTATTTAAGACACATAAACTCATATACTGGAAGGTCGGATGACTGATGAGAACTTCAAGGCCCGGTGGGAACTCTGAGTTCCAAGACAGCTGCTTGCTATCACAAGCTATAGTCATAATACAAACCATTTGCTTCATAGGCTGCTAATTAGGTACAGCATTTCCATGCAGCTCAGAGCAGATCCCTGAAACAAATGGGTGTTTCCACCACACATTTAGCTTATAAATGTTTCATAGAATCATATTCCTTTTGATGTTCTTCAATGCTCTATGACTGTATTTTCCACGAGGCTTAATGGGAAATGCAAAGCTTTAAGAAAACCACAGAATCCATTCTTCCACCAATAAAAAGGGAAAACCTTAAAACGACCCAAGATACTGGAATAGAGCAATTAAAAAGAACAATCAGTTAGAAGAGAAGACACCAATCACAGTGCTACACATCACATCACAATTTTACCACAGGCTGTCGGGGAAAGCAGACACCTCCACATCTGCTCGGGGGCAAAAGGTTTTGCTGGCTGTTCTGGACTTACACAGCTCATGTGCCGCAATACCACAGCGTTAGGGCGAGCAGAGCGAGTCTTTCTGCTGCAAACGTGGACTGAGAGAAAAAAGCCTACAGGAGCTCAACCCTTGCCTAGGAGCGGGCCCCAACTCAGCGCCTCACGCCTTGGCGGGCTCCGTACTCAAACGCCGCCCGGAAGTGACGTAACACCGGCAACGCGCACGCGCATGCAGGCAGCCGCGGGCTTCCCGACGCGCTTCCGGGGTGGAGGAGCTGTGTGGCGTTGTGCCCTTCTCGGGCCGCAGGCTGGGGCCAGGCTGAGAGGCTGAGCTGGGACTACAGCTCCCAGCTTGCCCCAGCCAAGCTTTCCACGGCTGCGATCTAGGCAGAGTTCACCGCCACCCGGGGTAGAGAGCGGTGATCCCCAAATGCCATTAGCCGCGGCCGCAGTCTGTCTGCGCACCGCCGCGCTGCTAATGGTCGCTGGCTGCCTAAAGCGGGTGGGCACTGCTGTGCCGGTTTACCCGCCGAATGGGGTTCTTATTCGTGAGCGCGGCTGTCTGTCAGCGCAGCGACACCTCTAATTGGTCGTTATCTTCTGGATGGGCCTGTGCCCGCCTAAGCGCTGAGGGGCGCCACTCGCCGGCAGCTCTGAGGGCGGGCAGCGCGCCGCTAATTGGCCGGCTCGGCCGTAACTCAGGAACGTTCCGCGCTGCTATTGGCAGCGGTGCGGTGGAGGGGCGGGCCTCTCTCCCCGCCGCGGCAGCAGGAGGAACCCGGGCAGCTATCGAGGCTGGCGATGGGGTTAAGCGCCCCTCGTGCGTGAGCCCGCCGCCGCCGCGCCGGCCCGAGTCCGCCGGCCGCGCCGCCGCCGCCGCGGTAAGGAGCCAGAAGCGGCTCCCGGTCGGGCGGCAGAACTGAGGAGAGTGGGGAAGGAGGAGGAGGCCGAGAAAGGAGGGGGGGGGGGCGGTCGGCCGGCCGCGCCCGCAGTGCGGAGAGCAGGGGGCAGCCGCTGTGGGAGGGCGGCCGTTGGAGGGGGGAGGGGCGCGCGGCGCGGCCGTTGGAGCGGTTGGCGGCACCTGCACGGCACGGCCAGGGACCCGCGGGGTGGCACGGGCCGGCGGGCAGCGCCCGGCCCCGCTTCCCTTCCCTAATATAGGCAGGGCCGGCACCGAGCGGGGCACGGCGGCCCCGGGGCTGAGCGATCCTCGGGGCCGCTGGGCAGGGGTTCCGGGCCAGCAGCCGTTACCTGCCGGAGGGCTTCGCTGGGAGGGCCGGCCGCGGCCCTTCGGCGGGCTGCGTGTGCCGGGCTGCTGCGGCCGCGCTGAGCCCTTCGCGGGGAGCGGCGGTCTGTGAGAGGGATGTGCGCATATCAGCTCCGCTACAGCTCTGGTTGGAGATGTGCTTGTGCTGTAGTCCTGGCAGAGGGTCGTCCCGTTGTGATTTTGCTGCAGGACGGTTAATATGCATGGAAACGTATTTAACTGTCTAAGTGAAATGAAGTGAAAACCGTGTCACAGCCTGATTTCTGCAGGTTCTCTGAATGACATTTTAAAATCAGGTTTCAGCACTGAAGAATGGTTTTTCATTATCTAGAAATGAGATGGGGAAAGAAGTGCAATGCGGCAGCTTCTTCCTGACTGGGATGATTTCGGGTTATTCACACTGAAAGGTTTGCCCAAATTCTGTTCGTGGCTGAGCCTGTGGTGTGAGCTGCGCCCTGCTGGGTCTGCCTGCTGCCCTCCTGCACCTCGTGCTTTTCTGAGCGCTATAGAAAGCTGTGTGGGAAGGTGGGGGGGGGGTGAATCCAGGAGGAGTTATGGATACCTTCATTAAGGTGCATTGCTTGGCAGCAGAATCCACAAGTGTGCGCTGACTCTTCGGCTTTTTGTCTTTTCTGTTGGTTTTTCCCAGTGATGCCTTCTTTTCAATAACCTGAAATGATAGCAAGATTTTCTTCTGCCCTTGATGTAACTAAGGGATGTGCTGTGGCTTTTGTTGTTGCTTTTACTTTTACACGATGTTTTAGATGAGGTTTTTAATTTTTTTTTCTTTTGTGGTGATGCTGCTTTCTGACTGAGGCATTAACTTGAAATTTTCACCTGGATTATTTCCTTATGTCTTCTACAGGGAGTACTGCATTTGGGACTTGCTTTTTGGTTGAATGCTTAGCAGAAGATACGATGATGGCAGTCGTGTTGCGAATGTTAGGTTAGAAATACTTATTGGTTAAGAGAAAACAAGGAAAATAAAATGTTGCTCTTACAGTATTTTTTTCTTGAAGAGGTGTTATTTGACCAATTTGCCACTGAAGAGGAAGAAACAGCAGTGGCAACATATTTATTTGATAGTCTTCCTTTAGTTACAAATGGCAATAGTGTTTAAAATTTCCTCCGATAAATACTGTGGTCTTCAGGGTTGGAGTATTCTGTCAGTTATAGTTTGTTCTCTGTAATTAAAATAACAAACAGCAGTGGGAAAGATAACATTAGGACTTGTTGTGTCTTAAATCATGGAAGGTCAGAAAGGTAACTAACTCAATTCTACTTTGTGTTTTACAAAACTGTAATTGCTATTGAGATCAACTGCTGCTTTTCTCAGGAGCAAACATGGGTACGACTAAATGTTAGTAACTTTAAGGGGTGTACACACACAACGTTGAGGAGGTGGGTGTTGTTACCTTCCTATTTCTCTTCTTAAACATGGATTTATATTTATACTTAACATAGAATTGCATCTTATGCTTTTTTCTCTGTTCTGTTGTGTTGTAGAAGTTTGGTATTCATTGCTGCTTATGTTTCATTATAGTTGCCTTACATCATTCTTTCTTATTTTATAATACTTGCTTAAAGCCTGTCTGTGTAACTGCTTCAAACCAGCTGGATGCAGTAGGTGAAATGCTTTAGATACAGCTCCGGATGCAAAATAAAAGGATCATTCTTGAAAGGTGCTGTCAGCTTTGTCCAGTGGGTTAACTTCACGTGTCCTTGCAATCACTACTTCAAGTCATCTAGGTCTCCGCTTGGTTAGTTTGCAGTGCCATGTCCTTAAACAGGATACTTTATAAGTTTCAAGGCACTCTGTTCTAGGCTTTTTAAAGCAGTCGATACAATTGTTGTTTCTTTTTGTCTCTTTGAGGTTTGTTGAACTTGTACTCCAAATGAGTGAGTTTTCAGGTAATGATCATGGGGCAGGAGGAACTTTGCAGTGCAGTGTAGATTGAAGTTTTTACAAACGTTTGCATGTACTGATAGCAGTGTTCAGTTTGGTGAGCTAGATAACTGAGCTGTAACCTTAGTGCTTGCAGAAAGTAGCAGTAACTTTGGATATTCTGATTTGTGTTAGCTAATATAATCACTACAAAGTACACTGACTGTGAACTGTTCCAGTCTATTCCAGTTCCTCTTATATTTCAGAGTTAAGCAATAGCTAATAAATACAAAATATTGTTGTTATTGGATGTAACATCTGAGGAGCTTTCACGGAGGCGGTGGAGTATTCTGTAAGGCTGCTGTGTTAGATTGGGAGTGCTGCAGAGATGTTTGGGTTTGGGAGCCCAGTTAATCTCTTAGTGGCAGTTTTCCCACCTACATTCCGTGTAGGGATGGTTAGATAGAAATGACCCAGGGGCTTTTGTTAAAAAGTGCATTCCTAATTGAGCCTTGTAATAATGGAAAGATGAGTTGTTTGGCTCTGCAGGATATGCACAGGAAGGCCATTCACACTTTTTTTTAAGGAAAGAAGAAGCTACGAGAGTGCCTCGATTTGGTGCATATTCAGGATGATTGGTAGCACTTATGCAAGCCCTTAAAGTATGCTTTTTCTTTGAGTTTCTTTGTTGGTTTTTCTTTGAGCTGGTAGACTGATGCACTGTGTAACAATGTTATGTTAAGAGGTTTTCTGAAAGCAGTATTGGAAAGCTATTTCGAGGAGATCATAAATCAGCAATAGGTTCTGATTAAATGTGGCTGGGAAGATTGTGCTTTCAGCCTACCTGCAACCCTAATTTGATTTCAGGACTTTTTGAAGGAGTCCTGTAGAGGAAATAATATCTGTAACCAGATTTATGGAACTCAGCAGCTTTAATTACAGAACAGCCTCCACTGCTACTGCTGCGCATAAGTTAGCCTCCAGTTTAATGCGGGCATTATGAGAATTCTGTCAGTGTGTCACTTTGTGATATGAGCCATTTTCCAATATGGAACATTTATCTTTCCAAGCATGTTGTATTTTCTTCTCGTGTGCTTGTATCCAGGCTGATGAAGCAAGCTGTAGATTTGAAGAGCGTGGCTAAGGGATGCTTAACTGAGGGTTTCTTCTCTATTCTTCATCTTTGATTCCATTTGGAAGGCAATAGGACATTTTCTCCTTGCAGCCACTGCTTTCTGTATAAACGTGTATATGCTGCATAGTTTATATGCCCTTGTTCATATGCTGAGTTTTTCTGTTCTTTTATCCCTTTCCTAACATGAATTCTTATTGTTTAATCTGTAATTCAGAGCATTTTCTGTATAAAGTGGAGTTTTGTCCTTTAACACGCTCAGCTCCCTCACCAGTTTTGTTTGCTACCAAGTTTATACTGCCATTTATGGAAGGTCTTTGTCCAGTCGTGTCCAGAAGGCTCTGATGACTGAAGCTTATCGTGACAAGCGTCTGCCGTTAAAGATGTGGCTGAATAGCATAGCAGAATTGTTCCTTCATTGCGAAAGTATAGGTTTGAGTAGCTTGTATGACCAGGGTAAAAAATAATCTCTAAAAGGTGCAAATACAGAAACTGTTCTTGTTGGGTTTGATACAGCTGAGTATTCTAAGCAAAGATCCAGTGCTGAATTTCAGACCAAAGAAGAACAGCATGGTACAATTGCTAGCTGTTAAACTGCCATACTTGGTTTGAAAAAGGACACTTTCTGCTAAGTGAAGTGTAATGATTTTCTATTCATGTGAAGTTCCAGCTAAGCCATTTTACCTCATGATACAGTAGAACAAGATATAAACAGATGTGCTCCTTGCAGCTATCTGCCTGCATGCAGGAATCTGTCATACTGACATATTAGCTGTTGTCGACACCCTCTCATCACCCCCTCTGATCTGTTAATTGGGCTGTTATTATGAGCAGTTTCTGAGCATTTCACTTTAGACTATGTAGGATGTAGGGCTCTTTTTTATTCTAATTTAAACACATCTAGGGAAGCTCACAGGAACAGTTTAGCTGGCAGATGGAGGAAATGGTGACTTGGAAGTGGGATCAGTGACTTCTTTAGCTGGTGCAGCTGAATCTAGAGATCTGAATCTAGGCTGCTTGGTGTGCAGCTGGTGAGGGAATTTTGAACTAACTCAGGTGCTTTTGCCAATAACAGATTGAGGAGTGTTCTCAAAGACCTTTTTGCTGTCAGAGCTCTGGGTGTGCTGCTGATGGTGAGTAGCTGGGAGTAATTGCATCACTGACCACCATGCTGGATCTACAAGATTATTTTAATTTGTTTGCATGTCTTAAGTGAGCTCAGAATTACTTGGTGTGTTATTGCAGAGATATAGCAGGAGTTTTTAAAGTCACTGGAAAATTATTGAGCTTTATGTATTTCAGACTGATCGAGTGTTCATTTTTTTTTTTGCACCCAAGTGATTCAGTAGAGAAAATCAGAAGATTAGCACATCAGTTTGTGGGAATTCCTTGTCTGTATTCTCAAGGAGTTCTATGGAGTGTTTCAATGCAAGGTGCAGTAAAAGGCTTGTTTCCTTGAAAGCCCTGTAAATCTCTGTGTCTCTTGAATTAAGAGATGTATTTCAGATTTGGTGCACTCTGTAGGTGTTTGGAGAATAAGACATGATGCCTGGATTATATTGTTCTCATTTTCTTTCATAATCTATTGAATCTTTTTCAGAACTTTAGAGCAAGAACCAAACCCTTGCCAGTTTCTAACTTCTCTTTGAACAGGCTCGATTGCTTAACACAGCTACCTAGAGTGATAGTACCTTGCCCCAAAATAAAACTTGGCTTGGGTTTTTGAGTTGATGCATCCTTATCTTCTTTAACCTTGGGAAGTCAGACTATTCCCAAACAAGAACTTTTTGCCTAAGGACTTGCCTTCTGACTAAAGCAAGCTGACTAATGCTCTTGTGTTAATGACTATTTGCATACACTTCAATGGAAGGAACTGTTGTAAAATGGATAATTAGATATTGATAGTATCTACTGATAGTAATTCTGCTTTTAGAATTAGCAGCAACAAGGCGTTGATTTTTTGTTTTCATTTCTTTAACTTGTAACAAAGATAGCAAGTGATTAGTCTCCTAGTCAGGTGTTGAGGGGTTTAGTGCATTTTCATTGCAAATAATGCCTGAACAGGATTCTCATGGAAATACAGGCTCCTCTTTCAAGGGTGTGAAGCTGTACCAGAAGCCAGTACAGGTATTACCCTGCGGAGTCACCCTGTGGTACGGACTGGGAGGAGGAGCAGGACGTGCAGAGCCACTTAGTGACTTGATGGAGGCAGCCATGGGGATGTTAATGCCTTCTGGCTGGACTTGTGGTTAGTAAATGGATATTAATCTTTCACCACTTAAACTTCTATGTTACTTCATAAAAAATCCTAGTATTTTTTGATCCGAATGCTTTGTGTAGTAAGACTACGCAGGTCCTTTTTTCTACCCTTTTCAAATAATGGCTACAAAAGCAAAATATCTGCAGCTATGTGGACCTTCTTGTTACTGAGAGAAGCAACTGAGTCCAGAACAAGCCTGGCTGGTAATGATTTAAATACAGCAAAGCCTTCATCCAGCATCTTGAATTAAGACCATGTATTGGCTGAGGTTTCTGAGCTCAGAAAGCTACTTTTAGGCTAAACTCTTGGAGCAGTAAGATGAACAGAATAATTGTTGTTACTAGGATAATCCCACTATTGCAGTGTATGATATTCCAGTGGTAGGTTGGTTGTTTAGCTGTGATGACACCCTAGTAGTTTCTATCTAATCTTGTATTTTACTGACACTGTAAAGCTTAATTTGCAAAGCACAAAGAGCAGTAGTCTTGAGTAAGACTTGCATATCACAACAGCAGCGAAGGCTGTCCTAGCTCAGAATACAATCAGCTTTTATTTTCTGGCCTTTCCTGTTAAAACGTCAGACAGTGTTAGATTGGATTTGTGTTCCTATCTTCCTTGGTCCATAACAGTTTGAAAGCTTAAACTTAATGTGTTCTGTGAAGATGAAGAAATGTATATGTCTAGGTATTCTCAGTATCTCTCTTGTCCTGCCTTCCAACATGGAGTGAAGTATAGGCTCATTTTAAGCAGAAAACAGCTCAGCCCGTTTCTAACATTGGAATAATTGGGTGTGGGGAACCTTGAAAAGGTTTTTCAACTCTGATCAGACAGTGTGTCTGACAGTGTGCCTGTGATTCAGAGGAGTGTTTTAGGTCACTGATGACAATTCCAGAATGTGTTGCTTGGCTGAGATCAGAGTGATCCGATGGGGTTCTTGGTTGTCTAGTGCTGTCCTAAATGTCTTGTGTCCCTGTGCTGCTCTTCCGCTGTGGTGGCATCCTGTAGCTGTGCTGTATCTGACCACACCAGATGCCTGTACCTGGGCAGCTCACTCGCTCTTGATACAGCAAGAAGAATTTCCTTCAGCATGAGGTTAACAGACGTTCGACCTCAGTACTGCTCATAACTTACTAACCTCAGCGTATTTATGTTTGCAGTATCAGTAGTTTTCTGCATCCATTCTTCACTCATGCCTGCAAGTGCTGCAAGTACGTGGTTATAATTGCTGAGATTTTAAAACATTGAAACTAAGTTTGAGTTGAGGCTGTGTATGTGCTAATAATAGATTGAGTGTAGGCACGGCTACTGTGAGGAGGCTGCGTTCCCTCGGGTGTTCGATGATCAATGGTAGACTTCCACAGACCGTGCTGGAGGACATAACATTGATTGTAAACTGTTCCTTGAGATCTTTAGAAATGTAACAAAAACCAAAGGATGTATCCAGCATATAACTAGGGTTTTTTTTTTTTTAAGTGGACTTTCTCCAGTGTCTTCTAATTAGAAGGAAAAATTCTTGCTGACACTAAAAGAGAGTTTTTACTAGGCTAATTAAAATAAAGTTGGACAAATACTCAGTTCCTAGTGAGTCTTGTCTATCCAGATACTGGAATGCGTGTGGACAGCTATGAAACTTCATGCACTCTGCATTGCATGAATGTGTCTGAAAACTGAAAGAGACTCTGTGGGTCCAGTCCCTTCTTGTTGAAGGAAAGAATCGATTCTTAACTGTCTCAAATACAAACATTAATTGGATTGCTGGCTGTCTCCTTTCCTGACAGATAGTATTTATTTATTCTGGTTCTTTAATGTCTTCTGGCCTCCAGCATGGCTGGCTGTGGTGAGTTCATAGCACATGATTTTGTGACATTTTCCTCCAGTGTAAGTAGCTCTTCTGCCCACCTGTTGTCTCCTACAGCCACGTGTGCCATTTAACAGAGACTAATTGCTCTTCAGTCTGTGTTTTGACTAACTGCTCTTTTTCAGTCTCTTCTTCAGCTACCTTATTTTTAGAGAGCAGTGCTGCTTTTCACGCACGTTTTTACCAGTGCAAATGCCATTTTTCTATCTAATGTTTCACCAGGGCTGCATTAAAATGACACTTGTGCTTCTGTAGGGAATTTCTCTCATATTAAAGAATGCATTAAGTCAGTACTCCATTATCAGCATCCTCAAGATAATCCTTTTCCTCTCCGGGTGGCGCTTCCCATGTTTATGATCCATGGGTGTTAGTGTTACGTTTCAGGCTGCAGGACTGAAATGGTCTCAGGCTTGTAGTTTTAGCCCTTTCACCCATTTGCCCTCTCCATTAATCTACTGCTTTTTATAATACCTTTTTTTAGTAAGCCTTCTAATTACCTACCGTAATTTCTGTTAATCTTCATTGTTTCTACTTTATTTCCTGTGTGATACCACATGTAATTCAATCGATAATGCCTAGTCCTTTTTTTTTCCCAAGAAATATTTCTTTATTAAATAGAGTTGTTTGGCATAACCTCTGTGTGGCATTGTGGCACACGTTCTTCCCTCAGCTCATTTTCTGTTGCCTTTGTTGCCTTTGATTCATGCTTTCCTTTAAAATTTGCTGAAAACCCAGACATACGGTTATTTTTTCCTTATGTTTAGTCCTGTGCTGGTCTTGCTAACATCAAATGATACCGTCATGTATTTTGTACTACACAAAAAAATGTCTCTGCTTTGAGGTCGTCTGAATCTCACGAGGCAGTTCTGATTTTCTGTAGTTGTTGGTTGTGCTGTTTCCAGTACTTACTTTGTGAATCTGGTTTTTGCTTTGAACGTACTCTTTCAACTTCACTTTCAGATGTGCCGTAGAGTTTTTCTCCTGTTCTTCTATTTATATGGAACACAAAACTTTTGTTAGCAAGTCCTGACTCATGTTGCTTTTTGTTGCTCAGTCTGTTTTTTAAGTTATTATTGGTGTATTTTGTCCTTTTCACGCAGCTGAACTGGTAGTTTTTTCTTTAAAGGAATCCCCTCCCTTCCAGCCCCTTCTCCCTTTGCTTTAGGGAACCTGTGGTGCGGGTAAGTTCCGTAAGTGTTCTAATGAGGAATCCTTAAGTAAGATAGATACAGAACTATAAAATAGAAAACATGAAATTGCAGTTTTGCATGTATGTGATTTTAACTAGTGTATCTATGTAAGGAAATGATGCATCAGGGACAGTGTGATTATCCTCAAGCCCTGGATTGTTGTACTCTGAGTGTGTATTAGAGTTCCTGACCCGGATTGTCTGGAAAGGTAAAACCATTTGGTCAGAGAAACACAGACTTCTAACACTCACTGTTAGCTATTCTGTTAATTGGCAGGACTACTTTTCTTGAATATTCTGAGAATATGAATGTGACTCTTAAAGATTCAGTTGTAATGTCGCTGTCTCTTTAAGCTTTTTCCGTACCCCACGTTTGGTATCACTGAGAATGTCTGAGAGCTTTCTGGTGTGTTCCCACTGCCTGTGTGTGTTGGGCCGCGCGTAATGTAGGTCGTAAATAAGCACCCTTAAAGTGGGAAAATTGGATTTCCAACAACATTTTCTTTCCTGTTCTATTAAGCTTTGACAACCTTTCTGCCCCCAGGTCCAGGTGTGTATGCTTGTGCTTCGCTAGTGAAAGGGCTGCTTGGTGTTTGGGTTTTGAGGATGGCTGGTTTTTCCCTGTCAAGTTTACAGTGACTCAGTTGTGGAATCTTAGAGGTGTTTTTGATGAAAATACAGGCCCTTTGTTTGTTATTTCCTTCATGCAATTTTGCTTCTCCAAACTGGTTTTCCAGGAAATTTTCAGATAACTTCATCAAGTTCTAGAGTGCTGTATTGGTTTCTTAAGTAGACATCGAATGGTAGGAGTTGAAGATCCTTCAGAATATAGATTTATGGGTGGCAGTCTTTGTCCCGTGTTCACACTTTGCAAAAGAAAATTCTCATGCTTGAAACCTTCATTATGTTTCCTCCTAGATATTCCATCCCTTCTAAAGAGGGAGATGCTTATGCAGTGTTTGATCCCAGTAGATTTCCTTAGTGTGTGGCCATTTGCTTCAATGATTATACCATGAGGGAGGAGGTTATGTTTGGCACGTAGTGCCGGAGTTTGCATTGCTTCCTTGACAGAACTCTCTGCTCCTTAAGAAAATGAAATATCTTTGAAAGCTCTGGGTACCAGGATGGCAGAAATTGATGCTCTGTGTGTGTTGTTTCCTTTTTTTTTCCAGTCAGGGGAAAGGAGGAATTAGCTTTCCATCTCCCTTGTGCTTGGGTCTGAGCAATTAGGCTGCTCTTCTAATGATATGCTTTCAAAAGTGTTCATTAACAAGCAGCGGGATGCTGATTTTTCTCTGCTTTCCTGTGTTACCAGGCTTTTCGGTTCAGCAATACAGAATCGTGCCTTAACAGCTGTTGAGTCAGGCCGTGGTATCAGTGAGGCGATTGTCTTCTGCCCTCCCTCTGATGAGAAAGTTGAACAAAGGAATTTACAAAATTCCACTGCAATGCAGGGCACTGCTTAACACTGGATCGTAAACCCCCTTTAGACAAGCTGCTGCAGAGCACAGTAGCTCATTTATAAACAATTCAGGAGGACTAACTGTAAGAATCAGGTAGTGTAATCCTCTGCAAATCGAACTGTCTCTACTAAATGATCTTCAGTTGTGGTTTCTGCAGGAAAATGGTTTGGCTGTAGCAGAGTTCAAGAAGGTTTGCTGGCTCAGAAGCGTGGCTGATTAGTTTTGACCAGATATTCAGCTTTTTGGATATCAGCTTTTTGTTGTGAGATTTCACTGAATGAACCCCGGTTTGAAAACCATTCCTAGCTCTGTGGAGTATTCAGGCCTGGGCGGCTGATGCATGTGATAACGTGACAGTTCAATGTGTGGTGTGTTCTGGAGCTTGACCTGAAATTAATGCATGTTAATTGAAAATCTGCTAAACTGAAACAGTTGTACTTAGTAAATAGATGCACTTCATGGGTAATGGAATTCTCAGTTCATCTGAACGATTCTGAACGATTTTATCTACATACACTGTTCTTTTGGAACACTTTTTTATCACATCAGCTTTGTGAAGCAGCTTTGTACTTACAAACATTTATGTACAGCCATCATGTGCTGCGTGAATTTATATCCCAGTGCATAAACTATGTTAATCTCCAGGTATTGAGAACATAGGTTAAAATGCTCTTCACTATTTTATTGGTGTTTAAAATGGAGATCTGAGACATCTGACAGAAAGGATGGGTTTTTTTGTTGGTGTTTGCATATCTCATTACAGCTTCTGAACTCAGTGAAGTTGCAGGAAGTGTCAGCTCAGTTCTAAAATAAGTGCAATAGCTCACCTTCTGCCACACTGAGCAAAAGAATGGTCACAGCTGACCTTGTCCAGATACTCAGATTATTGCTAGCCAGTTAAGCAGGGGCTTTGCTGGAAAACTAAGTGAAGGCATTTAAATTAGTTCTGAAGTTCTAGTAGGACATTGAGTTATCAGAGTTGAATAAAGGTTTTAAATGGACAGAATCCTGCCAAGTCTTTCTGCTGTTGCTTTTCAGGTGCGATAACAGAGACAGTGCATAAGGATTCCCACGCCATAGCAGGAATTTTTCCACCTGCATAATGCTGTGCAAGTGCATGATGGATAGAATACGTCCAGTTCTTCTCAGCCTGTTCCATAGGTCATTATTGGTTTGCCTGTTCCTGTCCGTCTGGACCTACTCATTCATCAGTACCAGGATGGTCGTAGACAGAAAGGTGGATTCAGATTGTTTAAGGCAAAACTAAAAGAGCAGTTTTGTCGTGCATTTTGTGCAAAAGAACTGCTCGTGTCTTTTCATGCTACAGCCGTGGCTCTTTTTTGTTCACCTTGTGGTCTTGCCTTGCGTATCATAATGAGATGCGCGTTTAGCACTCTAATAAATACACTAGACATGGTATATAGTATTTGCAGTTGTGATGATGAAATAAGGCTATTGCTGTATAAATCTCACTATTCAGGAGTACATATGAATAATTCAGTCAGGAGCCTGAGATCTTCCTATATTGCCACCTGCTCATTATTCACAATTCTCGTTACAGACTGCTGTTGCCCTAGCAACATTCTGAAAATTAGTACTGCATCTATGAAAAATCTTTTGTTTATCTAGCAGAGCCCACTGTCCAATCTGCAGTATTGCAGGGTGCTTCTCAAGTGGATACTCTGAGCCCCAGCCCTGGTTGTTTAAAAAATAATCTCCTCTTACGTGGCATTAATTGAAGATTGTTTGTTTGTGTTGTTTTATTTAACCAAGGATATTAAATGTGGTGATTTAACTTGGTCTCCTTAGCGTCTGATAATGCCATTGTGTGATTCATTTGACTAGAGATGCTTTCCTTTATATATATGCAAGAAAGTAACCATCCTGTGCTGAGTGCTGGTGTTCTTCCCAGGGTCCTTTGCTCCCCCTTCTCTCCTGCTCTTTTTTCCCTCTGTCTCTTGACTTTTCCACAAGAAGTTAGAGCTTGTTTAACCTTGAGTGCTCTGCCATGTAAAAAGGTATATTTGTGCTATGAACAGTAGCGGAACGTGGAGCGTGGAGGAAGAGGTGCTGGTGTTTATAGTACAATCCATGAATCTGCTGTTGTGACCAGTGGAACTTATCTCAACTTGCTTTCACTGTTTCAAGTTAAATACTCGCTTCTCTCACAAGATAAACCCACAGCATCTCCTTCTGAAGCAAACGAAGGGGCAGAGCTGGGATATTTGATGGTTTTGGTTTTCTTGAAGGGAGAGAAGTAAATTGAAAAACAATATTGAAAATACTCAACTTCCCGAATCCTGTCCCCTGGCACAAAGCAAATGAAAGCTGCCATCTTTCCCCCAGCTTTCCTTTCATTTGCAGTTCAGATCTTCGTTGCATGTTGTATTGAACTTATTTGGTTCAGCTCCTCAGTTGCTCATTTGGTGAATCTGCACGGAGGAACATGTGCCTGCTCTGAAAGGAGTTTTCACTCTTGGTTTATCTGACCTATTGATTTTCAGATTCTAAGATCTGAACAGCAAAGAGGACTTGCACTAAATTAGCACTTCAGAAAAGTAGGTATTTGTCTGACATAAAGGCCTCCGTTTAGGCTAATACATTCCATAGTGTTTTCCCTCTGAAGCACTTGAGTGGTGGAAACTGATGAGAAGTAAGCTGCTCTTCCTCATCTTAGCTGCAGCCTCCCCTTTCCTAGCATTCGGCACCTGGCACTGAATCTCTGTTTCTGAGTTCATAGGAGTTTAGAATTCTTTGGGATGATAACACAACAGCTGAACCTGAGCTTCCAAACATCTTTGTTTTTGTACAGATATGAGAGCAGGCTTATGGTTTGGGTTTGGGATGTTTCGAGGATAAATGTTGTTATTTGGGAACTTCTGTTTCAGCTCTCCCTTTGCAGAAAATAACACTGGTTTAGAATTAGCAGCTTCTCATAGGTCTCTACTTTTACTTCAGTCTTCACAAAACTGCTGGTCATTGTATCTTTTCAGTGGAAAAGGTAAATCCTTAGTTTTATTAATAGCTTGATAATGGTTTTACCAGAAATGTTGACTTCCCTCCCTGTACTCACTCACCTCAATATCCCCCCCACACACACACCATCAGCAATGCAATATGTTAGGTAGACAGTTGGTAGAGCAAACGTGAAGGTTGTGAAAGGGTTGCATCCTTTTTTAGAAGTAACACAATGAATGAGAATGTCCAGTAATGGGAAAAGCCAGGGGCAGCGTGAAGGATTAGTAATGCACAGCAGCTGTGTCCCCACATTGCATATATAAAGACCTCATCTTCCTTTTCATTCATTCTTCCTGCTAAAAGCAAACGTCTTCTAGTTAAAGCACTGCAGTTTGTTAGCCACGTGCCTCTTCCTCCAGGAGTTTGCTCCTCTCCTGTTCTGTCCTGGAAATGTAAAGGCCCAGAGATCTTACTGTGAGTGTTTTGGGGGAATGCAGAGGTAGAGTCCTTCTGCATTATGTGCAAGATTGAATTATGTAATTTTTTTGTGAGTATACAAATAGAACCCAGAAATTAATAATAACTTCCCATGATGAGAGTGCAGCTCACCTAGGGAGTATTTTTTTGTCAGGAGGACGGTTCAGAAGTGGCTCTCTGTAGTGTGTCGTTGGCTCTTGAGCAAGCCTAGAGACTCGTTCCTTCTTTAGCAAGTATCTGATTGCTTTCTAGCCAGCCTTTCATTTATCTCTCAAATATCTCTCCTGCGTGTTTGATGTGTGGTATTGCTTTGAAATTTAAATTGAATTGAAACTTCATATTCGCATCTCTCTTTCTGTGCTTATTCTGTTAGGTAGTTCTCTGCAAATGTAATTACATGTGTTTGACAACAGATAAAGTTTCATGAGCGTGCTCTGAGTTGAAGATCAGCTAAGTTAAGGTTCTGATGTTCCTGTAAGCTAGCCCTGTGTTCCAGTGCCTCTTTTCAGGATGCAAGTTGTTACTTAGGCTAAGCATATTGCTTCAGTATCTTTTCTTGTTTGAGAGAAATGTTAAAACATTCAGTTCAAATTATTTTCCCACTTCACATTAATGAGTTATTTCTGTGTTCTTTTACATGCAGTTGCATTTGGCATAATCTCTATGAGAGACATTCATAGAGCTGTAGACACATCATCAAATGAGCATCTATACAGTACATTTCTTAGGCAGGACTATTTTGGGTAGCTATTGTTCCTTCTCCAAATCCTCATTTCTTTTTTAATACGAAGCAGAGATGCCCTGAAGACTATTTCAATGCCAAGCTAAAAATTATTTCTCGTCTTTTAAGGACAGCTTAAATTGTTGTAGGCATTTATCGTTTTCTTGTGGTTTCAACATAGTGATTGTAAAGAAATCTCTCTGAAGGGATTGAAAATGTTGTCATTGGCAGTTATAATAACTAACACCTGTGTTTTGGCATCTTCCACCATAGACTGCCTCTCTGTTTTTCTTTTTTCTATTTTTCTGCTCTCTTTTCTCCTTTCCCACGCTTCAGCAGCCTCATCCAGTCTCCCACTTCAATGAAAGGGACAGCTAAAACTACAGCACCCCACAGCAGTCTGTATGGGACAGCGACTGAAAGGGAGAGTGCAGCCCGGAGGGAAGCTGAACAGATGATACAGGCTTCAGTAGAAGGGATTCAAATTCACTCTTCTACAACAGTGGGTTAGAAAAGATCCTAAATATTAAGCTACTATTTTATACCTACTTAATGTAGTTTATGCCTCCTTCCACCCATTTGGAAATTTTAAGAAACAGAACAAAATGTATTTTTTAATTGCCTTTCCTGTTAGCTTGCTTTCATTACAACATGCACCAGACACCTTTTGGTAGGTTACATCTGATGGAAACTCACTACAGACAGTTCTGTGGAATACTGTGCTAATTGTGTTGATGCGTTCATTTGTCTTTTAAGCTTTCATTTTTGTTTAGATGTGCTTTTAAAGGTACACAGCTTTATGATGATGTTTCCTAGTATAATGTTTTAAATTAATGGTATGTCCTACCTCTATATGTTCTTATTCGAAAGAAATGGTGATGACAGTAGTTAATAGACTCAAGCAGTTGGCTGTGAGTACACATCACAAATCTGAGTCAGTTGTTAGGCTGTTTTTAAGAATCTATTTCTAATTACCAACTGTTATCAGCAATTTGTTGAGCCCTGTTACAGTAAGGGAAGTGGATAATATGAAGCGTATTTCGAAGTGCTGGTTTGCAAGTCAGAAGAGGAGCCTATAATGTTAGTATGCGTGGGATAGAATAGTAAAATGACTTGGGACGTTCGTATCAGATACATAGCCCTGTATGGCTGATGATAGCAGCTAACAGAATCAAACAGTTGGCCCAGTTCTCCTCTTTTCTCCATTGGTACTGCTCTGCTTCCTGCGCTGTGCTGGCAGCAGTTTGTTGCTCATCTTAACAATGTAAAAATAAACAAACACAAACTACTAGACCTGGCCATTCGTGGTTGAAAACTGATATGTGGAGTGAGCACCATTGCCATTGGCTGCGAGTAGGAATGGAAACTGAACACAGAGGTAGCAGAAGAGGAGGAAGAAAAGGAAGATTTAGACCTGCCACAGATAGTAGCAGTCTCAGCACCAGAAGATCTCCTGTCTGTTTTATTTCGTATAGCATCCTGATCTCTATTGGTCAGGAACAACCGTATCCCAAGATCACCTGCTGGCATGGAGGCCCTGAAAGAGAAGTGCTCCACTTGCCTCCAGCCTAACTCGGTCTGCAGGATTCTTCAGAGCAGTAGCTAGAGAAATACAGACAAGGGAGCATCGTTCTGCTGCAGTGCACTGAGCTTTGTGGCAGTGCTACAGATGGGGTAGCGACAGCAGCTTCTTGCAAGTGAGAAAATTATAGAAGCCTCCTTTGGATACTGCCTTTGGAAGCAGGATAATTGGCATGCCATAATAAGTCTTTCTTTTTTGTACCCCTCTGTTTAGTAAATGTTTTTCTTCCTTACTTGGGTTCTGATAGTGGCCATGTGCCAGTCCAGAAAACATCGTGACATTCATGCTGCCAATTGAGAAGCTGCATTTATCTGCTAGCACTGTGAACTAACTTGCTGCTTCCTGTTGTATTCATGACATCAAAATGAAGAAATAATTTTTTACAATGAAATTAACAAGTTTACAATACAAATAGTTTATACTACTTCTGTCTCAAATATCAGAATTTCCTTTAGTGTGGAATAAACTTTGATTCTGGAAGCAGTGTGGCTGTGCTAGAGAATGCTTATGGCAAAAGCAATTAAAATCTATACAGCCGTCTTATAGCACATTCACATCTTCAGAAGGGTTTTGCATCAGTTGCTTGTGCATAGCTAATGAGGAGCTCGATCTGGGCTGTGCCCCTGGCAGGCTGGGTGTCACTGGCAGCATGGCACCCAGCTGTTGGTTTTCTGTTGTCTGAGTGGCTTCAGCGAGCATTTCAGTCTGCTTCAGCGCGGCCCTGTGGATGCCTGGGCAGCTCTCTAAAGGTGCAAACACAGCCTTGTATGAGACTGCATAGAGAGCCCATCTTCGGTAACTGCATCGTGAAGTAAAATGCTGATATGGTGCAGGTATGTCAGTTCAGGAATAGAGTATTTAAGTAATGCTGGAGAGGGAAAAAAATGTCTGTAGACAAATTATGTTTGGTTCTCCTTCTTTTCCACAAAAGCCATTTTAAGGCCTAATCACTTTAGAGAGGTCATTGGTGTGGCCAGATCTCTTATTTTTTAACAGTTGACTTTAAAAATATTCTATTTTTCATATCAGCTGATTGAATGCTGGCATTCCTGCTAATGTTTGTTTATTGGGTAGTCTACTCCCACTAGGATTCATTGGAAAAACCATCACAGATTGCTCTGGTAAAACAGCTGTTTCCTTGGTTTGCGAGGATGGAGAGTGTCCGTCTTTAGCAGTGCTGCTGTTACCTCCATTGTAACGTGTAAATAGAATTAAGATTTTTTTAATGAAAAACTTGATCTCCTTTTGTTGAGATAACAGCTAGTTTGGGGTGGGTATGAAAAGTTACAGGAATTGATTTCATGAAGATCAGCAGTCATACAAAGCTGAAGCTCCTATGCTGTCAAAGCGTACGTGAGAGCTGCTAAGGCTATGTTATAATCTGAAAAAAAAGCTCTGCTAAAGGATTAATGCTTATGAGGTGGGCAGTTTTAAAACTTCAATTTGTTATTAACTGGCATTTGTAGCGAGCAGATTTTGTAAGCTGTCAAATAACACGTGTATCTGATGTACTGCTTTGTGTAGGAAAGGAACCATCGCATAGATGGGCATGTTGGTATTAGCCTGTGCTAAATTTAATGGCATTTCTGTTGTTGTTTGCTGTTGGGTGTTGTGTGTTTTCTTGTGTTGTTCTCTAAATCTTCCATTTACATTTTGTGAGAATAGACCATCGTGGTAATTCACAGCGTCTGTGACTTTGTTCTGGGGGAGGTGGAAAGTGCCTGCTGTTGGAAGCTTCATGGCTTGTTGGATTTCCAAACCCCTTTTGTAATTCGTAGTATCCGAGGCCCTGAGCAGAGTCGTTCTGGCCTGTGAACTTGGAGTCTGCTGCTGCCATTGTGCTCTGTGAAACTTGTGCCTCTTGCAGAGACCCTTTTTATCCCCTGTTCTTACATCTATAAATACCAATGGAAAAATGTGAACTTACATATTCCAAGCATATAATTCTGTATTAAAATTGTTAGCTGCCATGTTCAGTTTGGCTGCCTGTTTTCTGAATGAAATGGTTTGTATCTTTTGAGAAATCTGCTGTTTGAAGGATATCTGTTGAAAATAGTAATGCTTTGGCTTATTTACTTAAATTACCTTCATCAAAATATTGTTGAAAAATATCAATCCTGATATTTTGAAGTCAATGTTATGTGTTGAAACAGAAGAGGGATAGAAAGCGAGGAGCTGCTTTGTTTAAAACAGGAAATGGCTTGAAGTTGGTGTGGGGTATGGGTACCGAGCTGTGCGCTCCTCTGCAGCAGAGCTCCCAGAGTAGAGCACTGTAAGAGCCAGGAGGTGGCATGTGCTGTCAGTGAGTTCTGTCTGAACGAAGCACGCTAAGCCAGCCACATCTCCGTCAGCAGAGTTGTATCTATAGAGATTTTGCTGGTACAGCAATGTCGTGTGAGAAGGGCATTCATTTGACCTCGCAGGCCAACAGAACAATGTTAGCAAAATTAAAGGCAACTTAGTTGCCTTTCATAAGCATTTCTATGAGTTTTTTCCTCTTGAGACAAGCATGCTGTTCAGCGAGAGCCTTAGTTGTTCAGTGCTTATTTTCCACTAGCCTAATGCGTTGCTGTTCCTGGAGTGTATGGTTTTTGAGAGGTCAATTCTATAATGTTCAGGCTAAAAAGGCTTTTGTCTGCCACTCTAGGCTGCCCTGTGCAGGTGCTTGCCTGTCAGTCAATGAGAGCAAAAACAGTTTCACTAACTGGCTTGAAGGCTGTTTCAAAAATGTTTCTTTGTCTCCCTCTTCAGCCGAAAAGGGAAGGTGGGAGCAGAACAGTTCCTGATGTTGCTACAAATTTAACTAACTGGATGAACTGCTTAATATTATTACTCCCATGAGAGTGGACCAGCCACAGAGTTGTGTTTTGTAACACGTTTTCATCCAACGTAGATTGTTCAAAGCTAGGATTTCAGTTTTGTAAGGAGCCCTGAACACGTGGATTGAACTCTGCCGGGCAGTATCGTGGTATGCCATCTCCTTTCTTTTTCAAAAATTATTTTGGTGGTCAGAATTGCTTCTATTAAAAATGCATGTTTTCACACCATACAGAAACACCCTAAGCCTGCTGGATTTAGAAGCTGCCTGGGAGAACCTCAGAGGAACCTTTTTGTTGCCTTATGCTGTAGCGGTGCTTGAATTGTGAGGACTGTTTCCCACACCATGAGGAACTCAGACAAAGTTGTTTACGTCCTTGGATGTACTTTGCTCTGATTGTATCCTAGAAGTCCAAAGTGAAGTCCAAGAAGGGAACTAAGAAGAGAACAGCAGTGCTGCATGCAGGGTGATCCCACTCTGGCTGACCCTGCTGAGGATCCAGTGCTCCAGGAGCACTGTATGGTGCCAGTGTTTTTGCAGACTGTCAGTCTTCTAGGACACAACTTTTAAGTTTACAAACGAAGGATCACTTTAGCCTTGCTGGTTGCTAAATTCCTTATTCTCCTGTACACAGCTCTGTTCCTCAAAGCGTTATCTTGACATTCTTTTTTCCCTGCCAGCCAGGTGTTGTTCAGTGTTACTCAGAATAATGATTACAAAAAAAAAAAAGTCAAAGAATGCAGCCAATGAAGGTCTGTGTGAGCTTAGACACCACTGAGGAGGCATGTTTAAGGTGTGAAAACATTCTCTTCTTCCAGCTTTTGCTGTTGTATTAGTACCCCTCCAGCAGAGGTTAATTTTGGAAGGGGCAGAGTGACTTGATGTCATTCTTTTATATTCCCATCCATCATCTTACTGTTTTCTTGAAAATCTGATTAGTGAATAGCTCACTTATTTGATTCAATTAGCATCTTGTAGTGCTAATGCACTAAATAGCATTCCGATGTTAACTGTGTCTAACTTAAAAAAAAAACCCCAACAAACTGCAGATAGTAGCCTTGGAAAAGCATTTATCTGTCAGTTAATGTGTTAAGGTCAGTGAAGCATGGATTCATTTGCACAGCATGTTTTTAGTACATAAATACAAACCACCAACATGTTTTGGATTCACACTGAAAAGAAATGCAGAATGTTGTTATTTAAATGGCGCGCTATTGGTCATCTCTGCACATCGTAGTTGAATGAGGAACCCAACATTCCTTGCTCCTTTTTAAATCATTTCATGGTTCTCAAACTTAGGACATAAGACATCATGTAGAAAGTATGTGCGGAGTTATTTGTTGGCTTTCTGGAAGATGGGAGCAGCTGGCTCTCAACGGTTCTGATTTCTTTATTTGATAATTGTGCAAAGTTGCTTTGAATTTTATGCTAAATGAATGTTAGCTGTTAGGTCAGCTGCTGTGTTTCCATAAAATCTGTGTAGTGAATTCAAAAAGCCTTTGAACCCGTGGGCTGCAGTGGTAAAGCTGTGAGAGAAGGAGGGTGAAACATGGATTGCAGAGCCTGCCTCGTTGCTCTCAGAGCATCTGTGAGCGTAGCCTGGCCTGTTGGCAGGAGGGAGAACTGTGGCTCCCACTGCAATCCTTTACTCTCCAAGTTGGGAGTTTCAGGATTGTATCTTTTTTATTGTTCTTTTCCTTTCCCTTTACTCTTTCTTTTCTCCTTTTCCTGCCCCTCTCCTAAGGAGCATTTCCCAGAAGGGACTTGATCTGTTCCTAATGCAGGTGCCAGTCATCTTGCCTGCTCTTTGTCTTGGGAATCTTCAATTGACTGTCGGTTAATAGACGGGTTGTTTTGGTTTTATCCAAAAAGATTAATCTACACCTTCGCGTAGATAACTGCACTGATGCTATTGAACAGTGCCCTTAATTGACCACTGTGGTGCTGCTGACACAAAACTTGCCTCTACAAAAGGAGGGAGGAGCAGTTCTTTCTCTGTTCCTCTTGTTGCTAACTTGATGCTGACTAACTTGTAACAACTCTTCTGTGCACCAGTGTAACTCAGTAGCCAGCAAAAACTTACCCTAGCAAAAGAGCGTCATGGTTTTCAGTCACTTTTTGTTGAATCGCACCACGGAAAAGTTTAGCAGACACGAGAGCTGGTGTAAAGGTGAAGGTGTGGAACAGTGCCCAGCAGCATGAGCAGAAATACAGGGAGGGAAAGGAAAAAAGACCTTTCCTTCTTAGAACCAGTGAGTTCATTTGATGATTTACCTGCTCGAAGTATCAGTCTTACTGGCTAAAATCAAGTAGTTCCACTTTGATTTTGTCCAACAACTTGAGATGTAGTGGTCCTCGAGAGCTAAGCAGTGGCTAGATGCAGTAATTCTTTCAGTTATACCCATAGTTTGTATTCTCATGAGATAATTTTGATCAATATCTTCTTGCTTAAGGCATAAACATTTTTCCCTTTCATCCTAACAAAGAAACGAAAGTGAGTTCTTTGTGGTTTGGGTTAGTCGGGCAGATGGATATTTGTTCTAATCATACAAACCCAGAGGTTATGATGCTAACATAAATATGTTTATGTCATATTTAAATGTTGCCTAAAATAATTGAGATGAAAAATAACTGGAAAAGCTCTTGTATGGCAAGTCTTCTGTATAGGATTCTTTGAAGGTCTTTTCTTCTTGGGAAGGTGTGGAGGAAGCTGATCCACGTGTAAGTTATGGTGCACTTGTAAGTTACGGTAAGAAGTTTGAGGCCAGTGGTTTTGTTTTGTTTTCCTTCACGCAGGTGCTGTAACAGACTGCTTGAAATAATGTGGTTCCTGTACAAAGCTCTCCCAAAGGAGAAATCACATGAATTTGTAGGTTCTCCTCAGACAGACAGTTCAGCTTCTGATGAGGATAATGTTAGTCTAGTCTTTTTGTAGTAAAGGCAATTCTTGTTTAGTATGGAGCATTTTTAATGCATTTTTTCCTCCTTGTTACTTCCTCTCTAGGGAGGATTATCTTTATAATCGTGCTTGGCAAGTAAACCACACACTGATTCCGCTCAGTTCTATGGAATACAGCATACACAGTGTGGAAAATAACCTGTCGCTGTGATTCCTCTGGGCGTGTGTACATGCATGCATACGTGTGTACATGCAGTCTGGAGAAGAGGAGCTTCAGAGGAGACCTTCTTGTCCTCTACAGATCCCTGAAAGGAGGTTGTGGCAAAGGTGTGAGTGTTGGCCTCTTCTCCCTGCTGTAATAAAGTGTAGCAAAATCAAACCATCAGCAAAAACACGTGATTGTTCATATATTTTCAGACTGGTATAGTCTATTCCCAGCTGTTTCCCAACTAAGATTTGAGTGCAGTTCTGTCTCTTTACTTCAGTTGATGGTGAAGGTGGTTCTCATAGCAGTGATGCAGGAGTCCTGATCACCGATCAGCAAACTTCTGTATGTTCATCTCACCTGGGTTTGTTCTTCTGAAGGCTGTGGAGTCTTTGGAAGCATGAATTGTTCTGTGAGCACTTACAGGAAATGTAGACATACCAGGGAAAATCAATTTCTGTTTGTATCTCTTTTCACATTTAGTATGTGTAGCAACCGTGTAGCAAAGTAATACACTTTAACATATAGGTGAAAAGCTGGGGCAAATACCGTTCTTGCTTCCTGCCTGTCTCTGTGCCTGAACGTTTGCTATTACTGTTTCCCAGCTGCTACTTGGTGTTGTGTCTCACCTGTCTTTGCTAGGACTGCGAGCTAGGGCTGGGATAGTCAGACAGCTCAGTTCCTGGCCGTTCCTGCCTCAGATTCTAATACGTTCTTTGCTACTTTGTTTTTCCCCATACTGTTTTCCATGAACTTGAGCGTCAGGCTTCAGGGAGAGCATGCACAGGTAATTGAGTTCCAGCCTTTTCTACTCAGATAATACAGTTAAAGCAACTTCTGACTCCTGAAGAGAATTACAACTCTGTATAAAGCTAGAGCAACTGTTGGGCACTGAGACAAGGTAAACAACTGCACGCTGTTTGGAGATTTCCAAACCACTTGCAGCAATCCTAACTGGGAATGTAGTGCTGACTCTGATTCTATCAGATTAGGGGATAAACTGCTTAAAACTAATAAAAATGAGATAGATATTGTACACAGCAGCAGATATTCTTTAGACCTGTTGAAATAGCTGATGAGCAGAAGCTTATTTAAGAAATGAATTTTCATTTGCTCATTTTACTGGTAGTGTATCTGCTTTGTGTGTTGAATGCAGATTTCAACCCCCCACACTTCTAATCCAATTTCCTGCCCTGTATTTGATGGATACCAGTTATTTTGTCAGCTGTTCTGTTTTGTTGTTGTTTATTTTTGATGTGTTTTCTTTCCCACCATCACGGTATCAATAATTGCTTCAACGAAGAATGGAAAATCACCTTTTCTCTTCATCATCTTTTCAAAAGAATCAATTCCTTCCATCCTGGGCAGAGCAAAGCTTCCTATCTTTATCTTCATTGCCTAACAAGGAGCAGATAGGAGTCTTGATGCCTATTACAGAAATTGGATTAAGTTGAGTAGATCCTGTTCCCAGAAATATCCTCACTCATTACAAGTCAATTTAGCACTTTGCAAATGATGGTTTTCAAGTCAGAAACTGAAACAAAAGATCCAGTGGTTTTATGTGTCTCATGATTCTGTCATAAAACTCAGTGGCTTTGCTTGATGACTTCTTTTGATGTCTTTTTTTAATCACTTGCACTTTGGATTACAGAAAAGAAAGCAGTAAAAGCACAGCATTGATGGGTTTTATTTTTCTGACTGAAAAGAGTATGCCTTCCTTGCACAGGGCTTCCATCTCACAGCTTACAATAGCAGTTTTCCCTCTGAAAAGGGGCATGTTCAGAACAATTGTCTGGACTGAGTGGTTACTGCTTTTCAGAAGGAGAAATGAAAGATTTTAGGGTGATAGGTGGCATAGTGTTATCTAGATGATGAAGAAGGGGAAGAGTGTGCATTTCAACTTACATGCTGTCTAGACTGTTCAGAAGGATGTCCATGGTCTGTCTGCAGCACATAAAAATACTTAAGTCTGTTTAATCCACTCTGTGTAATAATAGAAAGTAGAATTGAATGATCTCAGCCATGAATTTGTCTCAGCTAGAAGGAACTTTGGTGGTGGGATGCTACCCAGTTGTGGCTCACAAATCACAAGATTGTGCTATGAATTTCAGTGAATCTCTGGTGGGTTTTTTGTTTGTTGTATTGGTTTTTTGTTTGTTTGAGGCTTTTTAAAGCAAATTAGGTATGCAAGATTCAGTTTTCTATTATGTATCTGTTGCTGTTGATCTGAAGCATAGGCTAAATTGGCAAGCTTTAAATCTATCTGCAGTTGAGAAATCTGTTCATAGCAATTGATAAGGTTGTTTGCAGTTGGGTTGCTTTAGAAAATAAGGACTTATTGTGTGCTAATCTTGTGGATTGCCGTAAGCAAGCACAGATCTTTGCAGTATGAGTTGCACTGAGGTGACTGCTGGTAACCCTTCTGGTATTTGTGTTAAAAATGGTGTTGCAGAGAGGCAGAAGGGAATTTGGGGGAAAAAAAGAAATGAAGAACTTTCAATATGGATAGAGACAGTGCTGACTGCTGACACTGCACTTGAGACCCGGGTAGTGTGTAGGAGGTAAACTAGGCTTTAATTTCTGGGATTATATGTGCAACTGTAGATAATCTCTTTCCTTCAGCCCGTAATCTGTTTAAATAGTTTTTCTAAATGCGATTTAAATGCTGTTGGTTACACTGAACAGCATCTGTATTCAAATTGTGTGAACGTCGAAGGTTTTGTGAGCGCCTTCATAAGTCTGAAATCACCATCTGATTGTCTGGGAAAACAAACTCGGCAACCAAACAGCTCCGCTTATCCTTCCCTGTCGTCGTTTATTTCCAGCTTGTTCTTTCATCTCTAATCCTTTCCCCTCCATTAACGATTCATAAATTGGATGTTTTGAAAACAAGGCCAGACCTTTTTATTTTCCATGCTTCTTTAAGCCCAGACATCTGTAGTAACTTGTATTCGTCAAACTCTGCTGCTTGAGATCTGAAGCTGATGTGTGGCTGGGAACATGGTGTGTGCGCCATGGCCTCGCTGCTCCACACCGCTGCCGTCCCCTCAGTGGTGCTGAGGCACAGGTGCAGCGCTGCTCTCTGATACCCAGGCGATGAGTGAGCAGTGGATTAAGATCCATCCCTTAGCACTTAGGGAGGAGAAGTTAAATGTCAAAGCTGTTTAAATGATCGCTTAAAATCTTTCCTTGCCAAATCTCTCTTGCAGGGTGATGGCTTTTGGTTCCTTTTAGGGGTGCAGAGGAGGGCAGGAATGCTGCATTTGCTCATTTTATGCCTGTATCTTTTGAAGTGCTGCTTTGGGCTGTTTTTACAGTCACCGTTTTCCAGCATAAGATTGTAGTATCTTATTATATACAAAGCAATTTGTTTACAGGCTGGTGAGACTTACTGTTGTGGAATGTACAGTATTTGCTTCCTTTTGTTTCGTTGTAGATCCTACTGCCAACTTCAGTTCTGTAGGTAGTTGGTGAAACAGGATATGGCTTTTTCTCTCATAATGTAAAGTCAGTCCTGTGTTTAGCTAGCTTCTGTTAGATGAGTTTATGTGAAACCATTTGCAGAATGGTGATACTGGCAAAGCAGTAGAACTGCTGAAAGGCTGGGCACTGTCACATGCCCACAGAAGTTTGCTGTTAATCTCGTTCTAGCAATCTCACAGCGCACAGCACTTTTCAAGTCCCTTTGAGCTAAGATGCAGCTTGTGGGAAGCACTTAAGATCTTTCAGGATGTGTCTTTTGGCCCCTTCTTCCTGCATGTACTGCAGCTCCTCATGTAGAAAGGGAATGGTTTAGTGCAGATTCTTTACTTGCACTGGTTGAAATTCTTTGTAACCACAGAAGAAATGGCTCATTTGTTTCTCATTTCACTTTAAGCATTTGGATGTTTTTCACTTGTTGGTTTGCTTTCCTGAAACTGTTCTAATTATCTTGTTACTCACATGGAAATTAAGGAGTTCAGCTGGGGTAACAGAAGGTATTCTTGGCGTTCATTATCATTTGTACTGTTTTTGTAATAAGCCCTGGATTAGTTGTGAGAAATGTGTTTGGGGAATGCCGTACAGAGATCCTCGCACGCTTTGTTTCAGCATATCATTCAGAGTTGAGCTACAGTCCTTTGCTTTGGGATATTTCTGCCACGTCCATGGGTCACGTTTTGTTTGGTATTTGATACCCGTTGTTGCCTGCCCCTTCAAACGCACAGCCTGGTGGGTGGTGGAGTTATTTATTTCCCAGGAAAGCAAGTCTGAAAAGAAGGAAGGTGGAACTTTGTCGGCATTCTAGAGATTTGTAAATCCCATTCAAGGGCACTTACTTGAGTTGAATAAAAGATGCTCTGTAATTCCAGTTGCCTAAAATACACATCATGTATTGTGCTTGTAGATTATTGACTATGATGAAGAGAGAACTGTTTATACTTAGAGGGTTTTCTGAGCTTTCATGGCCTGTTGCTCCTCCGCACCTGTTGGGCTTCTTGTTAACTGTCTTTTTCAGACTTGGGGAGATACCTGCTTCTTTATAGAAACAGTTTCACTGGGATGCCAACAAAATGCTTATTATGACTACTTTGTAACTCTGTAATACCGAAATGCAAGTCTGATGAAAGCTGTTACTGCTGCTACTGGCTGAGCAAAGTAGAATGAATTCATACGAGAAATGGAGGTTCTGTGCTTTTTTTCCTTAAATGGCTGTTCAGGTTTTTGGATCGGTCACACCCATCCCAACCCCCAAATAACATTATCGTGTATTTCAGTTGCCAATGTTTTAAATGTATTTATTTATTTAGGCGTTTGAAAGGGATGTTCTTGCTGATTCAAGACAACACCGTTCTGTCCGGGACTTTACACTGGGGATAAGGACATGGGACGCCTCCTGCCAGATTCCAGATGGTTCATTACAACTGACATCTTCGTTGACAACTGTGAAAAGGAACTTTGGATTATTTTATTTTATTTTTGTGGGAAACCACAATCCCCAAACTGTAGGACACATCAGGTAATAAATCCAAATACTTACTTTTCTGTATATTGTTTGATTAAATTATTTTCTTCTCAGAGGCTTGAAGCATGTAGAACATACTCTTTGTTTCCTTAAAGAAATGGAACGTTCTTGGTTTTAAATCTTATACCCCAGTTGAGTAATGGGAATAAATTGTATTTTGCATTTCATAGGGAAAACTAGGGTGGTTCCATTATTGGCTTTAATCATTAGAGTTCTCTTTATTATAATAATTATAAGTGATTGTTATTAATAACTGTAGATAATTTTCATAGTAGTTGCTGTTTCTGTCTGTCTTTGCTTGTGAGAGAGTGCTTAATTAATCTTAAGGCTAGTTTCGCTACGTTTAGTGTGTAGAGAGCTCCTGCACTCGGAACCTGTCCCACTGTTACTGGCAATTAGGAAGCTTAACATTTTAATGCTTGTTCTATTTAATTTACCTACTTACTCTCAACTCTTTATGTGTAATTCTTTCTTCCTTTCAAATTAGTACATCTCTCCTTGTTTCTGTTGGAACCTAACTTGATTTGGAGCATTGGAATGCTTAGGAATTTGTTTTTAAAATGCAGAAAGGAAAATCCACAAGTGTCATCCAACAGCACAGTGCTTAGTTCTCTCATGTAGAAAGTGATGTGCTTCTGCTAGAAGTGCTAAAAAGAAAACAATCGCTCCTTCCTTCTGGTATGAGACAGGGAGAATGTAACAGGAAAGCAAATCTTCACAGCAAAACCACTTTTATTTTGGGTAGCTGTTAGGTATGTGTATTTCTTTAAAAAATATACTCAGTGATTGACTTTTTCTTTGTCCTAAAGGTTCCGTGTTTCTTGTAGAATTTTAAAATAATCTTTTCTAATGAGGATGTCTGATATTCTTACTGTAAAAGATGAAACTGATGCAATGAAGGGTTCAGAAGCTGAATTTAAAGATACAGACCCAGTTGAAAACCTTATAAAATCAGGAAGTCAGGAGCAGATTCAAGTGGAAAAGGATGAAAATTGTCCTGATAGCAAAAACAATATGCCGGTAAGAAGCTTTTCTCTTTATTTTTCACTCATGTATTGTGTTAAGTGAGTCTTCCTCATTGTCTTCTCATTTTTATCGTGGTCTCCTTACATGTTACTTTGACACAGACCAGGAGAACTTTTATTCTTCTTCTCTGTTTAAGTTCGTATATAAATATGAAGGTCAGTCATTTTTGATTGTTTGATCTGGATAAGGGGTTTTCAGGCAGGCTGTCTGTTATTTATGCTTTCGTGAGTGCACGTGTGAAGCCGAGTCAAGGCTTTTCTATTATAGCAGAGCAAGGGGAAAACTTGGCACTTCAAACATCTTCAGCTGTTGCTGAATATTGGCTATATTTCAGAGAATTTGCTGTATTGAGAATACGCTGTGTAGAATAGTAGGATTTGGTCAAAACACTGAAATACTGAGCGCTGCTAGGATGGATGAAGCACTGCAGAACAGCTCAGCATGCCTATCCTGAGTAAGAGTGACCAACCCAGGGCTCCCGAGCTATGGATGGCTCAGGTTTAACTCCTACAGAATAGCTGTCCTGCGTGAGACTGAAGTAATCAGATGTCAGCGATCCAAGTCCTGGGTGTTAGAGGAATCAAATCAGCAGTCTGGGTCCAGCCACTCTCCCTGCATCAATGGCGGAGGGAAACAGTGAGCTTTCGTCCCATCTTGGCTGCCAGCCAGCACTTATGTGCCTTCCCTTTTCCTCAGTATTCCCCCACTTCACAGCTGTGGTGTGTGATCCGTCAGGTTGGAAAGGTTAGGTTGTCCTAGCAGAAAAGTTGGTACGTATAAATGTGTGATCTTTGCAAGGCAGGAGATATACCTACAAAAACTTGTGGCATCAAACTTCGAGTAAGAAGTACAGGAGGTAAATACTGTGAAGTCATCTTGTATTAAGAAAGCGAACACACCAGTGTTAGCACCAGTTAAGAACGTGTGGCAGCATATTTGGTACCTCTGAGATTCAGTTATGCAGTTACCATGTACGCTCAGGAGCCCTAAAAGATGGGGCTGTCACAGGGACAAACTGGCTGCCTTCTGGCTGAGGCCTAGAAAAAAATCAGATTTCTAAGAAAACATGGAAGCTTGTTTGAGAAGAAATTAACTTTCTATAAGAGTTCTTCCATCTGTGGGTTGTTAATCAAAAAAAAATTATGATAAAAATTGTGATCAGGGTATGGAATATGCCAGTATTATTTTGTGGGCTGCAAAAACAGGAGAGTGGCTTATTAGATTCTTGTTATTGAGAACTGAATAAAACTTTCTTTGGGGACTAGCTTTGTTCATGATGGCAATTCAATATTCTGCTGAGTGAAGTAAGCTTTATCTGCTAGTTTAAACTGCTTCCAAATGAATCTTGTCAACTACTGTAATAACACAGTTCTACTCTTTAATATCTTCTGACTTTATTAAAGCTGGTATCAGTGTCAACAGATAGCTTTATGGAAAAAAAAAGTCCTTAAAATGAAGTACTTTGCTTGTAACATACGAGAAACAACTACTGAAACATGGGTAGATATTAGAGCTGAGCTGTTAATCTCTTTAATCAATGGAATATCCCAGTAGTCATGTAAAATGAATGTATGTGGTTTCTTCTCCAGCAATTCAGTAACTCGGAAGAATCTCATTCCAATTTTCTCATTCAACAAATAGTGTGGAAGCTTCTGAGGCTCAAGTGGCAGATTGCCTTCCTGCAAGCAGGCGTTCCTGCACAGGGAAATGAAACTGTCCATGGCTGTGGGCTTTGCTTTAACTCTGGCTTCTTTGTCAGGGGTTTTGGTTGGTTGGTTTTGTTCTTGTGTGGGAATAATATCTGGTGGCAGAGATAATTATGTAGCATACACAGCAGGAACAGCTATGTAAAGAAAACGTCTTTTTGATGCAGACAGTTCTACTGTCTTTTTCATTTAGTACTAATGTGAATGTCGTGTCCAGGAGTCTCTGTCAGAACCAGAACATTGCCATTACATGAATAGTGCAATTAAAAATTGAGCTAGTTGTCTGAGGGTGTTGATTTCAGGAGTAGCAGGGAGACAGTCAGCTGTGAAGCGGAGCCTAGTCAGTGTAGGGCTTCACAGCTGTGTGTAACTGCGGTCTGTGAGAGTTAATGTCACTCGTACTGTGGTAGCTGATAGTGCAAATATCTGTTATACACTTGCTTTCTAACTTGCAGTTTAATTTCTTCACGATCAAGTAAGAAACTGGCTACGATTGTTCCTCTGTCTAAACCTATCACAGTTTGTATGCTTCTGGGTCTGTGTAGTTTAATAACAGGTCATTATATTTTTACATACAGATTTGACTAAATTCTAGATGATTTTGAGACGTTGTGCACTAGTCCCCACTTTGCTGTTGTGTACAATGGGAGTGTGAAAAATGTCTCCTTAGAGTACATGGGTATCTTTCCCAATCTTTTTAAGCAGTGTAAGAGTGGCACAGACCTTTTTGTTTCTCTGTTCCACAGCTGAGTTCTCTGAAGCCTTTCTTTGCCTCATTCTTAGCTATTTTGGTCCCTTCAGTATTTACCTGTCTTTGTTTCCAGAGTGTGGCTTACTGATTTTTAACAGGCCCATGATTGGATCGATTCTGTTCAGCTTTTGAACTGTTGAAAATGCTTCTGTGGCCAATGGTGAAACTATTTTTCCAATTTTATCATTAGTCATCCTCTCCTGAGTCATGGGAAATTGCTGTCAGCACTCACCAGTACAGGACAGCAAGTAACCATCGATCGTGTTCTTTCTGTCATTGCAAAGCTATGTACAGTTGTTAGGTAGGACACTAACGCTTAAGTGGTTTTAAAATCAGTCTAGTTTAGTAGAAAGGTGAAAACCTCTTCTGTTCAGGTCTGCCACAAGTCATGTCTGCCCTCTGCAATGCCCAAGCAGTAAATCAGAAATACACAGACCTTTTCTCAAGATTTTTCATGCTCCTGTGTTTGCCAACTTGTGCCTGACCTGATTTTATCCAGTTTCTTTATAGCACAGAATGATGGAGGAAGGCATGTTGATGTTCCAGACCTTTACTCTATATTTGGTACAATTGAAGTGCAGGGTAGTTAGGAAAAAAAAGTCAGATACTTCCTCTGAAGGCCCCTGGTTGTATTTGGCTGTATGTGTTTGGTAAGCTATCTTAACTTCCGTTTTATTTTGCTGGTTGCTCTGTGTTAATTAGTTGGAAATGAAGCAAAGTACTTTGTCTCAACGGTTTTTTTTAGTTAAGACAAAAACCTGATCAGTGTTTCATTATGCAATTTTTTTGTAACGCTTGCTTTTAAAGTGTCTTGACATCATGCCCAAAATTACTGATTATGGGGCATAAATACATTTTTAATCTTGCTTTCAGTAACACAGTGTTTTCTCAGGATGGTAAAACTCTTTCAGAGCTGCAGATATGAAGAAGTTGCTTAACTCACTATGGATTAGATACTCTAAAGCTCTAAAGCAGCTAAAAAGAATGTAAAGATGCAGTATAGGAGCAAAACTTAGCAAATACAGGAATTGTAGCTCCATGAATTTTAGTTCTGCTCCAACATGTTCCTGTCCTGGAACTCCAATGGAAATGTAATTATTCTCTGCCACTCTGGTTTTGTACAAGTAAGGATCTGGTTCCAATCATCTTAAAGTTTCATGAGTGAAGTTACTGTTTATGTCCCAGGACTTTGGTTTTGTATCTCCTTGCAGCATAGACCTTTTCTCACATGAGTTGTCCATGCAATCCAGCCATACCAAATCCAGTCTGGTACTTACCCTCACAGTTACAGCTGGATGTGGGCGTTTGTTCTTCAGGTTTTGTTATTCTTGAAATTATACAGGAAAGCAAGGAATTGAGGCCTGTTAAAGAGTTGTTTTACAAGGCATAAAAAGATTTGGTTGCCAGATAACAGGTCTTCATATGATGAGTGGGTGACATTCATCTCATGTGCAACTCTGAGGTTGGATTCATTTCAGACATGAGAGGCTCTCTCTCCTGCAGGGCCCCTATACCCAGCTCTGCCCAGTGTGACTGCTATGGATTGGTCCCTAAAAATTGTCACATGCTTATGAAGCTAAGCAGCAAAGTATTCAAATACTTTCATTTACTACACTCAGTGCCCTGTAGTTGAACTCAGCTAGGGTAATTGGTGCAGGATGAATTGATAAAGGGTGGCAAATCATCCCATTCCTAAAGCTCAGTAGCTTGATATGATGCAAACTTTGCTCGGGATATACAAAGTGCCAGCTTTCAGTAAACTATGCATACTTTCAGCAGAGCTGATAGAAGGACAGAATGGTTTTCAGACACCAGCAAGGCTGTATCTATTGCTGAAGGTATAGGAGAAGCTGAACTGTCTTTGCTCAAAAACTCGGCAAGCTCAGTTCAGTTTGCCTTCAGTGCAGCTATTTAAAGTCCTTTACACAGTGAAATGAGTAATATTTAAATGAGCAGCCCTTCTGCTCTTCACTGAAGCTGGGGCAAAAAAGACACTTGATACTTGAGGAAAGTGACAGAAAATAGCTGTTCTTCTTTCATGGCTTTTCATAAAAAAGGGAATATTGTCCGTTAAACAAGATCTGAAACAGTGTTACAAGTGTTACAAACATAAGGCTTACCCTTAGTGAGACCAGTTCTATTGAAGGCTTGTATATTCCTCAGTTTGAGTTCTATAGTGAACCAGTACTGAAACTGTCAGAGCACTGAGTGCCTCTGTGCCTGCGCAGCTATCACGGGAGTTTGTTCAACCTGGCGGTGAGAAACCCGCCGCACGCTCCGTGGCTCTGAATGTACATTCAGTGATGCACGCTGTCCTACAGGGGTGCTGATGTTCTCTTTGAAAAGGAACTATCAATAAGAGAAGGAATCTGGGAAGAGAGCTGTGTTTGTGGCTAGTAAACTACTTCACCAAAGCGTTTTAAAGTTGTTCTTTATAGCTCCTGATCTTCTAATTATCTAGAAAATATAAATTAAATACTAATTGGAACATATATTAATTGCCTTGTAGAGGCTTTTTTCCTTTCTTCTTCCTTCTTCTTCCATACCATCATTTTTCCAGAGAGGTTTCAGGAATAGGAGGAAAATTTATAAAAACAAACTCGTGTTACCAAGGAAATTGGGACATGGGAATTTTAAATGCAGGAGATAGCAGGGAGTTTAAACTACATGGATCTTACTGAGTGAGATTAACGCTTACCATTTGTTAGAGTTCTTTTGTTACATCTTTTTATAAACATCTTCTGTTACAAATGAAGAAAGAGAACTTGAGAACAAGCACAATGAAGAAGGGAAAGCATACAGTCCTTCAGCTAGCAGCACCTGCTGTTGCTTTCATAGTCTTGACCATCAGACCAGTAATAACTGTTAAAACTTTCTCTGTTATGCAGACTTTTATGTGAATAAGTTGAAGTATTAAGTTTAATATAAACCTTTTCTGTTGTGCCTATCATTCAGCGGCCAGTGCAGGCTTTTGGACAGACAGCAAAAAGGTCGAAGGTACAGTAGCCTTGTGTGCTGGCATGCTGAGGAAGCCCTCCGTGCTTGATATGAAGCCTTGTTACGTTGTGAGCAGTGCCTTTAGTTTTGCCCTTTCTTTTCTGGCGATGAAGCTTTGTTTTATTCTGTTGGATTTTTTTGTCTTGCCTAGTTGTCTGCTTTTGTGGTTTGCCTTTATATTTTTGGTGGCTTTTTATTGTTATGGACAGAAACACTTTCCAAAGATTTTATTTACTTTCTGTTAGATGTGCTCTGTTGTGCTTGATAGTGCCTTCAAAACTGCCATTGCTTTGGTATTTTCTTCCTAAAGGAAGTAATTTACTGAAAATATTAAAAATGCTGTCCTCAGCCTACTTGTTTTACGTAACTTGAATGGAAAAAAATAATGGCATCTTTGTAGAGCTTTGATAAGCCATAGTTTTTAATTTTACATACTTTCCTTCAGTCAAACACAAAGTTAAAGTTAGTTCGGAGCCTTGCTGTATGTGAAGAATATCCACCACCTCCTACAGCTGACATATCACAGGACCTCCAGGTAAAAGTCGCATTACTGAAGTTTCTGAAACAATTTGAAGTGTCTTACTATTCAAAAGAAAGTCGTTTGGGTGCTCTTTAAATATGTAGATACCACATTTAATTGAAAAAAATCAGTACAGCTTTGATAGAGATGGTGATTTCTGGTAAAGAATCTGCTGCTTCTGAATCTTCTGAGCCACAGTGACTGGTGTCGGGGAGCGCAAAGAGGGAGGCTTTGTTAGTTCGTTCAGCTTTCCAGCATTACAGTGCGTGGTAGTTAATGCTGTGTGCCTTCATTAAGACAGCTAGAAAAACAGCATGGTTGATATGCAGCATAATTTAACAGCTTTATATTTAGATGATTTAAGCAGTTTAAAATTTTGGTGTTTTGAGTGAATTTATGCATGTTATTAATAACTGCTGGTGGTTCTCTTAACGCATGCCTGAGGTATTGCTGAAGACTAATTGGTTAATATATACTCAAAGAAAATCCTAACTACTGGACAAAATATATAAAATGCTTTAAGGTCCAACTTCTCTGACTTTATCCTTAGAGTGCAATACCGTTACCAGTCCTAGTTTGGGTATGGAAGATGGGCACTGAGATGATTTTCGTGCTGCTCTTGTTTGCACTCCTAACAAAAGTTAAACGGTTCTTCATGTCTTCCTCATAAAGCATACTGACTTATTTTGCTGTTATTTGAAAAGCTTATGAACTGTCTTTTTGTGAAAAGTCTCACTTTGTGTGACAAGCAAAGGGAACCAGTAGGAGCGGGTGAGAATTTGTTGCTGTGGGAGATCCATTTCAGTTCTGGAGAGTGAAAGAGTGAGAACTCTAATTAAACATCATAAGAACGAGCCACAAAGTCTCTGTCTAGGTTTTGTTCTTGGATCTGAGAAAACAGTGCTTTTCCCAGTCCTTCCGTAATGTACTTGAAGAGTTAACTGGAGAAATTTTGAAACTGGGCCAGCTAATTTAATAAAAAATCCAATTCTTGGGAACAGCAGGACGGCACGTGGAGCAAGGGATAAAAAGACAGCGGAAAAATTGATGCCATGTACTGTGATTTATAATCCTGTAATGTTTCCTGTAAGGCTACCAAAACTGACTAGGAGATCAGAGTTGAAGCAGTAGGGCTTAGCTGTGTCACTGCATCTTATTCCAAGAGGAGAGAATCCTCATTTGGTGAGCTGTTCATCCACAGCATATTTCAAACATAAGTCATCAGGAGCTTTTAGAACTCTTGCACTATATGACACCATATATTTAACGGTGTAAAATCACAGACTCTCATAGTAAGCATTCTCTGCAGGTGACATTTGTTGCAGTGTCTTGTGGGAATCTCTCCTTAGCACTTTGCAATATATGCAGCTTATTTTACCTTTGTAATGCACTGATTCTTTATTCTTTTGCCATCCTTTGTCTAAGTTTAGCTGCTGGGATTGTTCTGATTCTGTACACTCTGATATATGAAGCATAAATACTAGTTCAGGATGATTAATTTCAGCTCTTAATAAGAGAAAGCTGGTTTTGTGTCTGTGATATTGATATGGGTAAAGAGCAAATTGATCTTTAAAAGATTGAACTTCTGTAACAAAATGAAACAACCCACAGTGGGAAAAATGAAAACAAAGATGACAGTCAACAAACAAACAAACAGTCTGTAATGATGGCTTAAACTGACTTGTGTAAATTCAGGTCGTAGCTGAGTTCAGACAGTGCTGGTGAAAGCTGAGAACGCAGAACGTAGATCCTTTGAGTAACTGCTCTGTAATGCTTCTTGACTCTTAGCTCCTTATTCAAGTGCATTAAGCTGGAGAAATTTCTCAGATTTTGATGGTTTTGGTTTGGGGTTTTTTTTTGCTTTTTGGCTTTTCTTATTTTAAGTCAAAATTTGGTGATCATCATGCTGCTACGATGAGGATTTGAGATTGGAAGGTCATTTGCTTTACAATACAGAGTCTGTTAAATCAGTATGCTGGCAGAGATCAGCTATCACCATAGTGGGATTAAATGAAAATTCTAAGGAGCAGAAGCTAAAATATTTTTCAGCGGCTTTCCCATGAAGTAGGCCATGCTTAATTAGGTGCTACAGGTTTTAAAGCATGAAATCACAAGAAAATGCCCTTTGGTGCACAGTTCTGTGTCACACTTTGAAGTAGAGTTGGTGGAAGTAGAATTGGCTGTTCAGGTGGCTCTCCTTTTGTAGCTCTTGTTGCAGAAAGAAGCATAAAAATGATTACTTGCCCTGAAACCCTTTGACTGAATTAGTGCTGTGTGATTTTTTAAAAACTTTGGCTGTATGCTCTACACCTGTCCAGTCAGTATTCTGAGAAAATCAGAACAGTCTTCTTAATTTACTTAATTTTGTAGTGTGTTGTTGTAAAATGGAGGATAGCACACTGCGTTGGTAGGTCTGAGGCACAATTAATTTCTTAGTATGACAGTCACCATGCTTTTTTCATGTAGCAGTTGCACAGCTGCTAGGTGAACAGTCATTGTTAACTTTATAGTGACAAGTAATTTGCGTTAGTGGAGGTTGTGCAGAGAGGTGTTTGCATGTGGAACAGTCTTTAGCCTTGGTAAATCGTGCCTATGTTTGCAGGATAGAAGAGTGGTAGGCAAATATTTTGGGGCAGCTCTGTGAGCTGGGCTGGGAAGAATTGGATCTTCTACAATGGGATGGGTAACAGCATAAACTCAGTTACCTCTGGGGAAGCAAAACAGATGTTTGAGAAGCTTCCGGGTAAAAGGAATGGGGAGGTGCTATTACAGGCCAGGATCGGTGATCCACCTCCTGGGACCACTCCAATAAACAGTTGGTCTCCATCGCTCTCATCTTACTATGTTTTTGCTGTCTGAGATACGATAGTCCTTCATTAGTTAGTTAAAGACCAAAGAGGCACAAAGAACAAGATGTTACTTGCCCACTAGTTAGGGAGCCGTTCTGTCACTTGAATTTAAAAGGAAAGCTCTGTTTTGCTCTACCTGGGAAACAGGTTTCGTGATAGTTCACCTATATTGTACAGGAATGTGGGTTTTTGAGATGACTGCATGCAAAGCTACTTTGTCAAAGTACACAAGAGGAATCTAAGCCTTGATTGCATTAAGGTTTGCAAATTCAGCCTTGGTGTATTCTACTCTAAATATTTCATCTTTGTGTGTGTGAATCTGGTAATGCTGGTCTGCCTGTCTTAGAGATTGAAGCAGTTGTTTTGTTCTGTAATGGAGGGGGAAAAGTAGATGACGCACACTACCTAAAAACAGAGGTGTGTAACATTTGACTGAAAACTGGAGTACTTTCTTTATGTCTCAAGATACTTTAGATTCACTTTGAAATAGCATTCAGAGCCTGGAAATGCGTCTACATTCTAAAATATGTATTGCTTTGTTTGTCTTCTCAGTAGTTTTTGATTTGCTAGTAAGTAACTTCATTTTGTTTGGCTAGAGTATATGTGTGATCAGAAAGAAAATGAAGACAGTTACTCTCCTTCATTTTTGCAGGTGACATAGTGCAGAAAGTTCTGCTGCAGATATAAATTGTTTGAAATGATTTCCATGATGACTGACTCTTACTTTTGACAGGAGCAAATTCAAATCCAATTGTCACAGTGTTGTGAAAAAGAAGAAAAGCCTGCAAAAGATGAAACGGAGAAGGAGAAGTCCAGTGATAAATTGCACAGAAAAATGTTATCAAGAGGTTTGCTATCCGTCATTCCGCTTTTAATTTGCATTTTTTATCACTGTTTTCAGAAGTTATCAATGATCTCGTCTGACTTTTTTTGGTGGGAGAAGTCTTAGGGAAGAGTTTTTAGATGTAAAAACTACATTGCTTTGGTATGACTAAAAGTTCAGTTCTGCAGAGTTGCACTAAGAATGCTCTGTTTGCATGAACCACAAGGGACTTTTGCACATGGTAATGATTAATATTCCATTGTATCTTGTTCACCTGGCTATATAGTCATTCACACATGCTTTTGCTAGCATCTAGATTATAAGAATCCTTTGGAGTAAGGACTGAACTCGATAATTAGAATGACAAGTATGATGCATGCATGTTAATATTCCTGCAGTCTGGATTGAAGATCTATTCCACCTGGAATAGAACTGCAAAAATTAATGATCACTGTCTCTGTCCATGTTATCTTTTGCCATCTTTATTGCATGTAAGTTGGCAATTCTTTGAACAGCTCTTGCTTTAAATAAAGGAGATAGAAGTCATATCTAGGCGCCTTGTGTCAACCAATATGTAGGAAATATCTTTAAACCTAGTATTCTTCTCATGAGACTGATAGCACTTGTCTGTCTTGTCTCTTTCTCAATTCCACGAGGCCTTCTTCATGTGATGTTTCTGGCAACCAGGCATTCATGAAACAAAAAGCAGCAGGGTGCAGAACTTGGCTGCATTTATAAATGTCAGTCTTCAAAATGATGCCTGAAGAAACAGATGTGTTGCGTTAGAGCTGTCTTGCTCAGCCTTCGTAGTGTGTGCCCACCTTCTCAAAATTTAAACAAAAGTTGTGCTGTTGCTTCTTAAAAAAAAAAAAAAAAAAAAAAAAAAAAAAAAAGCCTGTCCAGTGAATCTGGTGCTCCTTAGTGCAGCTGTCCCCTACTTTGTTGCCAGTAGAAGCTAATTTGCCAGGACTGTGCTCCATACTAAGCACAGAAAGGCCTAGAACAGCAAGGGCTGAGTTTGAGCTGTGCCTGCCTTGGGCATAGGTTGACACTTAGTAGTTCTTGAAGGAAATCTAGTTCCAAAATTATTAAACCATCTCTAGCTTACAATTCTGAGATCTGTAACTCTGGAATGTGCTGGTGAAAGGGAAGGTTTGCTGTTACAGTATTTCAGTGACACAAATTGTTTTTAGGAGATATTTTATTCTTGTTCTGAAACCAGGGCAAGACAGAAGGCTGTGGGAAATTCCTAAATATTAGGTTGTGGAAAGCAAGACCAATAACACAAAGGTTCTTAACGCTACTGAATACCAATAGTGAAGGCTAAACTGTTACATACTGAATTACAGTATTTCTTTGGGCAACATCCAGTCTTTCTGTATATCAGCTGCTGTCCGTGAAAGTGTATACAACAGTGCAGTGTAGTGTGTTGGAGAAAACTTGGAGGGTCGATGGAAAGAGATGGCTCAAGATGATAATATCCTCCTTCAAAATGTAAGCAGTTTGTTAATAAGACTGACAGTGTTACTGAAGCTTTTGCCTGTTGTGTTATGCTTGAACTGGAGAATTCAGAGAGACAGGGTTTTTCAGCTTCGTTTCTGTTGGTTTTTTTTTTTTTTTTACTTCAAACCTTTTCTCTGGAACGTGCAAGTGTTGCACCATGCCTACTGGTTAAACTGATCCATAAATACAGTGGTCATCAATATTTGGGAAAAAGATAGGTTTGGTGGTTGTTTTATTTCAAAATGTAATTCTGCTCTTTTCCACCCTAACTTTAGATTCCAGCCAAGAGTACACAGATTCCACTGGTATAGATCTTCATGAATTTTTAGTAAATACGTTAAAAAACAATCCCAGGTAAGCATCAGCAAAATCAACTTGCAGTTTTTCTGTCTTTGGTGTAGCACCATCTTTTGTTGGTGTTTGTTTTGGTTTTCATTATTATTGTTATTGTTATTTTCTTCCTCTTAAATGTTTACCACTACATCAATTATTTAGAATGAGATTTTGTTGTGAAGACGATCTGAAACACCAATCCGCTGTAGTTTGTGTGTTATATGAACACAGGTTCAGGACCCTGACCTGCTGTAAATGCTTCTCATGTTTGGTGAGCAAATAATGAGTTCTGTCTGTGTGCAGCTCTATCTGATCAGGCTCTAATACTCTTTAAAATTTGTACTCATTTAGCATCTGCTTGTTAGATACCAGTTTGCCTTCTTTCACTTTAACCTGTCTTGTACTGAATTTAATAGACAGCTTCTTTTAATATGTAATATATAAACCATAGGCACACGTATCTTCAGTGTACACCTCAGAAACCAAATCTGACCTAATCCAAGTCCATCATTTGTTAGGAAAAGCTGACGTGATTCTGTTGCTTTGAAGTTGGCGGTACACTGTCTGTCTGGTTTGTTCTTTCCCTCAACAGTTTAATACTAGATCTGTGGCTTAACATACAAGGCAAGAAATGAGCTTAGTGGAATTGTGCTGCTCTTGTGAAAGATATTCCTGTTATTTGTTAGTTGCTTATATTATAGCTATGATTTACGATGTGACAATGTATTGATTTTTCCATTTTATTGGAGGAGTGGGGGAGGGAACAAAAGAGAAAAGATCATTATAATGGACCAACACTCTTTGTCCTATAGAGAAGGCATTAGTAAAATTAGAGCGCATAGGCCTGTATTAGTCTCTTACTTCGGCCCTACTGGAAGTCATAAATCATCCTAGTGAAAATAAGACATTTATAGGCAAAGGCCTGCTGGGGGTTTACCTGCTATCATATTAAGTGATGTGTGCAAACAGTGACCTTTTGACGGTTAGTTTCATTACATGCTAATGAGATATTGAAATTGGCATATACATTTTTAAGATTATTTTATGGTGTTTCAGCTAATACTCATTTCATTCACCTTCACTTTCAGTTTTTTATATTCTCTTAACATCTTATCACATTGCAGTGTGTGCCAGCTTTTAACTACTCAGTTGTAAGTATACTGTAGGAACGTCTTCCGTTACCAGCACCTACTCAGTCTGTTTCTCTGTGATCCTGTGATTCACAATTCAAGGGGCAGTTGAGGCCTCTGCAAATCTTGCTACCCAACTGCCAACCCAAGTTGCTGACCAACAAGAACCAACCTAGTCACTCTTTCCCTTCTTGAGCCTTCTTGATGACTGCACTTTCTATTGATAGTACCAGGAAGAGATTACTTGCAGGCTGTTTGTACTATGGTTTCTGAGATGAGAACAGTGTGGGCTCAATAAAATACAGTTAGTGGAAAATGAGTACTTCCTCCTAAAGATAAATAAATAAATACTGTGTTGGACACTTGATAGTCCTGTTTATAGTCTTCCATCATTCCTTGATCATAGATACTATCTGTGTATTCTTAAGATGAATACAGCTGGAGTTATTGGAGTATCTCATATGTGAGTTGCTGTGTTTTTATTTTCAGGGACAGAATGATGCTGCTGAAATTAGAACAGGAAATTTTAGATTTCATTGGTAATAATGAGTAAGTACTGTACTCTTATAGGAAAAAAAATTCAACAGTGTTCCTGTTTATTTAATAAAGCTACTATTCCTTTCTTCCAGAGCTCCAAGAAAAAAGTTTCCCCCAATGACATCTTATCATAGAATGCTGTTGCACAGGGTAGCTGCTTACTTTGGATTAGAGCACAACGTGGACCAGAGTGGGAAGTCAGTCATAGTAAATAAAACTAGCAATACAAGAATGTAAGTGTAAAAGTCTTGGAAAAACTTTATGGTACATACATTGAACTCTTGGGATATGTTATGCAGTGATGCTGAATCTGCAGCAATAGGGGTTTGTCTGTTCATTAGGAAGCATGCAGCAAGGAGAGGTGTTCTGAGTGTTACATAATAATGTGATCTGTTTCATGTCTAAAGATTTAGCAATGAAAAAGTATGCTGTCCGTATGTTAAGAGTTGTTGTTGCTTTTCTCGCAGAGATGCCCTATGAACTGCTTCAATAAATATGAACTTACATCAACTATTATCTGTTCAAAGATTGATACCAGCTTCAAGTACCTCCTTTCATTTGGATCAAAGCAGGACCGGCCCTTATCTTAGAATAGGGCCACGTTCTGATAGGGTGAACAGAGGGGAAAAGACTTGCTGAGCTTTGGTTTTTGTACTGTAAAAGTGTACTGCAAAAATTCAGGCTTTGAAATCTGTTGTTGGAATAACACTGCCTGCAAATCTTGCAGCCTCACAAAGTAAAAGTAGCAAGGAAGGCAAACAGTGGAAATGTCAACCAGGTTAACAACTCTGTGTGCTACTTTACTCTGATGGCTGGGGAGTTCTTGGAGAAACTACTAGAAAAAAACTGTTACAAAATGCTAACACTGGAATCAGAGCATCACCAAATTCCGTGCGTAGCTGACACTTCTGTTCTCAGGACCCAGCTATTCTGTATTCTGCACTTGCTCTGTCTCCTTCTCTCACCACAGAAAGATGAAGGGCTGATGTGTTGATTCTATTTAAGTTTTGTGTTGCCTAGTTTCTAGCTTTAACTTAATAAATTTGCATGATGCTTTTTTTCTTTAAGTACTCTGATATGAGCATGAAAATAGGAGTTCACAGCTCCTGCATCCTCATCGTAGACTCTCTGCAGCTTTGAAGGAATAAAATCTTGTTATCCACCCTCATTTAAGGGTCAGTAGAACCGAAATAACATACCGTGCTGAAATTTTACTTAAGCAGATAGTTTCGCTCTCAGAAGTTATTAGAAAGTTATATAGGGCCTAAATATATGTTAGATAAACTGAAGTCTTTTTGTATTTGTTTTTGGTTTGGCTCTACGTACTCTGTCAGAAATTAATTACAAAGGCATACATTTCAAATCTGTTGTCTTTGCATCTACCGGCATCTCTAGACTGAAGCTTCACACATACAAGTGTGGAATAAGAACGTTTAAAATATGATTTCCTGTTGTTGCTGTTTTTTAATTGATTATTATCACTTTTTTTTTTAACTGGCCCCTGGAAGCCCCGTGTAGGCGTAGTTATTAATTAGCAGGCATTTCATCCAACCTGCAGACAAGAAGAGTCTTAATGTTTTCAGTATTCTTATTTTAAATCGCTTCGGATATAAAATAAGAATTTAGAAAGAAAACCTTGGAGATCTGCTCCATGTTGAATAAAACCAAACTTACCTTTTCCTCATAGGCAGATTCCCGGCTCCAGCGCCGATCAGTGATGTTACTGACATCAGCAACCCAGTGCATACTGGGACGTCTCAGTGGAGTGGGAAGTTGGTGATTGCAGGGCAGTAAATTCAGGGACCTTAAAAAGAAAGAGGTAAGACAGTCTAAAGGTTCTCTGAAATGCCTGCTAATTATATTTGGGCATCCAGTAACTAATAGTTAGGCTTGGCTGTTTTACAGAAAAAGATCTCCTGATTTTATATAAATGCCCTGAGCAACAAGTAAAGATACAGAGAAGAGTACACATACATTTTGTCTTTCAATAGGCAAATTCTTCCTGATTGTCTGAGAAAATCTTACTGTAGTAGTAGCAGCTTCATTGTCTAGGTAGTTGGTATCCATTTTTCATTAAAAAAAGTCTGCAAAATATTTCACTTCCTTTCACAAAGTAGATGAAGTACCAAAAGAGTATATATTGCTTCTTCCTCACTTTGATCTCATGAAGCTCTTGCTTGCCCGCACTGTTATCATTTTTCTTCTCTTGTTTATTTCTACTTAATTATGTTTTAGAAGCTTCTAAGTGTCAATGCTTTCTCCTCTCTATGTATCTCCTTATCACCCATTTTTCCTTGATGTGAATTCTGAGGAATATTACAGCTCTAGCAGAAAGCACCTATCTTCACTTCCGTGCATGCCCAATACCCATTGCATGGCCCAGTCTGGATTCAAGAGCACTTCTGGTTCCCCAAGGGCATGTGGTTGCTTCCCACCTTAATTGGAAACTGAAGCAAATGCTTTGAAGGAGGAAGCGATTTTGAAAGCAGGTTTGTCATGTGTCAGGAGCAGGAGTTGTCAGGTGTACACAGCAGTACACGGTTTTGGTGTTTTTCCCATCGCCCAGACAACCAAAATGTGTCACATCTGTTAGACTATTAAATATATTGTACACATCACTTATGTTAGACTATTAAATGTATTGTACAAGTTTCAGTTGGTTCCACCATGTATCGTGTGTTTTTACAAGTCCATAAATTTTTCTTTTTAACAACTTTTCGTAGACCTGACCAAAAGTTCTGTGAGCATATAAAGGATGAGAAGAGCGATGACTTTCAGAAGCGGTACATCCTTAAAAGAGATAACTCTAGTTTAGACAAAGATGACAACCAGGTGAATAAATATTACTTTCCACTTCTGTTTGTTGTATTGGACGATGTATCTGTACTACTTTCATGTGTAAGCTGACACTTTGTCACTTAATTTAGATGAGAATACGATTAAAAGATGACAGAAGAAGTAAATCCATAGAAGAACGTGAAGAAGAATATCAGAGAGCTAGGGAAAGAATATTTGCACAAGACGTACGTATCAAAGAAAACCATGCTGTCTTTTGTATGAACACTTCACATACATGTGTGTGCTTGTTAAGAGATGTTTCTTCTCAGGAAACTTTCTATATCAGAAGAGTACTGAGCAGGTAATCATTAGTGTGGCTTGAACTCAGTTTTTAAATGATACTGAAGTTTCTGGGAAGTTACTGATTTTTCTCTCATCGTTACTGCATGAAGCCCACGGAAACATTGAGAACATTTTCACATATTCTTCAGCATTTCTGCCTTCAGTGCATTATTTTGCCTCTTAATGAAATTTAGGTTTGATTTTGGTACTGTGGGCATTACAGGTGTTACTGAGAGCGATAGTTATCGTTTTCATTTGTTTGTTCTTAGACACAGGTGAGAAAAACCCTTTTATTGCGAACGCATCTTATGACCAGTAACAGTAAAAGAATTTGAATTTCCACATGTGCAAACTGAGTCAGAAATCTGGAAGTCTGGTCTCTCTTGAGTGGAGTTAAGTGGGATAAAAATTCTGCAGCTCTAGTTTAGTTAATAGGTTTGTGGTGTTAATGATGTGTGAGCCATACAAATCCATTAGCTTATTCCAGAGCATCACATAGTGCCACTTAGTAAATTATTGTTCAGCCTTGTATTTTTTGCAAGTAGAGTTTCTGTTTCAGTCAATATTATTAGAAGAAAATATTGTCTTGCGAAGTTGGTCACTTCTAACCAACTTTTCTGCCATTTATCTGTAGCTGTCACACGTGTAGTGTTCTGTAGGTGTAATGAGCTCTGAGAGGCTAATTTGCTGAACCCACGTATTTTCCGAAAATCATTTTGTTCACCCTGGTTACCAGCAAAAAGGATGGAGTCTCAACCTTTTCCTTTTGCATACCATGTATTGTGCCCTTAGAAAGCTTTGTACCAAAAGTTAAAGTCCTTGTTAAGGACAATACAATTAAAGTTGTTAATAGCCTTTTTTGCTTTTTACTGTATGTGTGCCTGTATCTGATGAATTCAGTACAGTTACTGCAGTAGCCAGTGGTATTACTGTACACTTGCAAGCAGAGGAGAAGGCAACCAAGATCTTGGTAACAGACCTGCACAGTCACATCAGCTGGATGTTGCATGGAGGAAAGGCCTAATTCAAGGAATTGCAGCTTCAGAAAAAATACTGATAGACATTAATTGCTCAGCCCTATTCTAAAGTGAACTTCCTACAGATAGGTCTTTTTTACTGGCTTTTCTTCCCCCCTTAACATGGAAATTATTCACCAAAGAGGTTACGTTTTCAGGCAGTTTTATATATAAAGAAAGCTTTCTTTACATTTTTTATATATAAAGAAATCAAAGTTCATAGCTAACAGAAAAGACTTTAAATTGCAATTTGTTTTGTTACTGTGCTGTGATAGGAGTTCTAGGTGCCATTAATACTTATTTCTACACTCTTTTTGCCACTCAGTCCCTGTGTTCCCAAGAGAATTATTTCACCGATAAAAGGTAAGTAAACTTGCATTTCGATTCTGTCTCACTTTTCTATTTTCTTAATAAATATTAAGCTATCTTATTAAAATGCCAACAGAATCCAGGAGGAAGAAACTAATAGTACACAACAAAGACGGCAGATATTTAGGTATTTGATGCATTCTCTAAAAATATATATATATATCCCCAAGTATTCTGCATGCGTTTCACCTTTTTTTCCTTCTTTTCCTTTATTTTGCAATTGATGCTTGTGCTAAAATTTTAGTTTATCACTTGCAGAATCAATAAAGAAACATCAGGGAGATCAGCCAACAGCCATCAGAGCAGTACTGAGAACGAGCTGAAGTATTGCGAGCCCCGTCCCTGGAGCAGCACCGACTCTGATAGTTCCATCCGCAGTCTGAAGCCAGCTGTAACGAAGGCCAGCAGCTTCAGTGGGATCTCAGTTCTGACAAGAGGAGATAGCTCTGGAAGCAGCAAAAGCACAGGCAGGCTCTCTGAGACAGGTATTACAAAATCTGTACATAGTTACCCAGCAGTACCTGCTGGTTTGATATTTGACACACATTGTAGATGTGTGCTCAGTATTGGCCTTGGTCTTGTAGGTGCTCCATGCATACAGCTCCCTCTGGTCGCAGCGGGTGCTGCATGCTTAGAGTGACTACTGACCGAGGCCTGTAGTGTGTAAGTGCCTTGGAGAGCTAGAATTCAGGTGACAAATTAAATGAAGACTTTTGACTTAGGAAGTAGAACTTAAAACTTAATTACTGATGGCTTTAAACTAAATACATTACAAAATTACAAAGAACTTGAGGGTACTTATCAACATATGCACTTAATACCAAATCAAAATGTATTTGGAGCTCAACTCTAGTTTCATCACAGCAAAGCTGCTTTGTGCAGTCTTAAGAATCTGAGCTGCTATCCTGCTAGTGTAATACAGCATAAAATCCTATAAATCACTGTTTGTTCTGATCAGTACCATTGCCAGGATTTAAATGCTTAAAAAGTTTACTTAATTTTTAGATTGCTGAAAAAAAGAACAGAACAATGGAACAAAATGTACTGCCTGATTGTAAGACTCAGAAATTCTGGGAAAAAGAATACTGTTTTTTTTTTTTTAAGCCTTTGTGTTTCAAAGGTGTGCTCACGTGTAACTAATGTGAAAGCAAAATCTCAGAAAATAAGGATATAAATTTCTGTGAATCAAAAGTGACGTTTAGTAAATATTTCTATTCCAAATGGTAAATAAATTTGCTATACGAGATAATCTTCGCTGTGCAGAATTTTGAGTCTTGAAGTAGATGGGTGCGTTACAGTTGTGCTCCTTTGAAGTTGGAAGTAGAAATCAGAAAAGAAGAATGTTACTGTTTATCTGTGTTGTAGTTGGCCTTCCTGTCATTCATATAGCTTGTTTCTAAGGAGAATTTGTGAATTTTTTTACTTTCTCTGAAACTTCCACTACATTGCAGGGATACTACCACACCTAATGCAGTACATTTTCCACTGTGTGTAAAAAATATGTTCCAAGAGTACTTCTACATCTGTTTTGGAACTGTGATATCATGTACATTCTCAGAAACCTCTTTTTTAAAAACATTTATTGCAAGAAAAAATGTTCAATTTTTGATTAACGATGTAATTGGCTTTAACTATGATGACTTCAGGCTAATTTCTCTACATAATCTAGAAGTGGTTACCTTTGTTAAGAAATCTAAACAAAGTAACTGGTAAAATCAGGAGCGTTTTCTGAAGCTGAGGTAAATAGAAAAAAAAGCTAACAGCATCAGCAAATGCTTGCAGCTATACTAACTTTTCATACTAACAAATGAAAAGCTTGCAATTAGAATGTTTTGTGAAGGACAATAAGGTGACTTAAAATGGTAGATATGTTTTACCCCAGTCTTCTAGATTGTATAGAAGCTGCTAATAAGAGTTATTACATTTAAACTTCTGTATTCTAAGTCCTGCAAGTGTCATAGCAAAGACTTAATTAAAAGTATGCTGGATTGTATGCCTAGAGGTCTCTAGAAAACAGTGCAATTCTATAGACCATTCCATATTGGACTTTTGGAAGACTGCTCTTGTCAGCATGCATTAGCTTTCAGAAAGCTCAGGGTCTGGTTCTCCACTGCCTTGCAATGTTTATAGCCATTCACAATTGTAAAATAATTGCTTTCACTAAGCTGTTTTGTAGTCTTTTTGAACTTCAAATAAGACTAATTCAGGTTAAAAATACCATATTACCTCATTTTTCTTTTAGCTGCATTTTTTATTTCAGCCTTAAAATTGCCAGGGGAGAGGGGAGGTTGGGAAGAGTGTGTTGGGATTTTTAGTATTCTGCAGTTTGTCCGTCAGGTGAGACAGATCTCAGGCAAGTAGTAGCCACAAAAAAGTAGTCGTTCCTTGCATGCAGGCTGTGTCTATAGAGCATGTGATGTAAGTAGCATATCTGGAGGGACGTTTGGCTGAAGGGATCTGAGTTACCCAATGGCCTGCATGTATACAATAGCTGTCACTGTGTGTGCATAACTGGTGTACCTAAACCCTTCGGTACATCCATATGTATGCATGCATCTTTTTGGAATGTGTGAGCAATCGGTTATAAGAACTGTGGAAGAACTGCACTGTAGTGCATGTGCATGTATACAGACGTCTTTTCTGACCAGAAATCAGATCTAGAGATGGTTGAAGTGCAAAGCAGTGCTGAATTGACCCTTGGTTTACCGAAAGAATCTTATAATGGTATTCCAGGGGAGATGAATGAACATTTCATTGGCAAGGCCACTGTTTAATTATGTGCTTATGCTTAGCTTTAAGGGTATGCATTTAAAAGTGTGTATTTATATATATATATAAGTGAGCATGATGTTTCTGTCTTTAGGTAAAAACAATTTCTCATTACTCCTTTCCTAGGTTCAGAGTCTTCTAGTAGTGTAGGGTCATCCACGGGTTCTCTTTCTCACACCCAGCAGCCTCTTCCAGTGCCAGCTCTAAGCCAGCCTTCTCATGGCACGCCTGCCGTCTATCCAACTGTCAGCACTAGTAACTCTCTTTCCTTTGATGGTGGCATAAATGGGCAAGTGGCACCTACTAGCACTAGCTTCTTTTTGCTTCCCTTGGAAGCGACAGGCATTCCACCTGGCAGTATTCTGATCAACCCTCAAACAGGTTGGTATCTGCTCGTGGGTGTTCTTGTTACAGTTGAGAACTCGGACAAAATGTGCAAGTGTTTATATAAGAGTTAATTTCAGTATTGTCCTTTCTTTTTATTTTTTGGTGTTTGTTCAGTGCACGTGATTTAAAAAGCATGACTTTTATATAAAAGGGATAAGTAAACTCACTGTGGATTTTGCTACAAGTTTTAATTTATAGGTTTAAAGTACTGTAATGGTTACTAGTACAAAGTACTTTAATATGTCATTTATTGTCTAGAATACAGAATAAGGGGAGAGGGAAGAGTTTTTTCAATGCTAATATAAAGCAGTTTCACTGAAGGAAGAGCTCCTGAGCAAGTATTCACACTGACTTGAAGAATTCGTTATCTTTGTTTTGCACATTACGATAAACATTCTTATTTCTGTAAACTCATGGCACTCAATGCAAGAGGCAGAAATAAGGATGGATTATATGTTATTTTCAGTTTAAAACAAGATTAAGTCAATGTTGGTCTATCTGGCCAATATCTACATTTTTAATAAGTAAGAGAAAGAAACTTCATCATGTAGATGCAGAGATGTGTAACTTCTTGCCTGGCTTAAAAAAAAATTCAACCTTTTACTTGCTTGTGGAAGTTAAGGTACACTGAGATTTGATTTTACCTTTTCTGTGCAACACAGATTGTATTTTACTGTTAGTACACAGATTTGTTTCCTTTCTAGATGAGGAAATACTTCAGGATGCATTTCTTATCATTGGATAGAGTTAATTATACTTGAAAATAATTGCGTGTACTTGTGTAAAACTGATTTTTTTCTCATTGCTGCTGTTAAACTAATCACTTATTAAATTATTTCTCTGACGTAGCTAAATAATTTTCTTTAATATAAATCAGTTGCTGTTCTTGTATACAAAACTAGAAAACTATTTGATTAGTGAATCTACATATTGATATGCCACCTAAAGCTTCTCTTAACTAAATCCCTCTAAAGAATAGCTAATGCTGGACCTGATAGAATTTGGTAACAGCTGACTGTAGCAGCCAATTTTTCTAGGCAGCCATTGCATTTCGAGGAGGAAGTGTTTGCTATCTCGGGTACAGATTCTGAACGTAGCACTGCTGACTTTGCTTCTAGGCATAATGGGACCACTGCACATCTTACATGTGAATTTTCCATTGTGATGTTGGCCATCTGAGCACAGGCGTGACAATTTGTGATCAAATTTTGCTAGGAAAGCAAAGATTTCTAGCATCTGTAGGCGTTTGTGTGCTCTGTGCTCTGCAGTAAGTGTGAAGGATATTGGCTCGTTTTTCATATTATGAGTTACAGCATGACCATACTAAAATCTTTAGAGTTGCTGTAAACAAAACAGGTAACTGCAGACATTGGAAGGCTACCATCAGTTTGAAAATAGTGTCATCTTAAACATGATACAGTTTAAGTAGTGGTCTTTGAGTCATCTTCATTTCACTTATGTCTGTGTCAATGTTTTGCATGTGATTAGTTTCACTTTGTTCCTCCTGTACGGTTGGTCATTTCCCAGTTGCGTTGGTGAGACTTCCACAGCAGGAAAGGGCAGAGAAAGAAATGATTGTGAAACAGTTTTTCATATTGTAAGCAGTTTTTACTCCTGCTCTCTTAAGAAAAGCAGTAGAATTTTAGAGTGGGCTGTTTGATGTTCGTTAAAACTAGCTGGACTCTCAAGTTGTGATTCTAACTGAAATGTGGCCTCTTGCTGATCTGCTATTCCTTTGGGTTTTGTTGTGGTTTTTTTTTCTTCCCCCAACCTAGGCAACAAAACAAGTTACTGTTTATTTATAATTTACTTTTGTTTTTTTTAAATGGCATTAATGGGGTGCTTCAATATTGAAGTTGCAAATTATTGAATAGGAGAATAGTATTGCATTATTTCATTGGAAAGCTGAGGGAATTCATCTATGAATAGAAGTACTTCAACCTGGTTAGCAGTTATGGGAATATAAGTGCTGCTTCTGTTTTGTGTCTGTTTTATACAGGTATTTGCCTTTACTCTGTCCTATGTTTCAGCTGATGTTCAAAGCAATTAAAGTTCATTCATTTAATTGCCTTTTAAAAGGTCCTTAAAATACTATTTTAGTAGGGTTGTCCTTTATTGCTTCTGCCCTTTTTCAGTCCACTTAATAAAATAAGTTGTCTGGGCTATCAGGGTATGGTAAATGTTTATCTGTCTTCATTAAGTCAACGCTGGGTTTCTTTGTCTAATGTTTATTTACATGTTTTAGCTGCATGTAGTTTGCCAGTTGACTCCCTTTTAGTTATGGCCATAGTTAAGTGTAGTTGTGGGGATTTGGCATAAATGTGATATGAAACAGTATGACTTTATTTCTAAATGTTATTAATTCATTTTGTCTGCTGTAAATATATTTGTCTTAATTTTCTCCAAACTTGGATAATAGAGCTGTCTGTCTCTGGTTGGTTGTTCTTTTTCACCCTTTCAGGTCAGCCATTCCTTAATCCAGATGGCACTCCAGTTGTGTACAATCCTCCTATGCCTCAGCAACCTGTTAGGACCCAAGTGCCTGGACCTGCACAACAGCCACCTCTTCCCCCGCCACCTCAGCAACAGCCAGCAGCTAATCACATCCTCTCACAGGTGCACATGTCAAATATATGCTGCTTGCATTGATGGTTGATACTGCCATACTGCTGTCTGATAAGGGATTAGCAGGTTTGCTCTGTTGACACGTGTTATAGAAGCAGGAATAGCTGCACAGATATGAGCATGTGGAATTTTTCCCCATAGTTCTCAGAACTGTCAGTTCTCCTAATAACTGAACATGGTAGGCAGTCTTTTCTTAAAAATATACAAAATAAGATGTACTGAAAATGTTGTGGTATCAAGATTATAGAAAAAAGGAAAAGGGGTTCTGTCTTCATCCTGTGACACATGTACTCACACCCACACACACACCCCTGTCACGTGGTCAGCAAGGTAGGCAGTTAGTCCAATTGAAGGATTTTTTCACAAAGCTTACTTTTCAGCCAGATAAATTCTCGGGCTGTACTGTACAAGTCGTACTGCTGGCACCAAGGAGGTAGCTAAGAAGTGGTAGGTGTGAATGCCTCTAATAGCACTTCGGCTTGCCCTGCTTACAGTGGCACATACTGAAGAACAGGCTAGCTCTCTGGTGTTTCAATAGCCACAGTGCACATAAAATATTTCATATTGGGGAATAAATAAAAGTAATATGTTTTAATCTGTGGTTGCTAATAGATTGATTCTGTCTTCAGATGCTTTAAAACAACTTCTGTTTAGAATGCAAGTCTAGTTCTTATTTTATAATTTCAAAACAATCTCTCTCTAAAAGACGTAGGAAATGTTAAGCAAAAGCAATCTGCTGACTTATTTTATAGCCAGTATAATGTGTAACATAAAACAAATGCCTTATTGGCTGTGATTTTGAAAATTACTTTTAATTCTAAGCGGTCTTTAAGTTTAATAAAAAAAAAAAAAAAAAAGTGTCCCTTCCCTTTCTGGTAATAGCTGGAACACAGTTGCTTTTTTGTCCTGTTACAAAAAACTGTTTTCACTTCTCTTATGTTAACCTTGTTTATAAACCTGTTATTTCTTCAGCCTATCCGACCTCTACAGCCTTCTTCCCAGCCTGTTCAGTACTCTGCAGTCTCTTATCCACCCCCGCTCCTGCCAGTCTCCTCTACCCAGCAATATTCTGTGGTATTATATCTTCTGTTCATTTCCTTTTTGCGTGGGTTAATCGTTAGTGGAAGCTGACCTTTGCTTGGGTTGTTTGTAAGTGATGTGTGATAGCAGTGTAATGACTGGCTAGCTTTTGAGTCACAGTAAAATATCACCTGAGTAGTGGAAAATAGTTCCCTGTTAATTTCAAGTTCAAGAGAAACGCATACATTTAAGGCTATTCTATATATCTGTATATAATGATATATAATGTTTTCTTAACTAAGAAACAGCTTTTTCAGAGTTTTGTTGGCCAGTCAATACCTTTTGTCTTTTGACTAATGTCTTTCCATCCATCCTTTCCATCCTTGCTGCTTTCTGTCTGCTCTTTCTTCTGCTAATTGGTTTCCAAGGGCCATCTGTGCTGGGTTTTGTTGAGGTTACTTTTTGAAGCCTCTTTGCCAGAACTCTTAACAGTTCACCAGCATCCCATGTTTTTAATAGATAGAAGATGGAAATGAAATCCATTAGATTCTTGTAAAAATGAGTGTTATTTAAGAATCGTATCGCTGAGGCAAAGTGAAGCCTACTGAAGGAGAAATGTGATCCAAAGCAGAATGTGAACTAGGGCCCAGTTAAAATTGAGGCTTTCCAGCTCCCCTAACTGCTCTACATGTTATAAAATAGATGTATTTGAATACTATGATGTATTCGAAGTTTGTATTTTGCTACTGTTTGCAACATAAATGATGTCATGTAATAACAGATGCTTATTAATCGGAATTCAACAGCCTGCATATAATTAAAACGATATTATAACTGTTACCTGTACTTTAGGTGTACAGTTCTAAAAGGAATTGCATTTCATTACGGGTGCTTTCTTTTCAGCAGCGTTGTTTCTCATGTCATTTTAGAGTTTGAGCACATGTAAACTGCACTGTATGTAACTTAACTTCTCAGTTAATTAAATGAGAATGGTTATCTAACCAGTGTGATGCATTGCTTCCAGCAGCAGCTCGTTCAGGAGCTAGTTCTGTGCTATAATCTGCAATCGTTGTTAGGCATATGCTTGCTAAAACAAAGAATGAAACTCTTTCCAGGTTTATGATGGTTTCAAGCCATTTCATATTCAGGAAATGAGCTTGAATACTAATTGTGCTGTCAATTTCAAAAATGTGTTGATGATGGCAACTTCTGCAACATAGTGAAAAGGATCAGTCGACGCTGGTCCATAATCTAAATGAATTGTCAGCCGTAGGTGGTAGCAGGAAGGTTGGGTTTATCCGTGTTCTGACAGTAACGTTTCAGTGGTTCATCATTTGTACTGTACGTGTCACTGTAGGAACAACTGACCAGATGATGATTTACTTGTACTGGTGGTATAATACAAATGTGTGTTGCTAGTTTTTGTCCTTTAGACATTTTGGGAGTTAATATTATGTCATAATTAAATATCAGTATCCTTTCTAAATTAGATGTTGTGAGAAGCAGTATGTAAAGTTCAACGCAGAAGAGCATTATGGTTGTGTTAGTAGGCCTCACTCCAGAAGTGCCATAGGGAAATGTAAATTTGTTGATAGAATGAAAACAGAGATGTTCTAAATTCAGAGGTATTCCAAATAAAGTTTTATGTGCAAATTCATGTATCAGATGAATAGTTCCAAGGCTGAAAGTGTAAAATGTCATCATAAAATATGAACGTAGATGATCTGTAAAAGACAGAATTGAACTTAGTCTTTCTTGGTTACCTCTTATCTTCTTCAGGATGATGTGAGAGAGGATCAGGCGCTTTTAAAATTTGAGTTTTTTCACATTTAGAGAGACTGCTTTTTGAAATGTGAAACTTCATGTTTGCCAACCAAAACAATGCTAGTGATAACTTTTAATTTCTGGGATGCTGGTAATTTGTTTGATGTTGGATTTCTTGTAAAGAACAAGTGCTTAGGCTTAGTTACAGTAACAGAAGTGTTCAGATGTCACAGGACTTGTGCAGTGCCATCAGTACCTGGGTTTCAGATATAAATAAAGCAGAGATAAAAAGTAACCTCTAGAATGGTTTTTTGCAGCTGTTGCAAAGATAAATTTTTTAGCATGAAATCGAGTACGTAGTACAACACCAAGTTTGACAAATGTACTTTGTTTTCCAGGATTAAAGCCTCATTAACTTAAGCTCTTAAAATCAAAAACAGTTTCGTCAGTACAGCCTCTTGCTGTTTTAGCTGGGGTTCTGTGTTTTCATGCAGAATTTGAAGTACGGTCAGAAGAATGTATTTTTGACAATTGAATTCTGGCAGTTAAGTAGATAGAGGCAGATGTAATCCAAAAAAATCAAGTATTTGAAGTGAGTGGAGTTTCTGAATGTGGATGTACTTTACCACTGCCAGCCCTGAAGACAGTTCAGTAGTGTTCTTATCATGTTCTTTCCTGTTTTTCTTTGGCTGATGTTGCTACTGTGCAATAATTTAAGACATTCCCATCTGAAACCTTTTGTTTAAGATAATTGCCTACTTTTTTTTTTTTTTTTAAGTACTTCCAAATGTAACTTTTGTTTTTCTAATTATTACAGCAAGACAACCTAGGATCACAGTTTAGCCATATGAGTCTTGCCCGTCAGCCACCTGCTGATCCAGCCGAACCTCACACCACTATGTTCCAGTCCACTGTTGTCCTGCAGCCCCCGCAGCAGTCTGGTTATATCATTGCAGCCGCTCCCCCTCCACCACCTTCTGGCCAGCCGGTTTCTGCTCCGGGCTACTCTCCATCCAGCCACGCTGTCAGCCAGCAGGTCCTTCCGCAGCAGGGATACATGCAGCAACCTGTGCCACAGGTACAAGGGCTTTGTTTCCATTCTACTGAAAGCTGTGTTTAGAAATTAATCATGCTGTTTCATCGGTGAGCTTTCTGTAAGGTCTGCCTATCTATGTATAGCCGGTTTAAAAAACAAACAGACAAAAAAACCCACCAAAAACATACACTTTGTTATTGGTAGAAATATTTTAAAACTACCAAATGGAAATTGGTCCTGAGATCCTAAATCAGCTGCCCTCCAACCTTCTCCATGGTCTTACCAATGGTGCTGCATTTTAAAAGTAATGGGGTTGCTTTCTTCTGGCATTGGCTGAAATGGCATGCATAGTCACCAAAGCCTGCTAAAAGCAGTTCATGAAATCAGTGCCGACGTAGGGGAATGTAATATTGTGGAATTCTCCTTTCTACAATGGAAGTCCAAGAAATCAGCTGTTAAAGAGAGACTTTATATGGAAAAAAATTGCTAAAGCATCACTGAAGTTTTGCATCTTTCTTTTACCCTGTCATTCTTTTTCTGTTTATGTGTCTGCCTTCTATAAACTTGCAGGTACTGAAGCTCTTTAACTGTTGTTTGTCTCTAGATGCCAGCCTGTTACTGTACCCCCAGTCAGTATCCGCACTCCAGTCAACAATACCGACCTGTTTCTGTCCATTACAACACACAGCAAAACCAACCATTGGCACAGCCTGGACAGCAGACAGGTTTGTTGAACTTACTTGGCATTTCATTCGAATACCTTGCACACATTTTGTCCTCTGCTTTTAAGATCTATTTTGCCTTATGATTTCAAATAGAAGTTCACATATTGGACACAGTGCACAACTGAAGCAGAAAAATTTGAGTCCGTTGTTCATGAAACTTGAGATCTGAGCCATTGCTGTGAGTGGCTCGTGCTGCTAAGTTACAGGATAATTTTTTAGTCTAAAAGTGAATAATGTATAAGACGAAGCAAAAGACTGGTAACTTAGTTACTAAAAAAATTTAGTTGCTTGTAAAATAAGATGAATTAATAACTTGAAATTACGTAAATTCGCTGAGATGTGTTTAAACTGCTGAAAGTTCCAAACAAAAGATACTTTTATTTTTTAAATTGTGGTTTAATACAATATGGAATAAATAATTTTTCTGTCCATCGACTAACAGTATCTGGATACTGACCAGTATATGTAATAAGACCTAAAGCTACATCTGAACTGGTTGGGGCGCAGTACTGGTGGCTGCGTTTGAGCTGGAAGGCAACATGCTGCTTGGCTGATGCAGCAGTGAGTCCCTCAGGCTGGGTCCCTTCCAGCTCCAGGTGTTCTGTGAGTCTGTATCTGGTCAAGAACAAGAGTGAGCAGATCATGTCTTACAGGGGTTTATTCATTTTATAAAGCAGTTACTAACTATGACAGTATTTTCCAAACACAAATGTGGATAAAAGATGACAGCTTCTGAGAGCATGGCAACTGAAACCACGTTTGGTTTAACATTATGGGATGGCCTGACTTTGAGCTGTTGAATTCGGGGCCGTAACACTGTCTGAGAGGTTTATATTTCTCACAGTGAACCGGTCTCTTTTTCAGCTGCTTCCTGGCTTCCTTTTTAAAGGGGTTTCAGGTGTTAGGTTTTTCGCTTCTATTTTAAATGCTTTGTTTGTCCAAATATGTAAATAGGAGGAAACGCTCTTTAAGAAAGTAGCATTTCATGTCCTCATAATCGTGAGGGCCAAGTTACCATGAGACCTAACCACAGGTTGATTAAAAATCTGACCTGGACTACAATTACTGTAGGAACATCAACAGAAGTTCAGCTGGCTTCTGCTACAAAATGGCCAGTGATAAAGCTCCTACAGTTGTAACAACAGCTGTCGATGTAATAATAGCTGGTATCAAGCTGTAGCCATCACTTGCTAACCAGGTTATTGTACTGTTGTATTCTTGCCTGAAAGCCATTTCTCACTCTCAATGTGTCATTCAGAAAATGTATTTCTGTACTTTGTCTGTTAACTTGTCTTATATTAAGTGATTCATTTTAAATTATGTAAATATCAAGAAACGCTTCTTCCAGGAGCTACTGTTTTGGAGCATTTCTCTGTTAGAAGGCAGTCCGCTATGGCAGGTGTGGGTTTTCTTTTTCTGCTGAGTGCTGTGTTTCTGTCGTACTGTTTTCAATGCAGAAGTGAAACTGTGATGCAAAAAAAAATAGAATATTCTCCGGAATGCAGTGGGAAACCTTCTTGGCAGCCAATTTCTATTGTTTCAGTTCTCTCCACTTGCAAAATTGATTACATCTGTCGCTGGAAGTGCTAGAAAAAAGTGACAAATGTTCACAACTACATTACAGTGTCTAGGAAGTGATGGCTTTAGATTGCAGATGTATTATTGATCGTATCTATCGTATCTTGCAGCTTTGCATTCTGTTGTTTTTTAGGTGCTGTTGATCATTCTGCAACAAAATACGCTTAAGTATTTTGGTTTTTTTACAGATAGAGATTTTTGTGTGCAGTTCAAGCTTAGCTATTAAGAACTGTAATTACAAGTCTTCATTCAAGCATGCATTGTTCTGAAGTTGTATAGTACTCTGAAAATATGTAGTGTATTGTGTTTCTAATGAACAGCACTCATAATTAACTGAACCTTCTTCCCTTTAGTTTTCTCAAGCAATATTTGATGATGCTGCCAGTCTATCTTCATTGTTGCAATCTCTGTAAAAGAGACAATGTTTGTTGTACCCTGAATGTATGTAATGAATGAACATCCCTGCGTTTTGTTTCGTGTTAATTGAATAATTATTTACAAAATAGATCAAGCAATTTTTTAAACATGCAGACACAAAATCCAAGTGATTCTTCGTGGCTATATTTGCTGTATTAATTATAGTTCCATATCAAGCCAGGGAGCATGGGGAATGTCAGGTTTGTTAGAATGCGAATGCACTGGAGTTAAATACAGACTCTTCTTGCCACCAGTTCACCTGGACAAGCCCCGTTCTGTTACTCTGTAGTCGCTGGCGCTGTCTCAGCCGCACTAACAGCTAGGGGGTTTTTGCTGGTACGGTAAGTAGTTGAGCACAACCTCTGAGATGGAGTAGGGGAGAGAAGAATTCCACTTGTGTTCTGCATGTATTTTGATCATGGTAGCAGTTACCTCCTATGTGCATTTAAAAAAAAAATGTGGGGCACAATGGGCTGGAACATAATAAATGCACAGGTGCCATTTCCTGTTTGGCACTCAGACCTGTGGGTTTATTTATTTACTTACTTATTTTATTTAGGACACTTGAAAAATAATAGAGGGTACCAGTTAGGCAATAATGAATGGTTGTAGAATCACAACATGGGGGTGAATATCAAAGTCAGGTTTTTCCTTTTTTTTTTTTTCACCCACAAGGCAACATGAAGTATAAAATGTCTTCCCTTGTATATGAATGTGACTTTTACCTGGAAGACTTCTCTCAGTTCCCAATTGTTTTAGCATTCCATACTTCAGTTTAGAAATGGCCCTTTTGAAAAGGACTTGCAAGTGTGCCTTGCAAGGTGTGCTTCAGCCTTGAAGCACTGATACTTTTATCTCTGGGGCACCTGAGGTGCTAGCAGAAGTTATCACAACCAGAATTTCAAAGCTGGTGTACCTCAAACAGCATTATTTATAACAGTAGACAACTGATTGTCTCTTAATGTTATCTGGCATGCCTTGTTCAAATGCCTTCTGCTTTCACCAGGCAAATCAAGGTGTTAACACATGTAACTCACTAGAGTATAAACACTGCAAGCATATGAGAGCAGCACTGCAGATAGTATGCAAAGTTTTTAATGCTGGTGCCAGATAGATGCAAACAAATAAATCTGTTAATTTCTAATGTTGGCTTCTTTTTATGTGCATGATAAGTTCAACTCTTACAGAGCTGCCAGATGTAGAAAGCCATTAGAAAATGCCACATGTACCCCTTCATATAGGCAACTGTGTATAAAATGTGTTCAGATGTAATTATTTCAAAATAACGTTTCAATGTGTAATTTCAGGTTACCAAGTTTTTCCTAACCAGCAGCAAAACTACCAGGGTTTAGTTGGAGTTCAACAGTCTCAGAATCAAAGTCTAGTCAGTGGCCAACACAACAACGTTGGGAATCAAATTCAAGGTGTGATCGTTCCATATCCTTCAGTGCCATCTTATCAGGTGGGTAACTTACTCAGAACTTTCCAATCTGTGCATTCGGAGTGATCTATTTTTAATTCAAGTGCATTGTCTTGTAAATGGATGAAATCTGCAGGTATGTTTCAAAGTGTTTCTTGTGGATAGAAATTTGAAAAAGTAGTAACAATAACCAAAGACAACTGAAATGTGAAGCAGAAGTGTTAAACAAGAGGCAGAAGGGAACACTGTCTGCACAAGGAAGTCTTACTGTGTTCTCAATTGTAGGTTTCGGTGCCTCAAGGTTCCCAGGCAGTGCCCCAGCAGACATATCAACAGCCTGTAATAATTCCCGGTCAGTCAAATCAAGGATTGCCCACAACAGGAATGCCAGTTTACTACAGTGTCATTCCATCGGGTCAGCAGAATAATTTAAGGTAAGTTTAACTTTAGTTATTTGATTTCTCAGCAACGAGGTTTAATTGCCCTACAGAAACTGACAATATCTGCTATATTACTCTGTGTATTGAAATGTACTTTAAAGGCAGACTTGCAAACGGCTTGTTAGCTATTTATTTTTGCTCTTATGCAGTTAACTGAAACAACCAGTACTGCTTGTTTGACTGCAAATATACTGTTTCTGTGTTGCTTTCAGCAATCTTTTACTTGTAAGTTCTACATTGTAGTTTTCAGTGTTCCTTTTTTACCCGTGAAACACGAGCATGTCCAATAGCGATACCTTTTTGCAGTTATCTTTATTCTCTTTATTTTGAATCTCTGAAACAGATTACTCAGCTTCCTTCTGTCCACATAACTAACAAAGCCTGTCAGTACAAAGCTGGCTACGAAATGTTTATAGGAACTTCCTTGTATGTTCAGGTCTTGTTTGATAAATAATTTTGAGTGCTTATGATAGAACAGATAATGGAATACCTAAAAGAATTCATTACAATTAATGCTTGTTACATGTGTGTTTCAAATTACTTGGCTTGCAGCTTTTAAACAAGCAGCAATGGTATGAAGCTTGCTTGATCCATCTGTGAGCACAGAGATTTCAGTATTTATGTTATTGCTGCACAGCTTCATCCAGTTAAATGAATCTGAATTCTTGTTCTTTGTACCCTAAGGTTCTTTTTAACCTTTTCTTCTTTGGTTATGTTTGAGATTCAGTGGAGTCATAGGTAGACATAATCACAGACTTTATTATAATAAGCTTTGTTGCTTGGTCTCTTCTGTCATTTGCAATGGCCATCTCTTTCAAACAGGGTAACTTTTGTTTGGAGTTCAGAGCTGACTAGCAGCTTAGGACAGCATCTTGCTTGTATCAAAATAGATGTGTTGCAGCACTTTAACAAAGAACATAGAATACTGTTCTGCAGGAACTGAATGGCCTCAAACCCACAGGTCATTATTGTTGACTAAAATCAATAGAAAGATGAGGAGCTGCGTGAAAGAGAACATCCCGTGCAGATAGAAAGCAATTTGTTGTAGTTCCCACTGAGTTTTGCCTGTTTCAAAATACGAGCATTATTAATTTGTAATCAAATACCTGATCTCGGGGACAAAGGATGGAAAAAAAATTCAGGTGAAGTCGTAGATGAAAATGGATTCCTAGTGGAGTCTCAACAGGATTACATTTCCTTTACTCAGTAGTTTGAAGTTATTTAAAAAAGTCTCGTTCCCTCGGGATATCCACTTTCTGTTAGTGCTGACACGAAGTACCAGATTCCGTAGACACCATTCTCAGGTTGTAGCCCTCCAACCTGACAGACGTTCTGTCTGTGTTGTGATGGAGATTGGCTGTGTCAGTTGCTTAACTGTTTTGCCTTGAATGTCTTGAAGATTAGATGGCATAAATAAACTTTCAAAATTATTCTTTTCATGTGTATTACAAATAAATGAAAGGCTATTTCTTTGTTTTCTTCCGTGACTGGGTACTTTTTCCTGATCTCCTGTTTGGTAAAGCTGTGCTAAGGCAACCCCTGTAAGGTATCTGTCTAAGCTGCCTTACTCTGCGCTGAAGTGGATGAGTGTGCTCGTTCTGTGTGCTGAATAAGCTGACTCAGCTGCTTGGGGCCTCCAGCTGAGAAAATGGCATGTGAAATCCTTGTGGTGGGTTCTGTGGTGGCTATTTAACTAAGACCTAATTATGGTTAATTAATTCTGTGCATCTTCATAACACCTATTTGCACACATATAAAAATAAATAAATTACTACAGTTTCTTGATATAAGTGGGTCATAAGTTATGGCCAATGAACAGACTTGAAACTACTGTCTTCTGAAGAACAGATTCCCGGGCAGGGGTAGGTGGGAATACTACTGATTGAGATTACTGAAATCCTAGTAACTTGTAGTATCCGTAGGCAACAAATGCAGTGGTTAGGATTAAATGTGACAAACTTCTGTTAGTCATGTTCTTTTCTCTTTATTATTGTTACAGTTCATCAGTAGGATATTTGCAGCCTCCTGGATCAGAGCAGATACAGTTTCCTAGAACATCATCACCATGTAACTCACAGCAGCTTCAAGGACAGCAATGTGCAGGTTGGGGGACTAAAGCTTTTTCGGAACAAGTTTCTTGCCATTGTTATGTGGAGTGTTTGTATATTTGTTATTAAGGGTTTGATTTAGAATTAAGTATTTCTTTATTTCCTTCTGTATTCTGTGTTTGAAGTTAGATTGGATACAGGTTAACTTCACATCTTCATTGGTGATTGAAGGCTCTCATTACTTTGCTAGAATTCAGTGCTGGACACCACAATGCCTTGCATGTCTGCTTTTGAATTGAGACAGACTTGGGAGCAACGTGTTCACAGCCAAATGACTTTAATCTTTTCCTGAGTGGCTGTGTGGGCCTGAATTGATTTTTTTTTTTTTTTTTTTTTTTTTTTTAAAGATCATGAGAAGATTCTAAAAACTGTAAACATCCTGGGCTTGGATAGAGAGGAGAGAGGCAGCCTTTTCAAATGTTGAAAGGGGAAATTAAATACTTCAAAGTATTCTGTTCTCATGTTTGTTTCTTCTGGTAGCCTTATTTACTGCCTTTACTTCCATAGTTTATAACAACCACTCAAGTCAGAAGCCATCACCTCCTACATTATTGTCACCTTCATCAAAGTCAAAGCCGCAGCAGGCTGCTTCCATTTTGCACTACAGCATAGTGTCTCCACCCTCATGTAAAAGTTCACCTACTGGTCTTTCCATCATGCAGCCAATAAAAGGTATATTTTATTGGGATTTTCATCTAAGCCATTCTGTCTAGAAGTTATCAGATTGATTTCACGGCTACTTGCTAGAACAGTTGTGACTTGAGTGCTGTCTCTGCAAATACTTTTTCATAATTCTTCATCTGCATTGCTGTCATTGTAACTTTAAAAATGACCATATTGAATCTAAATGAAACAATAGCCAGGTTTACATGAGCAGCCTGGAGGCAGCCTTCTTCAACAGAGAAGAATATCGCTTAGCAGAAGTACTTAAATCAGGTTTGGAATGTTTTGCCCTATAAAATATTAAGATAATTTTTTTAAAGGCCTATATATAGCAGCCTCAATGCAGTATGAAAACAGTAGTGACATAGAGCTTGTCAGATCCTCGAAACATTTATAAATATTGATATCCAGACACTTAAAATCTCTGAATTTCCAACCACAATTATCATAAAATTGATGAGCTGGTCAGGAAATGAAGGGCATTAGAGTTATCCTCCAAACCAGAGATCTATGGATCAATCCTTTAATCGTAGTCAGTACTACTGTCCTTATTTTACTGAAGGGGAATTTGATGCATGAGAGGTTCTGTTGGCAACAAAAAAAAAAGGGGTGGGGGTGTAATTTCTAACATTGCTATCAGTATTTTGCAAGCAATAGCTGGAACAACTAGGTCAGTGACCTAGATTCCACTAGAGATGAGATGTCTCTTATGACCTGTTATCTTTAAAGATATTTTTAGAGACTGTTCATTAGTAAATAGGTAACATACAGTTAAGCGGCATGATAGCTGGATCAGCAGCGTATTTTACTTCACAGGCATTTTTAGTGTTCTTTCTTTTTGGATGTAATTCTTAAAGACAGCCATTTCCAGATGTCCAAAATTGGTCTAGCACTGGTTTGTTCTACCCTTATCCTGGTAGTTCTGGTTTTATGCCATTTTGAAGGCCTGATTCAAACCTGTTAAACTGTCACTTAAACAAGGTTGGGGAAGGTGAAAGCCTTCTAAATATTGAGAGAATAAAGAAAAGCATGCACTTGAGCAACAGCAATACTGAGATGATACCTTGAGGAATCATCTCAAGGTAAGGACACTGGGGAATGCATAGGCAGGCAGCTGAGTGGTGTTTCTCCTCTTGAAAAATGTGAAGGGGAGCAGACTCAGTCTGGGAGCCTTTCAAGGATTTCTCCGGGGTTTTTCTTGTCATGCTTTTTGATAGCTGAATATCTGCATCTGACTTATGCCTTCTATGACACTTGATTTCAAGCATACTTGTTATAGGAAAAGAGTTCCATTTATTCTCCCTTACTCAAATGCTTTGGAACTTGTAGAAGTAAAGAGAAACAGCATTTTGGGGATCTACAGTTTTCTTTTGTAGTTTACATAGAACTTTCAGCGTGTGACATTTGTCAAGCAATAATGCTGTAGGTTATTTCCTTGGGAGTTCTTATCTCACAGAACAGAGATAACAAAAGTTACGTGCCAAGCACTGTAGAAATTATAAAGCAGTAAAATGTAAATATAACATTTATAATATTAATAAATATATGCATAATTAATAAAATGAACCCAATCTTGTTGTGTGGAAGGTAGTGTGTATATCGGTTTTTGCCTCTTTGCCTCAAGTTTGTGTATAGAGACTACAGACGCCTTGCCACTTGGCAACTTGCTGTGTGTCATTCTGATTATATAGCAGCAATCCATAAGCAGAAGTCTGTTTTATTTTGCTGCACAACAGAATAGAAATATTCAGGGTAATGCAGGGGTAGTAAATACAATAGCCCATTTTAAGAAGATACAAGAGCAGTGCATTTTGTAATCTGATGCACTTTTCCTGACTGATGGTATGATGTAGGTAATGAATTGAGAAGATCGTGGACTCCCTGTTTGAAGGTGGATGAGTAAATGGTGTTCAAACGGTGTATTTTAATCATGGTTTCTGAGAAATTATGTAAACAGAACGTAGAAGAAAGAAGGAAATTGCAAACAACCATTTTCAAGTAAATAGGACGTTATATAAATTACCTGAGATGGGGAGAACAACTAATCTCAGAAAAACTCTCATCACAGCTCTTTACACAAAGCCGTACGGAACAGCGTTGGCTGTTTGGCTCTTCCCTCTAGCTGGAATTTCTGCAGCTACCACAGCAGCTAGGTGGTGCTGGCAACATGGAACAAACTACATTCCCTGCTCAGAAAAACAATCCCAGACTTGTAGGATCAGTTATAAAATGTGTGAATGAATAAAATGTTGCTTTGGACTAAAGACCAATTCCAGACCTTTCTAAAGTATGGCACCATATCACAGAGAACATCACTCTGACAGTAACTACAGTAAATGTAGAACACTTCTGTTGTTAAATAGAATTTCTTTTAAAAAGTATTCCAATGATGAGTTTCAGTGGCTCCGTTTATCTCCTGCAGTTCTGGGAAACCTTCTCTAAAGCTAATCTAGCGCGGATTTATGTGATGGTGGAAATGCGATTGTACAGAATACCCTGCCCTAGCTCTCTGGAAATGGGCAGCTTATTGAGCAGGATGTCGTTAGCGTTGGTTCCTTTTTCTTTTTTAATTCACGTCTTTTCTACCAAAATTAAAATTGGAACTGATGATGAACTAACTGCATCCTACCCATTTCTTGCCATCTAGCAGTAGCAGCACCACCAGGTGGAGGAGTAGTAATGATGCAGCTAAACATACCTAACAACCCTCAGCCTCGGAACCATTCACCTCCACAGTGGAAACAGAATAAATATTACTGTGATCATCAAAGGGGGCAGAAGTCCACAGAACTTAGCACTTTAGACGGTGCTGCACAGGTATGAGTTTTCTGTTTTATTTTCCAGCATGACCTATTTGCATAAGTTGCATTTTTGCATTGTTTTTTTTTTTTTTTCCAAAAGTTCTTTTTTGGAATAAAATCTGTTCTGAAAGTACTTAATATAGCACTTTTGCTTCCAGAGTTGGAATGCTTGCAATTTCACTTGTTCAGCTGGATACCTTTTTAAATGCACGCTTGTTGTTTATCCAGTTGCAGCACAGTCCTCAACTAGGTAGTCCTGTCACCTCGCCAGCCCAATCACCAGCACCAGCTCAGCTGTCAAACCTCAAGAACATCCGTCCCACGTTAACACCTCTTTCTATTGTGCCCCAGTTTTCTAGACCTTTCATCCCTGGACAAGGTACGTTTTTGTTAACTACAACGTGTGTTGTTTTGTTGGGTTTTTTTAAATGTATCCTAAAAGGCATAAGGATTTTCTGACAAACTGTGGCTCACTTCAGTAGTAATCTTACTGAAGGAAGATGAACAAAGCTCTCCACTAGCTCATCTTAATGCATTTTATGGTTATGATGTTATCTTTCAGGGATAAGGGTATAAAACTGTAATTTTAAGAAGAATGTTCTGCCAAAACCCTTTTCTTCATTGATGAATGCATTGAATCAAACCACTGCTAAGTGTGAGTTCTTTATTCCTTTTAGAAAAACAGGCAGAAAAAGTCCCTTGTAGAGTAATTTCATTCCTCTTCTGCCATGTTATCAGGAAAAAAAAAGAAAACAACAGAAAATAGGGAATCTTCATTATGATGTGAAAGTTTGAAAACAAACAAGAAGTCCTTTGTCAGTGACCAAAGATGTCCTGGTGTGTAGTTCCAAAACTGAAAATCAATGGGTCTATTTTGTAGAAAAATCACAGTAGTAAAGCAAGACTTAGGGAAAATGCTGCTGTCTTCCTGACTGAGACGAGAGACTTTATTTTCTTTTGTCTTTGTCCTGCCTGCTGCTCAGCCTTTACATCACTGCTTGCTATTCCATCGCTGTAAAAATGCCAGGTTGCCTGTTGCAAAATACGTCTCCCAACTTTTTAAATCTTCTGTGATTGTTAAAAAGTTCTGTTCGGTAGTCCTCGGAACAGACAGGGATATGAAGACGTACCTGGCACTCACCAGGGATACAACCATGGGAACGGTTAAATTAGTGCACCGATAAGTCCTTCATTAAGGTGACACCACAGTGAACAATGGCAGTGCGTTTTTCAGCATAACTTAAATGCAAGAAAGCCTTGGGCTTGTACCTTTTCACCCTGTGACCAGTATGTGACTTCGTCACGCTAAATCTTGTTTTCCTAGCTTAGCCAAATACACTGCATTGTGCAAACTCATCCTGTTTTCTCCTATATACACAAAACCTCTAAATTCTGTTACTATATTTTGGGGGCAGAGGGGACCCTTCTAATTACCTTTCTCTTTAAGGCGATGCCAGATACCCATTGCTCGGCCAGCCCCTGCAATACAATCCACCATCCTTATTACGCGGACAAGTAGCAAGCCAACAGGTACTAAAGAGAACACTCTCCTGGCAACATGGAAGAAAGCAATTTAGGACTGCAATTATAATAACCATGAATAGGGACTTATATTATTGAACCAGAAAAGTAATTGATTGGAAAGCACTTGCTCTCTAATAACTGTTTTATTCTTTGTTGTGTTCTTCATCTTTGATGATGGTGTTCTTATGGTAAAAGTAATGAGAAGCATTATTCTGAAATGTAACTTGTCTTTTGAACTGAAACTTCAACCTATGAAAGAGGGTGCAAGGCACAGTGTAGAATATGGATTCTCCTGGAAGCAGTTGGGCAGCAGTTCTAAAAATGAGTTCTAAAAAAATTTTGCTTAAAAGGATTTTGAGTAACCATTTGTTAAAACTAGGAAATACAGGTGTTCCTAAGCAGAAAGTGGGTTTGTTTCTTACAAGAAAAGAAAATCTTAAGTGTTGGCAAAACTGTATTTGCTGCTGGGGAGAGACTTAAACCCTACACCCCTACCTTGCTCAGCTCTACCAGAAATCAGCCAGAAGATGTGATGGGTTTGGGGGGAGGTGGTTTTTTCTGAGAAGTTTTAAGGTGATTTTTTCATCATTTCCTTCCTTTCTTCTGAAGTCAAGGATTTACACTGAGGTAATGTAGAACTTTTAAGATATGATGCCTTGTCATTAAAGTACATCATTTATATTCATCTCTCTAGTGTCAGCCTGGAAACAGACATGGAAACAGGGGAAAGAAACCAGCAAAGAAAGCTGCTTCAGCGGATCTCGGTGCAGGAGAACCAGGTATGGAACTTAGCCAGGTGATGTAGAAGAGCAAAGCAAGTCAGATGGTACAGTCAGTTCACAAATCTACTGCAGAATTCAGCCTTGCTCTTTTAAGGAGCCTATTTGGAATCTCAGCTTTTATTTGTACACTTGCAGCTGTAAGCAGAGATAAATGTGAAAGAAGCATTGCCCTCTACCAGCAACAGAATGCCTTTGTAGTAGCCTGTAATATCAGCCAACTGGAGATATGAGGATGAAATAACTCATTCTCCACTGTTTGATGCATCTTTAAGTACAACAACAAATTTTGATTCGATGTTTTTCTTGTTTCAGTTGTGGGAAAAGTTCTAGAGATAACTGAGCTGCCAGAAGGTATAACTCGTATGGAAGCAGAAAAACTATTTGGAGAACTTTTAAAAGTCGGTGCCAAGATCCGGTGGCTGAGGGATTCACAGTGTCTACAAACACAGCAGCAGCACCACCGGCGTTACTGTGGCAGCGGAGATAGTAATGTGAACACTGAGCCATGCAAACCTACTGACTTGGCCTCCACTTACACGGTTCTAGCTATGTTCCCTACAATGTCGGCTGCTCAGAACGCATTGAAGAAACAAAGTAGTACCTCAGTTAACAAGTTCAGGCTGAGAACAAGCAAGAAGCACTACGACTTTCATATCCTGGAAAGGGCTAGTTCTCAGTAGCAGTTACATCGGTGGACACTCAGCCTTTACTACTTCCATGTCCTCTCCTTGATCGGCTTAATGTTGGGGGTTTCTGTTCTTTTCACAGAGATTCCTGGGATGTTTTGTCATAAGTGACATTAGCCATTGAAGAATAACCCAGTGATCCAGCACGATGAAAAAGTTAATTCCAGACAAGAGCAAGAAATCATCTTTGAGAAAGGCAGCTTTCTATACGGAATGCCATTGAAATGCCCCCTACTTTTATAATGGTTTTGTTTTATATTTTTGACTTCTTGTATCAGATCCAAAGTTCTATTGTACAGCAAACATTCATAAAAGCCCACGTTCAGATTTGTATTTTATAATCCCTGTTCACTGCCAGCACACAGCTGTCCATTCCAAAGCAGGAACCTGAGGATTGGTGTAGGGGAAAAGAGAACCATTTTCAAGGAATTACGCTCATTTTCTAGTGAACTGCCCCAGACAGTCAGATCATCCTGTGCCCTGCCCCTTGCATTTCTTTTGGTTTTTTAAAGAAAAGAAATATATAATTTTAGTAACTAGTTAATTCCTTAGATGGTTGTTTTCTTTTGAGATTCATTCAAGCGATGTCAAAGGAAATTACAAGTTCATTGTACCCTTGAAGGATTCGCTTTGATCCGACGAGCTGAATAAGTATTTAAAGGGAATATGGATAGATTACAAAGAATGTTCACTGAATCACATTTTAATATTTCTTTTTAGCAAAAAGGTGAAGAAACTAAAATGTATCTTCACAAGTGACAAAATGTTTGCACTTTAATTGTGTTCCCACCAGTATGAATCTCTCTTTCTTTTCACGCTAAGATAATTGTGTTTGATAAGAGCTGGAAACCTTCTTAATGGTTTAAGTTTTCATCATTTGCAGATACTCACTGGACATCAAAAGACTCATTGCACATAAAAATGAAACATTTTTTCAATTTGTGTAATTTGCAAGGCTGTACAATGTGTGCTGATGCAAGCCTTTTTCAGTTCAAGAAAATAAATGTTTACAAACACAAACTTTTTTGGTGCACTTGTTTAAACTTCTAGGAGTCTTCTGGAACCTGGATGAACACACTGGTGGTTTGGATCCCTGTACATGTGAGAAAATAACTTGAAAATAACTATACTGTAATCTTTTAAACCACCATCTCTCTCCCTCTCCTTGAAGCATTTATTTACACCATCTTCTCCATTTTTTTTTTTGAGCGTTTCCCCCATACAAGTGAAAACAGAATAAATCAGACTGTGAGGGCTGTCCCTGTTGTGTCATTTTCTCCTGTTCTAGCACAGGTGCTGACTTGCTGTGTAGATAAATAACAGCTTGTTCCCTTCCTTTACGGCCACAGCTTTGTAAAACATGCATTTTAGATTCCTCTAAGTGGAAACCCAAGGTAAATGTTACTTTTAAAGCCATTTTACAGTGGTTAAGTAAAGGATTTTGGTGCCTAATTTTTCCTCGTTTCAAAAATTCTACCACTGAACAACTAAACTTCAGTGTGTGAAGCAGAAAGAACTGTCCTCTGCATGTTGAGTTTTTAAATCATTTCTGTGATAAATCAAAGTATGCAGAAGAAAATGGGTCTGTCTGAGGATGAGATAGCCTAATGAATTAAGCACGTGGGACCTGGTTCAGCCAAAGGTGTAATGAAGTGTATTTACATGACTAAAGGTAAACCCCCTCTGGATGTCTCCTACAGCAGAAGTTCGACTTTAAGCCCCTAACCAAAATACACATCTACTTAACAGTAGGACCACTTTGCTCAGAGGATGGATGCTTCTTGGCATTCAAGTACATCTGCTGCTAGCTGAATTAGCAGTCATACCTGAGAGGATATCTGTTTTCATCCTGAGGTGGAACTGCTGTAGATTACCGCACCCACGACCAAAGAAAATATAACCCCAGGTTATCTAAGTTACAGCATTCCACTCCTGAACAGCACAGATGATAATGTGACCAATGCACAAGCTGCACCTCTGCTTCCTGCCAATAACCAGAACTGGCTCAAGATCATGGTTTTAATCCTGTAGGTTAGAAGTTTATATTGACAGGTGCCACAGCTCGGAGAGGCAGTTGCCATTTCTGGCTAAAAAGAGAAAATTGTAGGACAAGATTTTCCACAGATGTAGAAGAAGAGTGAATAACTGAGTTACCATCCATGAATGACCAAAGAACAGTACTAAACATAACACCCAGTCTAACTGTTCCAGAGCAATTAATAAGTCATGTATACTAATCCAGAATATGACTCTTCCCTACTATTACTACAGACAGGTCACCCTTTCTGAGCACTTTTTATCTGTTGAGCAGGGGCAGTTACATTTTTTTGTCTGGATAGGCTGATATGTGCCTCACTGATTATAAAGAACAGGGCTCTGTAAGTGTCAAAGGCTTCTGTGCCCATTTTGGACTTCAGAGTTAAAAAATACTTCTGCTTTACAGTGATTTGTTCACTGCACATTTTGTGCCACTTCATACTGTCCTATGAGAGGGTTGATCAGACATTAGCCTTCAAACTTAAAGTAAGATAAGTAAGACCAGCTGTACTTCCCTGACTTCTACACTTCTGTCCCTTTTGGTTCCTTAAAAGGCACAACTAAGGTCTGTGTACGAAGACCCTGGAATTAGATTTATTTCACAGCTGAAAATAGACACTGTATGGAAAACCAGTTTTCCCAAGTGTTCTCACCAACCTAGTATTAGTTGATTTGTTATTAGTTTATGCCATTCCATGTTGGAGCCATTTTTAAAGTAAATAATGGCAAAAGGAATTAAGTAAGGACACAAATTATATTGCAGTGATTTAATACATTTCATTTGGCTGGGAGCATGTTGTAACTGCTAAAGCTGAGGAAACAGCACTCAAGAATAACTAGAAAACCCAGGTGAATCTATTATCTACTCCACCCAAGGCTACTACTTGAGTTCAGTTTTTAATTAATGCAGTAATATTACTGTACAAAATGCATCCCTGAACTGTGAACACAATCACTGTTGTGATTGTACACTGAAAACAATTGTTCCGAACGAAGAAAACAAACAAGCCCCATCCCTGGGGAGCACTGAAAAACCCACAGGCGTGTGCCTGGATTCAGGTAAACATAACAGCACACCTGACAATCTACTCGCAGCCTCCACCCAGCTGCCAAGCCACTGGCATAAAGTGAAATGTCAGCAATCTGTTTCTTGCATCTTCCTGAGACTCCTCCCTAAGCAAATTGAACCTATTTTAATCTGAAATCCTTTTCTTGCATTCACGCAGACCTCAAAGATGACCACAATAGTGGAACATCTACAAGGAAAGAAAATGAACACTGGTGCACTTGATATTGAGGTCTATAGTACTGCAACCATCCCTAACATCACTGGACCTGGGCAGACTGAAGTTGTAAATTGTTTCAAGATCCAGATGAGGATGGTGGTATGTAGATGGGAGTTCTGTTTTGTCACAGCATGAGAAGAATTGCTTAGCTTGGTGAATCAAATAAGGTACTATCGTACACAACATGTATTTCACAGTAAGACCAGTTTTGCTGTCATTCCAACAGCTCCTTTTCCTATCCAGCGACGCAAGCCATTTTGCTCTCAAGGTGGAATAAACTTTTATTCTCATGTTTACACACTTATTTCTGCCTTAAAACTTCACACTTGACATTTGCTAGTTTAAGTTAATTTCATAGTTTGGATGTCAAAAAGGGAGTCTTAATTAAAATGGCAACTAACGTCTGTAAAGATCTGTTTTAGCTGCATGACATGTGCTTTTTCCCTAGAAAATGGGTGCTGGTTGTCATTTCCCGTACTTAGCCCTGAGGCAAAGAATGCTTATATGAAGCTTTGGAGAAAACTGATCAAACCAGCTCTAAATTAAATGTAATGAAAAATTACTGTGGTTCAGAAAGGACTGACTTCATTCCCCCTGGTGTTTCTACAGCCCAGCCTTCATGAATATCGATGTGCTGCCTCTAATCAAATTCCTGATCGCGCAGTTTGGGTATTTTTAGCTATTGATGTCAATAAACATAAAATTAAACAGTGCACAACATTAACGTGACTTCATTTCATTCATTCATTCATCAAGTCTTAATTCTCACATGTAAACCAGAACCCTTAAAAGGGCCTAATTTCCAAGACCTTCTGAACGTTATGTCCCTTCAAGTGCTTTTATTTGAAAATGAAGAGAAAAGCCACCATTCACACCAGAAAATTTTAGACGTGAAGTGCAGTGTAAATGAAGTTGTCTCTTGGCTGACCTGAAAATTATGCACTCGTGTTCTTAACATAAGATACATGAACCTCCCCTTAGTTCAGTGACTGCCTCATATGTTTAGGCTTGTAGGGCTGGAGTTTGGACCTGATTATCTGATGGGCCCTGTTTAGCAAGGCTTATTTTTTATCCTGCTTGTAACTACTTAACTTCTTTGCAATGTTTGCCGACTGTCAAAATTTGTCAGGTGAAAGTGGATCTTGCATAAGAAATGAAGAAGCATTAAAATTTGGTACAGGACACAAACACATTAACATCTGCTGTTTTATTTTGTCAGTCTTACCAGTAGAGCACAGAGCAGTCATTCTGTGGGATGCATGCAACTGTAATGAATTGTTTCTGCACTTCTGAAGAGAAGTTTGATGTCAGAAAGACTAGTGCTGTAAACCAAAGAGCCATATAGGAAAACTTGTACGTTGCTGATAGTCGTTTGCTTTAAAAACTGCTATAAGGTACAAAAATAAACTGTGCTGCTGTGTACAATGCTCACCAGTGAAGTTTATTCTTAATTCAGTTCCCATGCCCCAGTTGACTGAGAATCTGAATTAGACTAAGGACTGATGATGATATATCATGCTGAGCAAGGTGACAATTTTCAGGCACAGAAATGCTACAGGGTGGCTGTGGTATATACTAGCTCCAACCCAAAGTGATCTGCTACACTTGATTTCCTAACAGTACTTGCTAGCTAGCTTAAAGAAACTACATTAAAAAAGAAAATTAAGAAATGCAATACTGCATTACATCAAACTCAATTTACAGAACCTGAACTGGGACACTGGCATTCTGCTTCCACACTTACCTTGTAACTCTTCCTTGCAGTGGTCCTAAGATTAGTTGGGCAGACTGGTATGCAGCACAGCCTTGCCGTTTGTACAGTTTCCAAATCAGTTACTATGAGAAACAGCACTAGGATAGTGCTAGGATAGTCTACAGCACTGATTTACAGATGCTAGGAAACACACCAGAGCTTGTCTCTATGTTAATTCAAATCCTTTTTAACTGCTTTGAACTGATACTTTGATTTGTTAATGGACCATTGATTAGAATTCAGTAACAGTGCAATTAAAAGAAATCCACTCATGAAAATATCTTCCTTTACAATCCAAGTGAATCTGCACTGATTTGTTGGTTTTTTTGAGGGGGAAGGTGTGAATCACCAATGTCGTAAAATGTAAACAGCTTTCTTAATGCAAGAATATTTCCCATATTGATTGCCAAATTCAATTTTGCATATTTATCTGATACTAGCTAAAATTTCCACCAGAGTGACAGATGGAATTTCAATCAAATTTGGCTCCGTATGTTCTCAGAAGTCTTAGACTTGCAGCAGCAAATGCTCTGGAGGTGGGCTGTGCAGCTTCCTTGCACCTTACACAACGTTGCAAATATAAGCAACTTGGGAAGCCAGCTGGGTATGAGAGAACCCTTTAAAATTTTTTAAAGCAAAGCTCTGGAAGGTACCTTAATCCACATGCAGCTTTCTGTCCTCTGGGGTTCTTCACTGTGCAACCAGCCCAGCCTGATCCCTGTCCTGCACTACTAACGCTCCGTGTATTTGCAGCTTCTCAGGGAGGCTGCTCCAGGAGCTCTCAGATTAATGACGGCTGTAGAGGCGTTGCAACTGCAGCAGCTCAGTGACCCTACGGTTAGACAATCAGATGTGTTAAATTGTAGCTATTTGAGAATGTAACATAAATAATTCTTGTTGATGTCCAGATGTTACCAGATGTAACCCTTACCAGATGTACACAGCACACGACCTCACAGAAGTTACCAATCCAGACACCAGTGGGCCCTTCCCTTGGTATGCTTCAACAAAATTCTGTCTTGTTTGAAGTGGTGCAGGAATTGTAGAAAATCTTGCTTTCCAAGGCATGTCCCTGAGCAGTGGTGCTCCCTCACGGCTCGGCTGCGCTCACCTTCTCACAGCGAGCCTGGAAGCCCTGTGCATGCCACGCTTGCTTCTTTTCCACACACTGAGGACCGCTTTCTGTCAGTTTCCCCTCACGCACCCCTGGCTTTCCCGGGTGAGCTGTGTGTCCCCTGCCCGCACAGCCCCTCACCACACACCACATGTGCGCAGGCCCCTTTTTCCCTTCAGCAGCCACAGGGTAGCGATGCTTCAGAGCCGCCTCGAGCCCAACACGGCACCGGGACAGAGCGGTGCAAACCGCCCGGAGGCAACGCACGAAGCGCCCAACATGGCGCCCATCGCCCCCACAGACTGAGGCGAAACTGCCGCCATCGAGCGCGCGACCAAGGGCGGGCACGCAGCACCCGCGGGCACCAATCAGAAGGCGGAGCTCGGCCCCCGGCGCAGGCGCGTGACGGGAGGTTGGCGCGGCGGAGCGGCGGCCGCGGCGCATGCGCACAGCGGCTGTCGCGGCTCCGGAGCCCGGCGGTCACCATGATGTGGTTCGGGGGCTCCATCCCGGCCGCCATCGCCGCCGCCAAGCAGCAGAGATCGGTCTTCGTCGTGTTTGTGTCAGGTACGGTCCGGCCGGAGCGGGGCGCGGCGCTGAGCGCCGGGTCTCGGCTTCCCCCGCGCTGACACGGCGCCCGCGGCCTCCGCGCTGCGGGGTCCGGCCCTGCTCTGCGGGCCGCGAGCAGCGGGCAGAGCTGCGGGG